>JAZKJV010002213.1:600000-942961 GCA_037367405.1 Ottelia alismoides | reverse complement strand
AGACACGGTCCCCCTTCCATAAGATGGACTCACTGACTTTGGATCCATCAAACTCCTCCTTCAGGCATCGATGGAATAAGTCTTGTAATGTCTGATCTAATTGCTGACCATGCACAATCCTGTCCCATAGTCCACTATACTTGACAGGTATAGTTACAGGATTTATAGTACTATCAAATGGGTGCCACTCACTGAGGGTCGTGAGCATATCCCAAATCTGTAGCCATGTTGCAGTACCTTCGATATGTGTTCTCCTACTCAAAGCATCCTCTACTACATTTCCCTTACCCGGATGGTAAGAGATAGTGCAGTCATAATCCTTCAACAGCTCCATCCATCGTCTTTTCCTCATATTCAACTCTCGCTGGTCAAAGATATATTTGAGACTCTTGTGATCTGTAAAAATCTCAAACGTGACCCCATATAAATAGTGACACCATATCTTCAACGCGAAGACTATAGCTGCCAACTCCAAGTCATGAGTAGGGTAGTTCCGTTCATGGTTCTTCAGTTGTCGTGATGCATATGCTACGACATGACCACGCTGCATCAACACTGCTCCTAAACCCTCCTTTGATGCATCCGTATACACTGTAAAGTCTAAGGGGCCTAAAGGAAGGGTGAGAATCAGAGTACTGGTCAGTATTTCTTTCAACGTACGAAATCTCAGCTCGCACTTGTCGCTCCAAATGAAAGGGACATATTCCTGTGTCAGACGAGTAAGTGGTAGAGCTAGCTGTGAGAAGCCCCTAACAAAACGTTTGTAGTAGCCGACGAGGCCTAAGAAGCTGCGTATCTCGGTAACTGTCTTGGGCTGCTCCCAGGACATGACTGCCTCTATCTTGGCTGGATCAACTGCCACACCTGCTCCTGAAATTACATGACCGAGGAAAGATACTTTGGTAAGCCAAAATTCACACTTGTTGTATTTTGCATACAACTTATATTCTTTGAGTGTCTCAAGAATAGTATGAAGATGTTGCTCATGCTCATGCTCATCACGTGAGTAGATCAAGATATCATCAATGAACACTACCACAAAACGATCTAAGTATGGACGGAAAATTCTGTTCATCATGTCCATGAATGCGGCAGGTGCGTTCGTGAGTCTAAACGGCATAACCACAAACTCATAGTGGTTGTATCTGATGCGGAAAGCAGATTTAAGCACATCTGTGTACTTAATTCTCAATTGATGGTAACCCGATCGTAGGTCAATCTTTGAGAATACCGCTGCACCTTGCAACAGATCGAAAATATCGTCTATTCGTAGAAGTAGGTAACGATTCTTTACCGTCCTCTTATTAAATTGCATGTAATCCATGCACAAGCGCATATACCCATTCTTCTTCTTTACGAAGAGGACATGTGCTCTCCAAGGTGATGTACTGGTACGTATAAATCCCTTTTCCAATAACTCCTACAGTTGTACTTTGAGCTCCATGAGTTCGGCTGGTGCCATTCTGTATGGAGGAATGGAGATCGGTTGGGTGTCAGGTATCAAAGTAATCTCGAACTCGATCTCCCTCTCTGGCGGTAGTCCAGGTAATTCCTCTGAGAATACATCAGGAAAATCTCGTACAATTTTGACGTCTTCAATTACACGATCTTCGACGGGTAACTCCACAACATGGGCGAGAAAACCTATGCAGCTCTGACCGAGCATGTGTTGGGCCTTCAATGCCGATACATACAAGATCTCACTATTTGAGGTACGTCCATCAAACTGAAAGGTAGGTATGCCTGGGAGACGGAACACTATCGTCTTCTCAAAACAATCAAGGCATGCGTGATATTGCTCGAGCCAATTTATACCTAAAATGACATCAAAATCTTCTAACTGAATGAGTAAAAGAAATACGGGCAATATGTGCCTTCCGATCTGCACTGCTACATTCTCCACTTCTTTTCGCACTATGAATAATTGGCCCCCTGTGCCCTTGATGTAGTAGGGAAATGGACCACAGACTGACTCTTTATCTAACTTAGGCACTAATCGATGTGCTAGAAAAGAGTGTGTAGCTCCCGAATCAAATAAAGCATGTAAAGATATACCATGCACTGAAATAATACCTCGCACTACAGCTCCTGAGGCACGGGCCTGCTCCTGTGTGGTTGCATTCAATTGTCCCTGCGGGTGTGATGGGGCGTTAGAACCTGAAGGACTGAAGGTTGGTCGTGGTGGAGGACGTTGAAAGCCTCGACCTTCATGACGAGAAGCTAATCTATGTGACCGTGCGGGTGAGAAAGTTGGTCGTACACTTGGTTGATGACTGCCTGAGCTGCCGACCAGTAAGGGACACTTGTCCTTGAAATGGCCTGCATGTTGGCAGTAGAAACACCTACGATCTCCTGGTTGAGAAAAGGAGCCTCCCGAGACAGGGCTAGAACCTCCTGTCTTGTGACTCTGCAAGTGTGCCGAAGAGAGGAAGGAAGTAGTACCGCGACCTGCCAAGTCCTGCCCCAAAGTAGGTGTAGGGGCAATTCTGCTAATGGTAGGAGTAGTAGCCATTGGGTGGAAACGACGCTCTCTACGAGCTCTGTAGAAATCTTGACGAGCAGATCTCCCGAGCTGAGGTGGTTGGAAATGTGATGGACTCCCCTGAAGCCGACTCTGAGTTGCCTCCATCTTGGTATCTTTAGCAACTAACTCCTTGATGGAAGTGAAATACAATGCAGATAGCTGGTGTTGCACATCGTCACGCAGTCCGCAGATAAACTTATGTAAATTCTCCTCAAAAAAAGCAGTAGTCGCTGGTGAGTGGCGGGAGAGTTCAGTTTAACGAATGAGGTATTCTTGGGTCGTCATTGACCCCTGCTTCAGCTAAGCAAACAACCTCCTCTGATCCTCAACCCAGTGATCAAGATTGACCTGACTATGGAACTCGTCAAGAAAAATTTCTCACATTATGGGATCCTCCATATGTTCCTTGGTGGCAAACCACCAACGCTCAGCATAGCCTTCTAGTGAAAACTCCACATATGTAAGCCAAGACTCTTCAGGAGCACGAATCATCCTCAACACTTTAGATACGTGATCCAGCCATAGCTCAGCCTCATCTGGCATGTCGGTGCCAACGAATTGTGGCACCTTAGATCTCTGATATGGTGCGTAGATTGTCTGATGTTTTTACAGCGTCTCTAGGTCATCTGATCCTTCCGGGTCCAGAGACACTGAAGGGTAAACACCGCTTTCCTCCTCACGAGAGGGCTGGTACGAGGAATCATCCTGCTGAAGGAGCCTTTGCTCCAATACCTCCTGACGTTGTTCTATACCCTGTACGGCCTGAACTAGTAAGGCCAACTACTGTGCAATATCAGGGTCAACACGAGGCGGTAAGATCCCCTACGAGAATCATTATATTAGAAATTATCTCTATGGTTAGAGAGACAATGGACACTTTAAACAGAACTTGAATTATCTTCCTTAACTAATGACATGGTCTGAAGACTCTGTCGCTATATTTATATTTCAAATATTGTTAACAATTATAATATACAAAAGAGGGAATGGAGTATCGGTCTCTGATACCATCTGTGACGTCCCGCCCCTTCGGCTACCGAAACCGACGGGACGGGAGCGTCGGACTTACGGTCCAAATACGCTCATGATCTATGATACTCAGCAAACCATCTTATGTACATTAGATTAACATTTGAAATATAAATAATAATAGGAGAATAATGTGAAATGAAAAGTAAAATGCACCCTCCATTCTCATTGATAACCATAATCATCAAGTCCATGTCCATAAAATGAGATACATCATATAATTATGATTTTGTAGAAGCGGCTCTCCAAAATTCCCACTACAATGTCTCTCAAATAGAACGTAAAATAATACATAAACAAATAAGTTACTCTATGTAGGACGCACCCTGCCTGATGCGAGTATGACAAAGACAAGTTTGATCTCCTCAAAAACTGCTATTGTTGCGGCTGCTGCTCTACATCTGTTGGGTTCACACAAGGGTAACGTTATGAGCAATTGCCCAGCAACGAGACAAATACTGTAATAACTAATGTAGGGGTAGGTAAGAAGGTATACTCAACTTTATCAAATGATACATGCATAAATTGTAGAAACTGATAAACACACCAAATTATTCTAATTCACATTTTATCACATAATAATTGATTTTATTAATTTCTATAATACTCATTCAAGTACTACTGCAATGATCTTGATCTTTCTACAAGTTGGTTAGGATCCATGACAATATAAATTTAAACTTTCTAGCATCTGATCATTTATCACTTCTCATTTATTTTAGCGCACGCAAGTACATAACTTGCAGGCCTCCGCTACGCGGAAACTTGATATTCATCTTGGGTACTTCTCAAAGATCTCCTTTCTGATCAGACTTGAAAAGATTACAATCCCAAATATCCAACTTCAAACCGTATCCCGTTATCGTTACCTCCGAGGATATTCCCTCAGGATGTCCTCTCACACAGAACGATATTTTCGTCGCTCGATTGTAGAGCGAATGCGTGTACGAAGGTGACCTCGAGGTTTCCTACGTGATGGTAGTCGCGGATCTTCGATCAGAGCTCCTTCTCCGACGTCGTCTGCGGCCCTCCGATGACTACACTGACCAAGATGGTGGTGCTCCAATGAGAGGAGAGGATGGTGGCGGCTAGGGCTTTGGAGAGGGCAACCTATCATAGCATATTTATAGAAGGAGAGGTGTAAATGGATCAAGTTTCGGATCCGGTTCGGATCCATATATGGATCTTTTTCTCGATCATCCAGTATAAAACATTGATATCTTATGTTAGGAATGTCAGAATTGGATGTTCTTGGGCTCGTTGGAAAGATCTCGATGAATTCTACGAAAAGACTTGATTATTTGAATTTTTTGGATGTCAAAAATACTCCAGATTTTTGGAAAAAGAAAATACGGGGTCTTACACAATAGGTGTATCACACATCAAATTATCGTGGCTTATAGTTTTAGGTCACGGTACATTATCGTTGTAAGTGCATTTATGCCATGGAAAAGTTTGCATGACATAACTTCAGACCATAATAAATTACCGTAGCTTACTATGCAAGGCCAAGATAATGTAGCGTAGCTTATATTTGACCATGATATATGATCGTGGCCCATGGTTTTATGTCACGGTATTTTACTGTGGCGTCTATCTTGCAACTTTAACCATGATAATGTTTTGGCGATGTAGGTTGAATCCACACTATTTCTACCATCCTTAGTTTAATAACATTGCTGATAGGATATACATGACCCTCATGGAGATAGAGTCAGATGCCTACTTTCTGAGGTAAAGCTACCCATTTCTTTTTAAGGGTGAAGCCTTGAGCACTGTTGCTCATGAGATTAACATATCTCCACACACTACTGGATGAAGATCTCTCCAATATATACATCTATAGAAAATATGCTCCTTTTGTGTTACATATTTTTTGTTGTAGATCCTTTTGTGCATGTTCCAACAAAGAGATCCGGGTTGGTATCAAAGACTAGACAATACACATTTTATGGGATATGAATGAGTTGGCTACATGTTATATGAGTTTGTAGAGAAGAATGTTGTGAGGAGATCAAATGTATCATTTGCTGAAGATCAAAATATCGAAGACATCTAGAAGGTACCAAAGGATCCATTTAACATATAAGATAGATGATGTCGATCTTATTTCTTTGCAAAATCTTCCAAATATCGTCTTAGATGCAGTTCATGATGAAGCTCCTGTTTTTAAGGAAAATAATGCAGACATGGCAGATGTTCCTCCTAACATTCAAGAGGAAGATACTCCCTCTAAGGCAAATATGCCCTGCAAATCCACAAGTGAGAGATGTCTCTCTTCAAGATACTAGTACATGATTGAAGAAGACAAGTTATAATACTATGAAGTTGCTATATGGGATGTGCTCAAAGACAAGTGGATTGTGACCATGCAGTTTGAAATGTAATCATTGTATGACAATCATCCCTTTGAGCTTGTCAAATTGATCGAGAGAGAAAGAGCTTTGAGAAATACGTGGGATTTTAGAGTGAAGCATGGTGAAAACTCTTTAAATTCAAGTTACAAAGCTGGATTAGTTATGAAATGCTTCATCCAGAAGAAATGTGTAGACTTTGGTGAGATATTCTCTCCTCTAATGAAGATGTCATCCTTCAGAACTATTCTTAGTTTGTTATTCAGTCAAGACTTGGAGATTGAGTAGATGGATGTGATGTTTTCCGTTTTCTTAAATCTGTGGGTGTCGCACCAAGATTGACATAAATCCACAAATGCCTACAAAAAGCTCGACTTGAATCGACTTCCAAATGGATGAGAGGGATGTTGACTATCTTTAGCCAAAATCTACAATACATTCATTCATGTGTTCCCATTAATCGCAAGATCCTCTCCGAAGCGCATGTCAAACCATTATACTTGTAAGGGTGCAATTTAAGCAATGAAATCAAAGTCGAGGTGCGATGAATATTTTAGGGCTTGTTTGGTTGCCAGGTTACCCTATTTCGACAGCTCTACCCCTGCATTCTGGTTTGGAATTAGTTACATGGACCATATAATTTCTTTGTTATAATTTTTAACCATGTTTAAATAAAAAGTAACATAACATTATACTACAATCATAAGAAAAAGTTAATATAATACATAATCAATGTGATATCACATCACGTTTATCATTCCAACACTCTCCACCTCTCCTTACCATCCAAACTGCTACTATTCACATAAGAATACTCTAACCCAACCCAACCACGTTACCAAACATGCTCTTAGGACTTGTTTGGTTGCTGGGTTGAGGCGGGTTGGAGTGGGTTGGGATAACCTAATGGTAATAGTAGCTGTTTGGGATAATTATGAGAGTTGGAAAGGATTGGAATAAAGAATGTGATGTGATGTCACTATGATTTGTGATAGAATTCCATCCCAAGAAAAGAGGAAGGTAAACCAGGTTACCTCGAGATAATCCGAAGATAAACCGATTACCAAACGAGCCCTTAGTGTCATTCATAGAGCCACCACCACTGATGTAATTCCTTACGTTGGTGCACGAGTCTGTATATTTAAGAAGATGGGATGTGACGACACATGCAAATGAATATCGTGCTGGTCCATTAGTAGGAAAACATTTCACGCCGTAATACGAAGGCATGGAAGTTGCACCATTACGGATAGTGGGTTTTAATGTCAACGATCATTACATTTGTAATTAGTTTGGTGCCAGTTATTGTTATAATACACCGAGCTCTTCCTTCGGTGTCACAATTCTTAGGTGGTTGTACCAATGCCACCGTCCCATCATTCGTTGCTAATGAACTCCCGAATAATGATGTTAGTTTTTAATTCCTTATCGGATGTCTCTCATCTCTCACACCTTCAACACTCCATCTAATAATTATGTGATTAGAGAAGCATAATTTTATCCGAATTGTCAATTGGTGACGAATTCTTCATCTTTGAATTTAACGATGCCGCTAATAATTTATTACATTGGTATAATAATCCTTATTAACTCTTCTAACATAATTGTTACCATAATTATTAATAATCATTAGTAAATGTATCTATTTAGTCACGAACATTGTATAATACCAATTATTAATATTAATACGATATCTATATTACAATATTGTGAGTTAACGAGTAAAGTTCATAAAAAAGCAACAGTAGTTGTAAGATGAGAAGTTAACATCATTGAAAAAATCATGATGGTATTTATGTATTAGTAAATTAAAGTAAGTGCACCCATGATTTGAATTAGATGATAGAATTTCAAATAATTCCGCCTATGAACCATGCACATAATGCGGGTACCCGTTGGATCAGGATATCCATCGGAATGGTTCGGGTTGGCCCATGCCATGCTAGTGATGGGTTGTGGTGGTAATGTTCAAACGGCTTGGGTACTGTTTGGTTGCAGGGTTGGGTAGGGTTGGCCCAACCCTAGTTACTATACATAAGGGTACTTCCTCCTCACAGATTACTATTCACCCAGTCCAACCCAGCCCAACCCAACCCTGCAACCAAACAAGCCCCTAGCATCCTGAGTAAGAGATATATGCTATGTAACCCATGTTTGGGTTGGGTTTGATTATCATAAAGCATCCCATATTCTTTCGGCGGGAAGTAATAACATATTTTTCAATTTTACTCTATTATAATATTTCTAAATATCTTAAAATCCAAAAGTCAACAAAAATTATATATTCTAATCATAAATACAATCAAATACAATTATCACATCATATAACATTTTTAATTTAATCTTTCCTGCCATTCAAAAATATTCTTCACAAAATTGATTACTAATATTTTCTAATTATGAAGTTAACTCTATCTTAACACTACTTTGTTACCGAATATAACCTTTCATGTAATATCGAAATGTGTAAAGGTATCCATTTTGTTACAAGGTTTTATTGGTTTGGAGTAACCTCCTTTTTACAGGTTAGTACCCGTTATGAATATAGCTTTTATGGTGCGAAGTTTGGATTGGTAAATGTAGAGTTATGTTGTTCACAAGTTGTTTTGTATATATTTATCGTTAATATAGAAAAGGGATCCTACTCCATGGAGTAGTAACTTACCTACTTCATTTTCTTCTTTTTCAAAATTTTTTTATTTTTTTTTAAAAATGCTTCCATGGATTTTCATAACTACATCCCTCTAATGTGTCATTCAAATTTCGTCAGAAACAGAGACTCCTACGGCCTCCATCCAGATAGTCATTTTTTAACGGTCGCAGATTTGCTGTATTTTTCATGTTCTGGATGGAAGCCATAGGAATCTCTGTTTCTGACAAAATTTGAATGACATATTAGAGGGATATAATTATGAAAATTCATGGAAGCATTTTTCAAAAAAAAATTTGAAAAAAAAAAAGAAAGTAGAGTAGGTAAGTTACCAACTCCATGGAGTAGGATCCCTTTCCTCATATATATATATATATATATATATATATATATATATATATATATATATGATCCTAACTTGTTGATTTGAATCTCGTTAAGAATTTCATAGTAAAAAGTAAACATGAGACTTCTATCGTTATCTAGAAATGTAAGGTATACATGCAAGGAACACAGATCCAACCGCTAACAATATATTGATGGACGTGAAATCTGTCTCTCTAATAATTAATAATTGTCATGGTATATGAGGTAAATTTGGTTCAACAAAAACCACAATCTTTGAATGTTGTGGAATATTTTAACTTAATATGTTCACCAAGATCGAACTCAGGGACACGAGCTTCTTCAATATATTTATCAAATTTTGTCTATTAATTTAAGAGTGAAAAGAATCTCAAATTTAAGATATTCACGTAGATGCACAATAAACAACACACAGAATGATGCATGTATTTTTATCTAATTTTTTAATGCAATTATAAGATGATGCATGAAATGTGATGTGTGAATAAATGCAAGACAAAATGCACTAGATTAGTTACAAAAATGCCTTAGAGAATATAGAAGCAATGATCATAATTTGATTCAATTCCAGAGTGAAAATGATCTTAAAAAATAATAGCAAACCTCCAATAATGGCAAGAAGTATCAAGAAAGAGACACAATATAACACTAAATCATCGTATTTCATTTTGTGTCAAATCAGGAAATTGAATATGTCACTGGGTAGATTGTTAAATTTACAACAAAATGACATTGAAATCATGAATTTGGTATCAAAATGCTCAAGATATGAAGTAAAAAGTACAAGGACATAAATGTAATAAAAATGCAAAGAAATAAAGGATAAATAATTACAAATATGTCCCTGGAAGGACCTATTTGTAATAACCAGAACTCGAAGGGATCCCTATGTAATTTATCCTTATGCACGTGGACCATTCTGTAAATTCCAAAAGTAGGCCGGGTCTCTATGTAAATTTCCCCAAGCGTGCACGTGATGCACACACTCAGGGACCTTATTGCAATTCTAGACAATATCCAAGGTGTTCCTACAATTTACCCAGCTCTGGCATGTGCCATGTACGTGAGAGGGCTAGGCTCGAGAGGTGTGAGGCTCGACAGGCACGTAGCAGTGGATGGTGGCATGGTAGGTGAGCCTCGACTCTTAAGCCTCCTTGCTTCGAAGGAGGCGACATGGCCGTCTCTGAGCCATTGGATGGTCGCCGCAAAGATGCCATCCATCGATGCATGCATTTTGTCCTCAGCCGGAGGAGGGGGCGTAATTGGAGCTCCGATGACTCGCCAAAGCTCTGTCATGCTCCTATGCATCTGTGGGAGATCCCTAGAGGTTCGTGATCATCAAGCGATGACGGGTGAAGCGAGGAGAAGCCACGAGGATAGCTGTAGAAGGAAATCGATTTCGCCTCTCTAGAGAGGAAGCTCGAGATCGGTGAGGGTCATGAGGCTCCGACCATTGATGTTCCTGCAGGATGTTAGTTGTAGTCAAAGCATGTGTGAGTGAATTGTGAGCGAGAGGGGTGTAATTGGGGCATGATCGGGTGAAGAAGGTAGATGCCTAAGTCTTCTTCTCTGACGAGTTTGAGAAGAAGGGAGCTGGAGGTGAATAGGTTACGGAGAAAGGGAGGAGATGGACGGAGGTGTTGGTAAGGATGACGGAGGTTTGGCGAAGCTTGTAGGATGGTCAGATGTCGGTGAGCGTAGATGTAGGTGGTGGGAAAATTAGAAGAAAAATGGTGAAAATTAAAGTGAGTGTACCTGGAGGAGAAATGAGGAAGAAGGGGTGGAGAGGAGGCTTGTGTCGAGGTCCAAGGGACCTCGGGTCGTCTCTCATACTCGAACAACCACTCCGAGGATCTCAACGGCGGTGGAGGCATCGCGACGCAGCTGGACGGTCACGGATCACACCTTGGGCAAGAGGTCGTCTTCGCCTTGGCCACCGCCCTCTGCTGTCATCGGAGGGACGGAGCAATCTGGGCCAACACTAATGGTTGGTGGATGGGGATGACAGTGGTAAAGAAGGGTGGTTTTATAATGAGAAGGTGGCAGTTTTCGGTGGTGTGGCAAAGTGATTTGCAATGGTTGTAGCGATGGCGTGGAGTTATGGAGGGAGGTATTGATGGGTGCGCGAAGAAGGAGGAGCTAAGTGCAACGTAGTGGTGGCATTATGGAGCGAGGAGGTAATCGGAGGAGAGGGCTAAAAATGGAAGGGGGTGGGTGACTGGCGAGGCGTAATGGACGGGGCAGGGTGCTTTGACAAGGAAGACAAGGTTATAACAGTTGGATATTATGATCCAACAGTCGGATAAAGGCGAAGGCGGACACACCAGAACAGATCCTTAAGATCTGATCTAGTGGTGTCGGTTGAAGGATGAATGGGCGGTCCAAATGGGTCCTGGAGTCCCATCCTAATGTGGGTGGAGTAAGTGATGTGGAGCAAGGAGAAGCATAGGATAAGAGCATGATCGACAGGTGGGAGATTGAAGGATGACGTGGTGATCTGAGAGTTGTATGATGAGAAGGTGATTAGGCAGTTGAGTTTGAGGCAAAAATGGAAGGCTTGGATCAGATCAAGGGCATTGATCATATGACACAGAGAGAAGAGGGGATCGACGGTTGTGATGGAGGCAGGTGCGGCTTGATCCAGCGGCCAAAAGAGGGCCGAGTGGTGAGAAGAGGGAGCGGCCGCATGGCAGCTCCAGAAAAAATCAATAAATCAAAAAATCAAGAAAAAATCTAAAAGAAATAAAATAAAGTTGAATTAGGAAAAAGTCAAAACATAAAATTTGTAGATCTTGATGAAATCTATAAGTTTCATGTTGGATAAAAAAATCAAAAGAGGTCATTTGTATACAAGTGTATTTTTTGAGTAGATTTAAGGGGATAAAAATATTGCTTTTGAGTTTTGATATTTTTGTATTTTAATTTCTTTTAAAGGTTAAGATAATTATGGATAATTAATTACTCTAATTTTTAGCAGTTTTTAATAAGATAAAAAGACAAGGAAAATGATTGTAATTAAATACAATAAATATAGTTAGAATATAGGTTAATTATACACAGTTTCTATACAATATAATACAATATAAATTTAATGGATTATTAAGGAATTTTATTGAATTATTTAAGTAAGGAGTTTAATATGTGGATCTTAACATAATGAATACGAGATCCATCATACCCCTATACTTAAACTATGCTCGTCCTCGAGCATCTAAAGAATGAAGGAGTCAGATTAATTCCTGATAGTGCTTGTGAAGATTTCAAGGCTCAATTTTTTGAAGACATTTAATTTAAGTGATCCTATAATTATGGGCTCAACCATGCTCTAGTCAAAAGGAATCCAACCTCTATAATTATCAGACTCTCTGTTTGTACATAAAATATAAGGATATGAAGATTATTTTACTGCATTCATGAAAGTCGAGTCGAGACATCACTCGAAGTTCCAATCCTATAGACTCTCTTCTAGACCTAATCCTCAACACTAATGAATAAATCTATTCTTGCTTTAGTCAACCGTCTCTTTAGTTTGTCAGACTTGAAAGTGTAGATGTATGGCCTTATTATGGAGGGTATAGGATTGTGTCTATTTTTCTCTCCCTCACATTGGAACAAGGGGCCTCTCGAGTTCCTTATTACTCAACACAAGCATACTTTTATTTTGTTGATCAATGTGTATGTCAAAAGAATTCATAGTCATATGCACTTGTTTTTCTGGAAGTACACCGGAGCGTGTCTCTTTTGAGTATCTAAGATACCTTCAACACCCAGACTTGTATCATTATACGATGCAAAGCCTTTTTATGGTGCTAGCCTGACTCCTTGGTCCTAATAGTGTTTGGTCCAAGTGGACACTTTGGAAATGGTTGGGAGCGCTCGCCATTGGTGGAAGCTCTTTGTAATTTGACTTTGAAGGATAGAGTTTTTTCTTAAATTTCTTTCTTTTCTTTTCTTTTTGGCAACCTCCACTGCTTTTAACAAAAGTTAGTGCGCATTGATCAACAATTATTTAAGTTTCATCACACCCTGGCACATAGGTGGATACCAACGATAACATACGAACTTGTTCACATACTGGCTAGGGTTCTGCTGACACTCAGGTTTCCTGAAGCCGTCATTAAATTTATTCCATCATCGAGCATCATTAAATCAGATCTAGCCTCAAATCACCAATCCTAATTCCTCAAGTGATAACTCAACTCATCTCATCAATCATGTAGTTGTGAAAGTGATGTGCTGACCATATTCTTTAGAGGGTAGAGATGAAGAGTGCAGTATAGCGCTCAAATCTTTCAAACTAGGGAAGTGTGATTATTCAGTTCAAAAATTCTAATGACTAAAGCATGTTAACTCAGATTATCAAGATCCACATAAATCAAGTGTCCTCAAAATCCCTAAGCCTTGAGTGAATGTGAATGTGTCAGGAATACACCAACTACTTGGTTGGTGAATTTTTTGTGATTATTATCTTTTGCTAATTTTTATGGATTTTCATTTTTCATTTTTTTAATTCCTTTGAAAGACAATGACCGTCCGAAGCTCATATGAATAGTTGCATCTACTTTTAGCTATTATGGGTGTAAGTATGGACCATTAGTGTAAAGCCTTGAACTTGGCATATCTCGGATCGTATATAATAAGATCTGACTCGTTAAGAGAAAACCAACGAAATTTGTTTCGTGTCAATCGGACTTCGTTTCGAATTATTATGATTTTCGGAAGAAAGAGAAGGAAGGCTAAGATGCCATTAACCCATAATGACTGTCATTAAGACTAATTAAACATGATTAAAGAAACTAATGATGGATTGAAAACCGCTAATGATTATTAGCAAACACTAATCAATAGTTAGCAAAAGATAAGCGTAAACCACGAAAGTTAAATCGCAATTAGTGAAAGTTAATCACGATTTGTGTTAATTAAGCGTCATTAGCGAATCTAGAATCCTCTAGAATGTTCTAACTTAAGCCTCAAGTTTGGGATAAGTTTTGGCTAAAACCATGGGCCACTAAACCATGGTTAAGGTCTAAACCATGGTTTTCTAACCATGGTTAGTGGTTTTCTGGGGCCTATAAATAGACCCCCTTACCCATTCATTCTCTACGACTTCCACTACCCATCACCACCCCAAGGGCTAGGGTTGAGAGGTCGGGAGGAGGAGTGAGAGGCGAGGGAGGAGCGCTAGCGAAGCGCTGCTGGGAGAACGAGGAGGAGAAAGGTATGATCCTCTCTTAGTTTGCTTCGTAAGCTAGGTTTTCAATTCATCCTCTTGTTCTTCCAAGTTCTGTTTGATTCATCTTTCTTTCCGACTCGTTTTCCTGTTGTGGTTCGAGGAAAAATCTGTGTAACACCCTACGTAGGTGCGGGCGGCTATGCACGTCAGTGACCCTGTGATTCTCACACGTTCACTCGTCTAAGACGCGTGGTGTCTACCGATTCTCCATCGTTTATATTTCTATTCTTTCTATTATGCTTTTTATAATTATTTTGATGGAGAAATCTGTGTAATACCTTACTTAGGTGCGGGCGGCTATGCATGTCAGTAACCCTATGATTCGTCACACGTTCACTCACCTAAGATGTGTGGTGTCTACCGATTCTCCATCATTTATGTTTCTATTCTTTCTATTATGCTTTTATAATTATTTTGATGGAGAAATCTGTGTAATACCCTGCTTAGGTGCAGGCGGCTATGCACGTCAGTGACCCTGTGATTTGTCACACGTTCACTCACTTAAGATGCGTGGTGTCTACCGATTCTTCATCTCTTGTTGTTTGAGCATATTCTTTCAGTTTCGTTGTTATTTTCCTCTCGGTTGATTTTATAGAGGAAACTCTTTTCATTTTTATTTTGAAATATGTCCCGATATAAGGGGAAACTCTGCCGAAATTTTCTGAGAAATATGTCCCGATGTAAGGGGAAACTCTGCCGAAATTTTCCGAGAAATATGTCCCGATCTAAGGGGAAACTCTGCCGAAATTTTAAGAGAAAATATGTTCTTGGTGTTCTTCGTGTTCTTCGTGTTCTTCGCGTTCTTCGTTTGTTCTTCGCGTTCTTGACACGTTCTTAGTATTTTGATACGAAAATGAAATTCGATCTTTTCAGGAGCCTTAAAATAGCCTTTCTAAAAATGAAACACGATAAAGCCTTGCATACATGAGAGAGAGCTCGATTAGGTAACAAAATCCTTCCTTTTGCTGTTGGTTTTCAAACGAGATTATTGAAATTCTTGATTTTATGTTATGTGCTATAAAGAACCCTAATTTTGGCTGTTTTTGAAAAAGTCTGAACAGTTGCTTTGTGATTCCCACTAAAATATGGTTTAAGAATCAAATCGATGCGGTGGCTTTGAAAGTTAGGGTTTGGGAGTTAAAATAGGCAAAAATACGAGTATATATGCATATGAATAATATATATGTGTGTCTATACTAATTATTACTGATTATGCAAATTGAAGACTAATGAAAGAATTACAACATGGGAATTGATGTAGCCTGAGTTGGATCCTGAAAAGGATCGTGTGTCACATTAAGGATGACTGGGAGTAGAACTACAGGTCGGGCATGCAACCTGTAGGTTTGTCGGAAGGAACCCGTATTGGCGTTTCCCTACCTAGGTGGTACACGATTGCCCTGTTATGATAAGTGCGCACGAAATGAATGTTTTGCAACACGTGATACCAGGAGCCAATATTTTCGGGTTGAACGATGGAAGATGTGATCGTGCCATGTGGAGGCACGAGTGGTTCAGTAGCGGTTGGGTCACGATAATATGTATTTAAAGCCGCTAGGTTATATGATTGAATGTTAGCCTGAGGTTTTAAGCAACCGAATCCTCGAGGAAGGTGTGCTCATTTGTTTTTCCAGGATGAGGGTTGAGACCCTATTTAAGAAAAGGAAATTGTCAGGGTAGTATTGGAGGATTGGTTGAGGAGACATGCGGCGGCATAAGCTTACCAAGATCAACGCAATCTCCAATCCCGAAGTGTCCACAGCTTCGGAGTCCTTATAGTGGTGAGGTAATTCCCCTGGACTAATCCCTGACGTGGAATAGAAAGGAATAGGACTTAAATTAACAAGAAGGAATGAAACCTTTTGTGATAACAAGTTTTGCAAAATTACACAATTTGTTTGATTTTCTCTTCTTCGTTACTTAGCATTCGTTGATTTTTTATCCTATGATTTATGGAAAATCCAATAGGTATCGGTGAGCCATCGCAAGGACTTTAAAAATTCATCTTGCTTACATACTAGACATCCAACCAACCATAGTAGCTTTACTCATTTAAGGTAGTTAGTAATCTTTTGTATATTTTCCTTTCAAGCTGATGTACATGTAAATGGTTATAGTGGGACATTGTATCATCTGAACTTTATTTTATGAATGGAAAAGTGTTGAAATACTTTCTTCTGAGTATTTTTATTTGCAGTCTGTTTCTGAATGTTAGTTGTGATTGCTGAATAAATTATTGCTGAGTAACCCGATCAGGATATGGGAGGATCCGACGGCCCGGGAATCGGGGTCGCGACAATTAGATGGAGCCGTGTTACTTGAAGACGGAGCCATATACAATGTCCTCTAAACTACCCACTCTGCTAAGGAAGATCAAGGTTCCCTCACTGAAGAGTAGCTACTCATTTTTAAGCCTAACAGTAGAGTCTCTATCAAAGAAAAGTTTTTAATTTTTCAAAATTTCGTGGAGTTTTTGAAAAAAGGTTGATTTTATATACAAAAAGTTAATCCCTCAATTAAAAATATTTTTACAAGTATTTTTACAAAACTCAGTTCACAGATTAACTTAAACCAAGCCCAAAAAGATTTTCAAAATTTAAAAAATACGAGCCATGGTTAAAAGTATATATACAGTAATATATGGTATACCCCCTATACTTAACTTTTGCTATGTCCTCATAGCACAAGTGATATAAAGCCATAGCTCTGGTTAAATATAAGGTTATATAGCGTAGCTGAGGAGGAGGACCCCCCATACTTAAGTTAAAAATGACCTAAGTATAAGAAGACAGATGGAGGGATGGATGCATGAGTCGGGTCCTCCCTATACTTAGGCTGAAAATAACCTAAGTAAAAGATCCGGAATTAGGTTAGAGGACCCCGAAGGGTTAGGAGGAGATTTATATAGAGATATATGAAGACATGAGGGATGAGTTTTTACAGATTATTAAGATGCGGGAGGGTGTGTGTGTGAATTTTTACAGATTAAGATGTAGGAGGGGGGATGGTGTAAAATATACAGAGAAGGTGGGGGTGTGGGGGGGGAGTGAGTGGATGCACAGATATGAGGTATGTGTGTAAAGGGGGGGGGGGGGGGGGGAGATCATCTAGTAATCTACTTTTTTTCTTTCTTTCATGTGTGTGAAGAGGGAGGGGGGTTTCCCCTATACTTCGCAATTTTTTACATACGCGAGCCCTCAAATGAGGATCGCTAAAAATGCACAAGATAATTTTTTTACAACATGAAAATGCAAGAGGAGCTGACTAATGTTCCTTGAATTCTTCATCTTTTCTTTCGCGGCTTCTCAGTGGGAGCTCCCAACTCCATGCCTCTGTGGAGGTCAAACATCCCCGATCGTCATGGGCCCTGCCACAAAAGAAAAATATTAGAAAAATAGCAAGAAAAATAATCAACAGAAATGATGCAAAAATACATAAAGAGAAGACCTGTAATTTTTGAAAATATTCAACACAAAAATTATTAAAATTCGACAAATAAATAAAGGTGAGTTGTGTCCCCGACAATGACACCATTTGATGAACGTGAAATCTACCTCTTTAATAATCGATAATTGTCGTAGTATAGGAGCAAAATTTGGTTCTGCAAAAACCACATTTTTTAAATGTTGTGGAATATTCTAACTGGATAAGTTTATGTAGGTCGAACTCAGGGACATGAGCCTTTTCAATATATTTATCAAATTTTGTCTATTAATTTAAAAGTGAATAGAATCTCAAGTTTAAGGTCTTCATGTAGATGCACAATAAACAACACACATAATGATGCATGTATTTTATTTGATTTTTTTAACACGATTATACGATGATGCATGCAATGTGATGCGTAAATGAATGTAAGACAAAATGCACTATATTAGTTACAAAAATGCCTTAGAGAATATAAAATAATTGAACATAATTTGATCCAATTCTAGAGTCAAAATGATCCTAAAATTAATAGCAAACCTCCAACAATGGCAAGAAGTATCAAGCGAGAGACACTATATAACAGTAAATTCATTATATTTCATTTTGGATTAAATCAAGAAATTAAATATGCCACTAGGTAGAGGGTTAAATTTGCAACAAAATGACACTGAAATCATGCGATTTGGAATTAAATTGCTCAAGATATGAAGTAAACAGTACAAGGGCATAAATGTAATAAAAATGCGAAGAAATAAGGGATAAATGATTAGAAATATGTCCTTAAGAGGACCTATTTGTAATAACCAAAACTCATAGGGGAGCCTGTGCAATTTGTCATTATATGCGGGGACTATTCTGTAAATTCCAGAAGTTGGTTGAGTCTCTATATAAATTTCCCGAGGTGCGTAGGTGAGAGGGCCATCTGAGAATGTCGGAGGTGTTCCTGCAATTTTCCCATCTCCCGCACGTGTCATGCACGTGAGAGGGCCAAGCTCGGGAGGCGTGAGTCTCGGCAGACACGTGGCAGTGAATGGTGGCTTCGTGGGTGAGGCTTGACTCCCGGGCCTCCTTGCTTCGGAGGAGGAGACGTGGTCATCTCTGGGCCATTGGATGGTCGTCACAAGAGCGCCATCTAATGGTGCCTGCACTTCATCCTCAACCGGAGGAGGGGCGGTCGCCAGAGCTCCGTCGTGCTCCTATACGTCTGTAGGAGAACCCTGGAGGTCTGTGATCATCAAGCGATGATGACTGAAGCGAGGAGAAACCGCGAGGATAGGTGTAGAAGGCGGTCGATGTCGCCTCACCAAAGAGGAGGCTCGAGATCGGAGAGGGTCACGAGGCTCGACCATTGATGTTCCTGCAAGATGTTAGTTGTAGCCGAAGCGTGTGTGAGTGAATTGTGAGCAAGAGGGAGTGGATTGGGCGCCTGATCGAGTAAGGAATGTGGAGGCCCAAGTCTTCTTCTCCATCGAGTCTGAGAAGAAGGGATGCAGAGGTGAATAGGTTATGGAGAAAAAAACAAGATGGACGGAGGTGTTGGCGAGGATGACGGAGGTTTGGAGAAGCTTGTAGGATGGTCAGACGTCAGTGAGCTTAAATATAGGCTATGGGAAAATAAAAATAAAAATTGTGAAAATTAAAGTGAGTGTATCCGGAGGATCGAGGAGGAAGAAGGGGCAGAGCGGAGGCTTGTGTTGAGGTCTAAGGGACCTTGGGTCATCGCTCGTACTCGAGCAGTTGCTCTGAGGAGCTCAGTAGTGGTGGACACCGCGACGTGGCTGGACAATCACGGATCTCACCTTGGGCAGGAGTTTATCTTCGCCTTGGCCACCACCCTCTGTTGTCACTGGAAGGGCAGAGCAAGCTGGGCCAACGCCCGTGGTTGGTGGATGGGGATGACAGTGGCGTAGGAGTATAGGGAGAAGGTGGCAGTTTCTGGTGGTGTGGCAGAGCAATCTTCAACGGTTGTAGTGATGGCGTGGAGTTATTGAGGGAGGTATTGATGGGTGCGCGGAGAAGGAGGAGCTAAGGGCAACGTGTGTGGTGGCGTTGTGGAGCGAGGAGTTGATCGAATGAGAGGAATAAAAATGGAAGGGGGTAGGTGACCCGCGAGGCATAATGGATGTGGAAGGGGGCTTTGAGGAGGAAGATGAGGTTCTAATCATTGGATCTCGCGATCCAATGGTCAGATAGAGGCGAAGGTGGATGCACTAGATCACATCCTTATGATCTGATCAAGCAGTGGCGGTTGAGGGGGGAATGGGCGGTTCATATGGGTCATGGGGTCCCATCCTACAACAGGAGTGGAGTGAGTGACGTGGAACAAGGAGAGGCGTAAGATAAGAGTAGGATCGGGCAATGGGAGATGAAAGGATGACATGGTGATCTGAGAGCCGTGGGATGAGAAGGCGATCAGTCGGGTGAGTTTTGAGGTGGAAATGGAAGGCTTGGATCAGATCAAGGGCTTTGATAAGACGACATAGAGAGAAGCGAGGATCAACGGTCGTGATGGAGGTGGGTATGACTTGATCTAGCGGCCAAAAGAGGGTCGGGTGGTGAGAAGGGGGAGCGGCCACGTGGCGACTTCAAAAAAATTCAGAAAAAAAATCTAAAATAAATAAAAGGAAGCTGAATTGGAAAAAAGTCAAAACATGAAAACTATAGATATTGATGAGATCTACAAGTTTTATGTTGGACAAAAAGTTAAAAGAGGACCTTTGTACAAAAGTATATTTTTTTGGGGGGGGGAGGGTATTTTTAAAGGGATAAAAATATTGCTTTTGGGTTTTGATATTTTTGTATTTTTTATTTCTTTTAAAGGTCAAGAAAATTATAGACAATTAATTACTCTAATTTTTAGGAGTTTTCAATAAGATAAAAAGATAAGGAAATAGTTGTAATTAAATACAATAAATATAGTTAGAATATAGGTTAATTATGCACGGTTTCTGTACAAATATAATACAAGATAAAATTAATGAATTATTATGGAATTTTATTGAATTATTTAAATAAGGAATTTAATGTGTGCATTTTAACATGATGAATACAGGATTCATTAGATATGTGGGGCCTATTTCTCACAACAGGATAGATAACCACCACAAAGAGTTTGATATTATTTAAGCGTCATTTGTCTATTGCGAACACATGCTTTGATACTAATGTGATATTTTAGTGTATTTCAAATTGTTACTCCCAAATAAAAAGGAACTTAGGCTTCTTGACAAAAAGGAGAAAATATCTTTGCTCATGATAATCGCATCGCATCCACTCCAAATAACATTTCTAACTCAAAGCTGGAGTTTATTAAGAAATAAGATCATCTTAAGGATGAGAGTCAAAAGTCAAATAATGTAGTTTGTAAGTCGTTAATGCCTAAAATATATGAGTTGAGTTGAAAATGTGAATTGAGTAAATACTGGTGTAGGAGCCAGCGCTTCACGACGGGTTTGAGGAAATACATCCATTGTAATAGTTTCAAAATTATTGATATTTAAGTAAGATATCAAATCAAACATTGAGTTTTGGGCCTCAAATATTTTTTACATTATATCGAAGCCCCAAGGGGTGGTACATACGTTATGTTGCGATCCGGTGATGCATCTACATTGAGGTGGTAGGCATTATTGGAGAAAACACGAAGAAAATATATTTTCTAAAAAATATGTATAATTAAAAAATATGGATAAATTATGCAAATAAGATGTTACATCAGAATAATACAATGGATTATTTTTATGAAGTCAAGGTTATGTATGACGGGTAATATAAAATATGTATAATTAAAAACAATTTTTATGAAGTCAAATAATATGAATAGTACATCGTGTCTCCCTATGTATTTAGGCTGAATGGCAGTCAAGGTTAGCTATATGTCCTAAGATATCTATGGTCCCCAAGAAAACCTTCTAGTGATTGGATAACTCTGCACAAAAGTATATTGAATATTTATAAGGTTATCGGAGTAATGTTGAATAATGTCACGATCATCTAGGTAAAGATTTGATAATAGGAAATTGATGAAATAAGGCTTGCATTTAAAATAGTCACATGGTAGTTAAAGCGATCTAATTATTTATGGTGAAACATATAATCAAATAGTGTTTACAATGTAATCTAAAATGCGAAGTTATTTGCATGATTATCAAATAAATTCGGATGGACTATTATTTGAGAAGAAGAAGAGAAAATACGATAAATCAATGGTCATCTATTCATCAACTAATAGGACTATCGCATGATGAAAATAGAAAGAGATTGATTCCTACAATTAATATGACTTAAAGTAAGCTTGCAATGCACTCCTTTCTTTGCTTGCTCTTTTCCCCGGTTGGTCTTCAACCTCACTTCTGCTCGTACCTAGGTGCTCACAGACAGCTAGCTGATCACCTAGCCTCACTCACCCCCGCTCGATCGCAAGTAAGATATATTTATGATAAGTCAAAGCCCCATTTTCTATAGTTATATCTCTTCGCGTTTTTGATAGTTGGAATGAATTTAGCACATGAAACTCACGGGTTCGACATTACTTACCAGTGGTATTCCTACCTTTCCCCACCACGCCTGTAGGATGGAAAAGAAGGGGGGCAATAGGGGGTAATGAAGATAACGGAAAATTGACCTCGGTACGGCATTGTCAAGCTTGGCAAGAAGACCCATTTGAATCACGGATCCGTCTTATAGTCGCAAGCACCCTTAATCACCTAGTCCTATACGTTACTTTTTTTTCAGCAGCCTCGGCACCAAAAAAAATGGTAATGGTGATCTCCATGCCAATGTACATTAGATTACTAATTTTCAATATTTTAAACATATCCATTATTATTTTCCCTCTAATTTTTACATATTCTCCGATCCTATACGGTTAAATTGAAAATAAGAAAAGAATACATGTCAAAGTGAAAGATAATAGGCGAATGTGATCACCTTCTTCCACCGTATGGATAAAATCTCATTTTCCTTTCTCAATTTATATTGTATTCATCTTACTCTCTCGGTTATTATAAACCAAAACAAAAGTCAACTAAACAAACAACATACGAACAAATTTCAAATCTACATCACCTTCAGTCGTTGTCAACGTAAATAATCCAAATCGCAAATAAACAAACAAATGACAAAAAAATAATAGAAAGATATACGTTGAAATATTTGAAACCTGACAGAGTGCAGTCCGTGACTCCATATTATTCTACCGCACAGTCAGGTAGTGAAAATGGGTTTCTATATATCTTCTATTCTAAATATTCTTTGGAAGAAATGGGGCTGCCCCCCTGGGGGCAGCCATGCTGGCTGCCCCCGCCCCATTTTTTGGCCTCTTTTTTATTTTTTTTGAAAAATAAAACCATGTATATTCATCCATATATCCCTCCTATATACCATTCGAATTTCGTCAGAAACAGAGACTCCCACGGCCTCCATCTCGATGATATCGATTTAAAAAAATCCTGTTACCGTTAAAAAATTATTGTCCGGATGGAGGCCGTAGGAGTCTCTGTTTCTGACGAAATTCGAATGGTATATAGGAGGGATATAGTGATGAATGTAAATGGTGTTATTTTTCAATAAAAAATAAAAAAAATTGCCCAAATAAGGCGGGGGCAGCCATGTTGGCTGCCTCTAGGGGGCAGCCACATATACCCATATTCTTTTAACTAATACACATCATCCATAAGAATTTCATATGGATACTCCTTGAGGTTTGTTCAATGTCTGTATTTAAGACCTTCAAGATATTAATTCGAATGCACCTCATACTACATTGTATTTCGAAAAATAGCCAAATAAATATTTCTGAATCAGAATTATAAGGAACCAACATAACTATGCAAAGTAGAAGGATAAAACACGCAAAATAAATGCAACAAGTGACCATTCACATGCTCAACATGTAGGCGGGACTTGTACGCATAGTACACAAAGTAGGATGGTACCTATGCAAAAATATCTAAATAATCTCACGGATAACCACGTGATTTAGTTCGACGTAGACCTTCTTAGAAATACGAAAGATAGTGGGGAAGGCCCGGTAAAATGCCCAAAATATATTCGAAACACGTGCACCTCACGTTCGACCTGTAAGTGGCATGCAGTGACAAGGTATTCAATTGGAGTTTATATAATCCAAGGGATCAGAGTGCACCAGTGTGGCTAATCCGTGTGCATTGGATCAACCAAGATCTGAAGGTTGCAATTTCTTGGATCAAACAACTTCGATTGATTCTCTTCAGTTGATCTGACGGACATTGTTGAATCTCGAGATACCTACATTGTTCGTCGAGTTCTTCCCCAATTGTGGAATATCCAGGCAACGATGGTTGAAATCTCACCTCTTTATACCGAGTCGATCAATGGCAATGGCGTGTCAACCGAGCGATCCCTGTTAGATTCCAGCTATGGTCTCAATGAGGATGTTGTGCTCAATCTCCACATGATAGGTGATGAAGATCGTTTGATGCTTCACCTCATGTTTGATCTCCAGAAGGATCGTTCATCTCTAGCTCAAAGCGGTTGAGTTGATGACTCGTCCTAATGTTTTCAGGTGACTTGAAAATATAATCTAAGGTTCAAGGTACTTGATCGATTTGAGTTGCAGTGCTGGTGCTTTTAACTCCCAAGTGCAAGTAGATGCTGCGATTAAGATGATGTTGCTCAGTTCAAAGCTCGAGGGATGTGATCCATGCATGCTCTGACAACTTCTTGATGTGAGTTGTTTCATTCCAAGTGAAGGCGCTCCTCAATCAATGACGACCCAGATGATGATGATGAATCCAACACAAATCATGCTCAAGGAACAAAGCATCGACTGGATGTCAATTAAAAAGGAGAAATCGTTAATGGAGGAGATCTGACGGATATCGGAATGGTCTCTAAGCCTCCTATCACCATACGCGATCGGAGAAGACTCAAATGCGTGGAGGTTGAATAGAGATGAAAAGAGTCAATATGAGATGGATTTGGCGATGATATCAAATAATTTTTGATATCGTAGAGAAAGAAAATAGGAAAGGCAAGGCATTACAGGTCCAAGAACAAAGTTGTAGACTGAGAAGAAGGGGAGTATACGTGTTGATGCAAGGAAGAATTTTGTAGAAGGCATGCGGGGAGACCCAAGAGAGGGAGTGAGAGGGGAAAATGTAGGCCAAAGGGAAGGCCACGTGTCAGTATATGGGAAGAAGCTGGGAGAATCCATCGTTAGCATAATGTATAGATAGGTTTGGTAAATTGAGAAAATTACCCCATTTCTTAAAAAATATTTAAAAATGCGAAAACCTAGTTTTTTATGTTGAATATACAAGTAGTGATGATAATACTCCAAACTTGTCTACCAAAAAAACTAAGTGAATTGTATACTTAATATAAATCAAAGTATAGATATGCTTCCTTGTATTGTTTAGAGTTGAAGTTATAGGGTTTTAGGATTGCACATTCTACATCTAGATATCACATGCATATATTATATGTATATGTAATATTAAGTGTATTTTCTTTACGTGTGAATGCGAAGGAGAGACACATTGGTTACCATTGTGCTCAATTATCAAATGTCTCATGTTGATGGATTTATTACTTTTTTTAACTTTGAATTCTTACATTTATGATTTATATGTTGTAAACTTAGACACCATACGGTTTTTATATATTTTATCATTCAAATATTTCCCTGTGAAAAATCTTCAAACAACCAACAACAAAATATATATTGTAAAGCCTTGAACTTGGCATATCTCGGATCCTATATAATAAGATCCGACTCGTCAAGAGAAAACCAACGAAATTTGTTTCGTGTGAATCGGACTTCGTTTCGAATTGTTATGATTTTCGGAAGAAAGAGAAGTAAGGAAGGCTAAGATGTCATTAACCCATAATGACTGTCACTAAGAATAATTAAACACGATTAAAGAAACTAATGACGGATTGAAAACTGCTAATGATCATTAGTAAACACTAATCAATAGTTAGCAAAAGATAAGCGTAAACCGCGAAAGTTAAATCGCGATTAGTGAAAGTTAATCATGATTAGTGTTAATTAAGCGTCATTAGCGAATCTAGAATCCTCTGGAATGTTCTAACTTAAGCCCCAAGTTTGGGATAGGTTTTGGCCAAAACCATGAGCCAAAATCATGGGCTGCTAAACCATGGTTAAGGCCTAAACCATGGTTTTCTAACCATGGTTAGTGATTTTCCGAGGCCTATAAATAGACCCCCACCCATTCATTCTCTACGACTTCCACTACCACCACCACTCCAAGAGATAGGGTCGAGAGGTCGCGAGGAGGAGTGGGAGGCGAGGGAGGAGCGCTAGCGAAGCACTGCCGGGAGAACAAGGAGGAGAAATGTACGATCCTCTCTTAGTTTGCTTCGTAAGCTAGGCTTTCAATTCATCCTCTTGTTCTTCCAAGTTTTATTCTTGATTCATCTTTCTTTCCGATTTGTTTTCCTGTTGTGGTTCGAGGAGAAATCTGTGTAACACCCTACTTAGGTGCGGGCGGCTATGCACGTCAGTGACCATGTGATTCGTCATACGTTCACTCATCTAAGACGCGTGGTGTCTACCGATTCTCCATCGTTTATGTTTCTATTCTTTCTATTATGCTTTTATAATTATTTTGATGGAGAAATCTGTGTAATACCCTACTTAAGTGCGGGCGGCTATGCATGTTAGTGACTCTGTGATTCGCCGCACGTTCACTCACCTAAGATGCGTGGTGTCTACTGATTCTTGATCTCTTGTTGTTTGAGTATATTCTTTCAGTTTCGTTGTTATTTTCCTCTCGATTGATTTTATAGAGGAAACTCTTTTCATTTTTATTTTGAAATATGTTCCTATGTAAGGGGAAACTCTGCCGAAATTTTCCGAGAAATATGTCCCGATACAAGGGGAAACTCTGCCGAAATTTTAAGAGAAAATATGTTCTTCGCGTTCTTCGTATTCTTCGTTCGTTCTTCGCGTTCTTGACACGTTCTTAACGTTTTGATATGAAAATGAAATTCAATCTTTTCAGGAGCCTTAAAATAGCCTTTCTAAAAACAAAACACGATAAAGCCTTGCATACACGAGAGAGAGCTCGATTAGGTAATGAAATCATTCCTTTTGCTGTTGGGTTTTCATACGAAATTATTGAAATTCTTGATTTTGTGTTCTTTCTATGAAGAACCCTAATTTTGGCTATTTTTGAAAAAGTCTAAAGAATTGCTTTGTGATTCCCACTAAAATAAGGTTTACACATCAAATTGATATGTTGGCTCTGAAAGTTAGGGTTTGGGAGTTAAAATAGGCATAAATACGAGTATATATATGGTTATGAATAATATATATGTGAATATATACTAAGTGTTGTTGATTATGCAAATCGAAGACTTAGAGAAAGAATTACATCATGGGAATTGATGTGGTTTGAGTTAGATCCCGAAAAGGATCGTGTGTCACATTAAGGATGACTAGGAGTAGTACTATAGATCGGGCATGCAACCTGTAGGTTTGTCAGAAGGAACCCGTATTGGCGTGTCCCTACCTAGGTGGTACACGGTTGTCCTGTTATTTTAAGTGCGCACGAAATGAATGTTTTGCAACGCGTGGTACCGGGAGTCAATATCGTCGGGTTGAACGACGGAAGATGTGGTCGTGCCATGTGGAGGCACGGGTGGTTCAATAGCGGCTGGGTCACATAACATGTATTTAAAGCCGCTAGGTTATATGATTAAATGTTAGCCTGAGGTTTTAAGCAATCGAGTCCTCGAGGACGGTGTGCTCATTTGTTTTTCCAGGCTGAGGGTTGAGACCCTGTTTAATAAAAGAAAAGGAAATTGTCAGGGTAGTATTGGAGGATTGGTTGAGGCGACGTGCGGCGACATAAGCTTACCAAGATCAACGCAATCTCCAATCCCGAAGGGTCCATAGCTTCGGAGTCCAAGAATGGTGGGGTTCCCCTGGACTAATCCCTGATGTGGAATAGAAAGGAATAGGACTTAAATTAATGAGAAGGAATAAAATTTTTGTGATATCAAGTTTTTGAAAAATTACACAATTTGTTTGCTTTTCTCTTCTTTGTTACTTAGCATTCGCTAATTTTTATCCTATGATTTATGGAAAACCCAACAAGTATTGGTGAGCCATCGCAAGGACCTTAGTAGACATTCAGCCAGCCACAATAGCTTTACTTTGTAAGGTATTTAGTAATCTTTTGTATTTTCCTTTCAAGCTGATGTACATGTAAATGGTTATAGTGGGACAGAGTATCATCTGAACTTTATTTTGTGAATGTCAAAGTATTGAAATACTTCCTTCTGAGTATTTTTATTTGCAGTCTATTTCTGAATGTTAGTTGTGATTGCTGAATGAATTATTGTTGAGTAATCAGATCCGGATATGGGAGGATCCGACGGCCCGGGAATCGGGGTCGTGACATATACTAATATCAAATAGCAAATCATCACGCAAGACACGTGTCTATAAACTCATTTTCAACTTACAAAGTAAATGCTATCATTTTGCATTTGCTCAAACTAATGAGAAATGTATATTTGACTTCCTAAAATTCAGAATATTGTTCATATTAAAATTTTAATCACCTCCAAAGCCTCCTAAGTAGCTTCATCTACGTTTTTTACATCTTTGTTATGCTTCATCCTTTGCATCTTTACGGCACCACCGGTGTGACTACAAACATTTCATATGACTTCATCTTATGACCTAAGTTGAAAATTTCTCAAATGTATATCTTTTAAAGGCACCTATACAAGATCACATCTCCGTTGTCATATTGGCATTTCTTTCTACAAGTCATCAAAATTCAACCCAAAAACATAATCGGATCCAATCAAATCAGGAAAAGATCGACTTCATGTCAAAACACACAAGAAACAAAGAAAAGCAAATACCTTTTGAAGACATCTGCAATCCAAAAGAATCAAGTAAATCAATAATGGTTCATATAAACACATCCTTAAAGATACTTCATCTTCAAAATGCATTTCGTATCTCTTTACTTGCCATATACCAGAACAATAGAATATACTCAAATTTAGAAAGCGCGATTATGCACACACACGCTTGAATATGGAAACATACTCGCTAAAACAAATGCTATTAATAAAACAACTTTCATGCTAACAACAATAAAAGTCTTAACACAAGATTACATCCTTTAATAAATGAGCTCACATGAACGTGAAGCTCTCCCAAGTAGAACTCACCCATAAAAATCACACACCCAAGCTTCTCACAAGAAAACACACCCAACAGTTACAAGTATTTGCTTGACATTGAAGTTCCCAATGGCTTTTAAGTTAGTGCCACTTCCCTCCCTTGTGCCCATTTTTTTCAAGGCATCAGTGTTGGTTTGGGTACTAGTGTTACTTTTATAGTGCTCTAATATCACACATCACAAATATACATACACATATAGGAAAGGAGAGAGGGAAGGAACAAAGTGCATGGGTGTGGTTGGTAGAGCCCTCTATGGTATCGTGTGACGAAGTGGAACGATCGTGCATGCGAATTAGCCTGTGGAGCCCCCCGATCTTGCCCTAACATCCACGCTCGATCGATCCTCCGATTTCGAGTGCACTGCAATGCCTTTGATTGCGATTTGATTAGGTTTTTTATGCTCTGTTGGACGTCGATCGATGTAAGAAGGGTCTGGATAGGGTTTTTGATGCCGAGATTTGGCGCTTTGATTTATTTGGTAATGAGTGATGGACTTAGATGCAATGATGTTGTTTTGGAGCATTTTTTTGGATGGAGTTAGTCATGTGAATTATTTGGGAGTCGTGATTGTTGTGACAGTGATTGCCAAGTTTCGTGGAGATGGGAGGGGCTTAATTGATGCCTTTCTTTTGATCTCTTAGCAATGCATGTTTTACTTTGTTTGGAATTTGCTTGCCTATTTGAACTTGTGATTTGAGGATTGACATTTATTTGTACTTTTAGTTGCATTTGTAGAGAATGTGTGCGCGTTGTTCTTTTATTGTACTTTTTGTTATGGTTTGTGCACCACCGTTAAGAATGAGAGAATTGGGGTATTTACCCTGTTGTGGTGTCATATCCAATGTTCTTTTATTTGTAATCTGCAGGAGTTAACTAGGAGTTTGTTGATTTTATGTTTTGAATTCGAGTAATGCATGAATGATCATTTAGAGATATGATTGCGGCTGTTATATGGTTCTTTCTTGTGATGGATGTTAAAAGGCTGAGCATTTGTAGCTTTGAGTGATTATTGTTGGCTCAATTAATTTCATGTCCCTTCACAATGATCACTTTTTTTTGATAAATTGTTCGATGTTGATGTATCATGTGAAATTTTATAGCTTTTATTATTTAATTTTGATATAATTATGCCACATGTCATTCTTTTTATTTTATTTTATTTTATTTTATTTAATCAATATAGTAAAAGATCCATTATACAAAACCGTCATTTGTCTGTTTTATTTGAAGTCAGTTTTTGTTGGTAGGAATTAGCTTTATATAAACCCCACCACCCCGCCACCTCCCCCATCTCCCTCTCCCCATCGTCGACCACGCCCCCTGCCCCCCTCTTCCTCTCGTTCCCGACTCCCCAGACCTCTATTCTCCTCCTCCCGCACCAACATCTCCCCTCATTCCCCTTCTCCGACGCCTTCCCCGACCCGCCGTCTCCACCCTGTACCGCCGCCAAAACCGCCGCCTCCGCCGGCCCGTTCCCGCTTCTCTCATCACCCCCCTGTGCTGCCACCGCGCCAACACCGGCCCCGCGCGCCCCCTCGCCTCCGCATGTACACCATCAACCCCACATCGCCGCCAACACCGCAGTTGCCTGCAGTCCACTGCCGCTCCGCCCCATATTTGCTGCCTCGACCGCATCCAGGGTTCTCTGATTTCCTCCCTTCCAGGTGTGCTAATTAGTAAAGAATTTTCCCACATTTTCCTGCCTTGTTTCTTTTAGTTGTGGATTTTTTATACCCTATTTGTCTGGTTGTGAATTAGTAACGTTACCTGTAGCCTTCGGAATAAGAGCCCATTCATCTATTAAAATAATCGTGTGGAACATCTGGTGGATAAAAGAGCCTGTCAATTTTTTTCTATTTTAATTTTTTTTCTGTTTGCCGACCCCATTAGTTTGGATTTAAGGTTGCCTGGATTGTTTGATTCATCGTGAATGATTGAATAGGTCTCCCGTCACTTCCTAGATTTCAGTTGTAGCTCTTGAACAATTGATTCTTCTCCCAAATCATTTAAACCCCTTTTGTCCGTGACTCATTTATGCCCTAGCATTAGTCAGGTTTATTATTCCTGTTCACATCATATTTGCATCAGGCCTGGGAGAACAAGGGTTGGCATTTTTGGTAGTTTGATCGGTATTTCATTTGGTGCATTTAGGTGGTTTTATTGCATTATATATGTTAGTGTGGCATCCCTTTTCATGGTCACTTGTTATTGATGTAGGTGTTCTGAAATTGGAGTATGAAGAACATGAATCAGTACTTTAGGCTTATTGGATATATACAGAGAGTGTAAGGGAGTCCCTTCTGTTGACTGAATTGCAGGTTTAATTTGGTCTTTTTGTTGCAATTTGTATTGTGGAGTCAGAATCGTCTGGGCTCTTAAAGTTACTCGAGGACCTGATGAATGTCTCCTTTTGTGTGAACAATATGATATGCTTCTGCTGGTACACGAGATATACGACGTTCAGTAAGCTGCTTATGTGAGTATGATGGGGAAATATGGGAAAACAGAGGACTCACTGGCTTTTTTGTTTGGTGAGGAGGTTGAGAATTTCTGTAGGGATGTTAACATGGAATTAGTGGAGGAGCATCAGATATTTGTGGATGTTTTCAATGGAAGGAGTGCTTTTGGTTCGTGTGATAGTGGTTGTCTTGTTCAAAATGCTTTCCGTGATCAGGGGGGTGAAAAGGGTGTGGGTGCGAATCCAGAAGGTGAACAACTATTGTGCCCAATAGTGGAGTCTTCTTTACAGAGTATCACTTGTACGTACTCTCTGCCCCTTTGTCATGAAAGGGCACATTCTTTGGTTGGTTTCAGTGCTCGCATATCAAATAGTGATTTTAGCAGGAAACGACCTGTTGGAGATCTAGAGAGTGTTGGTGATGCCGAGTCATATAAGGTGCCTTTTTCTTCAGGGTGTTCTGCGATACAAGTTACAAAGAATTCTAACTCTACAATAGATGGATCTTTTGGTTTTGCAAAGGCTGACCGACATACATGGGAGCATACCATGATGAACTCTAGTCATGTTGATAGCAGAAATAAGAATATACTTTCTGCGGATCTGCCTACTCGCCTCCGTACCTATGCTCGTGATACTCTCTTGTGCGTGGGCTTCCGTACAGAGATAAGTAGGCGGAAAATAACTGATTCAAGGGGAGGAAAAAACAGACATGACACGTATTATAGATTTCCAGGAAGACCTGCTATCCCTTCTCTTTCTAGAGCTTGGGTAGAATGTGGCAATTTATTAGGTGCAAATTCACCTGGTTCTGCATCTGACAAGAATGTAAGAAAATGGCCGGATGTTGGCACCTTTTTGGAAGAATTATCACATGCACTGGATTATGTGGATAGGGAATTCCACCATCCCTCAAATTCCATTTCTGCAATTAAGCGCTGGCAGCTCCTTGATCCTTTTGTTATTGTTGTTTGCGTCGACCGTAAGGTCAGGGCTTTGCGAGAAGGGAAGGGGTTGAAAATCGTTTACGGCAAAGCAGTTGAATTCAATGTTAAGAAAAGTTCTACTTTGGCTGAAAAAAATGGAGACCACTTAATGCATGCACTAAGTGGAAACAAAGATAGTCAGGCGCCGGCTTCTGAGTCCAATAGTTCCTGCTCCTTGGACAATTCTTCATCTCCTGATGCAGTTGTTAGTAAAAGAGCCAAGTTTATAAAGCCTGCTAAAACTGAGTTTTCCACTAAAAATGCAGTTCTCTGTGAGAATCTCCCATACAAATCTGTTAAGTCCACTGTAAACAAGCATTCTGCTAAAAACACAGAGCTCTGCGAACACCTTCCATGGAAGCCCGTAAAGGCTACCGAAAATGAGTATTTTACTAAAAGCACTGGGCTTTATGAAAATCCTCCAGTTCTCTGTCTATTTGCACCCCATGCCCCCCCAAAAATGTTCTCTTCGCAGGGTCCAAATAGGAGGTGTAGATTTGGTAAAGTACTACGTAAAAGTAGCCTTAGATGTTTAGCCAGGCGCATGGGGAATGTCACATATGGTCATAAAGCGCCACACCGCCCAAAGTGCAGGGGAACTAGCACATTCTGGGGTCGAGAAGTCACTGTTAATATATTGAGCGAAAGGAGTCCAGCATTGCCAAATCCAGACTGCTTCCCTGAGTGCCAGTCGAAGGCCTACAAGAAAGCTAGTTCTGGAACATTTAGGTTCAAAGTTGATAAGCAATATGAAATTCCTTCCTCTGAAAAATCTAGTGTTTCTGCAGACCGAGAAATCGTAATCACACCTGATTATAAGGGTAGTTTACTCAAGGAAGATGGAATAATTCACTCGTCATCTGAGAAGCAGGTAGCAGCTTCGTTTGCTGACAGATCCGTGTCGCAAAGTGGAAAGGGTCAGCTTATTGTTGCAAAAGGTCTTTTTGGCAGTTTCAAAGATATTAAAGTAATGTCAGCATTGTTTGAGCAAAATACCAGGGCAGAGGAAAATTCTTCCAGCATTGAAGGGATGAATGGAGTCACCGTTAGTTGCTCATGTCATCAGGCAGTAACTGAGCCTGCATATCAGAATGTTGGCATGGAGGATATAACGCTCAAATGTAATTTAGTGCCCGAGGATGATAAATTGTTGATAACAAATGAAGTGTGGAATCAATCGGATAAACTGACAGAAAAGCTACCCAGATTTTTATCTGATTTGGGAAGTGAATCTGCAAAAAGAGTGCGCAGGAAGTCAAAAAGGATTTCTGATATTGAAACAACTGGATGCTGCAACAGTGACGAGTTCAGTTCAGTTGGCTGTATAAATTTTGATAAGATCCTCAATCCTGATGCTCATAAGAAGAAAGGAGACAACTTGGATGCTGTGGGAAGTAAAGTGATAACCAGTCACATGCACCATTTGAAGGTTCCCCAAAAGGATTTAGGTACCACAAATGGATCATTAAAACTTGGAACACCAGTCATTTCCAGTGAATCAAAAGTCTGTTCGACTGCTAAAGTACTTAACATTAATGGAAAATCAAATTCGAAATCTGTTTATATGGATGGAAAAATCTTGCCAGACGGGGTTGCAGTTCAAACCAACATAGAAAATGCAAATAAAAATGAAGATGCAGAGTGCATTCAGTATAAGGGAAGTGACTTCTCAGAACAGATCGAGACATTAAAAGTGCCCACTACGGATTCTTCGCTGTCTTGTGAAAATGCCTCTGAATTGAAAGAACGTCCTAAGGACGTTTTTAAGGAGCATGCGGTGGCATCAAACAATCATCAGGAGTCAATAAAAGTTCAAATGGAAGCTTGCTCTGATGGGTCTTCTTGCCTTGCCAGTGATGATTATTCACAAGCACACTTGAATACACTGGAAACCACCAAAACTAAAATATCCACACCACTCAATGAAATCCATCAGAGAAAACTACACGTACATGTAAATGACGATGACCTCCTCCTATCTCCCGCTGTTCTTAAGTCCAAGGATTGCACGTCCAACAAGAAATCTCATACAAGGCGATGCCGTAGGCCTAAATTATCAAAAAAACGCAAGGGTCGTCGTGGAAATTGCAGGCTTGCTCTCCGAAGTCCGGGGAAAGGTAAAAAAGAAATTCTAGAGGGAGGGCATTTTCTGACAGGAGCAAGAACTGTTTTGGCCTGGCTGATTGACCGTGGTGTTGTGTCTTTGATGGATACCATTCAGTATCGTAGTTTGAAAGATAGTCCTGTTGTAAAAGATGGTTGGATTACTCGAGATGGAGTTCTTTGTAAATGTTGCAGTAAAACATTTTCTCTTTCTAATTTCAAGCTTCATGCTGGTTATGACTTCTCTAAACCATGTTCAAATCTTTTTTTGAAATCTGGTAGACCTTACACATTGTGCCAACTTCAGTCTTGGTCTGCTGAATACAAATCAAGGAAAGTTGGTAAGCAAGTTATTGAAGTTGATGAAGTGGATCAAAACGACGATACCTGTGGTCTCTGTGGGGATGGCGGCGAGTTAATATGCTGCGATGGCTGCCCCTCAACTTTTCATCATGATTGCCTGCCAGCTCAGGTTCAATCCCTTCTTTTTTCATATTCTTGTATCAACCATCTATCCTAGTAAAGATTATGTGATTTCAAAATCATGGATTCATCCACGGCATAACTTTTCTAATACAGAAAAATGCAAAGTGTTTGAAATGTGCTGTGGAAATAAAATCAATGGTGCGATGTATAAAAGAAATATGTAACTGCTAATGTATGCACTTGGTTTGTTCTTTTATAATTTATGAACTTATTTGAAACAAATTATTCTCTCAGGAGCTTCCAGAAGGCAGTTGGTATTGTTGGAGCTGTACATGCGAGTCATGTGGAGAAACACTTTTCTCAGGGGAGCTGTCACAACCCTTAATCGTTTTAGAGTGCCTACAGTGCCATCATAAATGTAATCTGCTAACTTATAATTTCCCCCAACTCACGGTCTTATGTATATCCTTTGAATGGACGTTTTTTAACATGTGATTTGTTAACTTTTGATCTTCTCAACTCGCTTTTTATCTTTGAACTGACATTTTTAAAGTGCCTACAGTGCCATCATAAATGTAATCTGCTAACTTGTAATTCCTCCCAACTCACGGCCTTATACATATCTTATGAATGGACACTTTTAAACATGCGATTTGCTAACTTTCTTTTAAACGTGACTTTTGAACTGACTTTTTTGCAACACTTAATTGAAATATAAAATGTGCTATATGTTATTTACTGTTATAAAATATGAAGAATGCGGAAGCGATTGATAAACAGAGCATAAACAAGAAACATCAACATGGAACACCATGATTTTACGTGGAACCCTACTCCGTGAGGAGCGGGATGAAACCACGGGAGAAGCCCTCAACGGGGCGTGTTATGCATTGCATTTTCTCAATGAGTACAGGAGGTTTGGGGCTCCTTATATAGCCTTCCCAGAGCCTCCAAGTCCCACCTTTGGGCGGTATGGGACTAAACACAGGATGGGGTAAATGGATCTTCTCCAGGATCCATTTACCCTGCTACAACTCAATAGATGCACTACCAAATACTCCAACACTCCCCCTCAAGCTGGAGCATGCAATGCTCAGCTTGGACAAACAAACAGAAAGAAACTCAACTCACGCTACAAGACACTACGGACAATATCAACCCAACACGCACATGCTGCAGTCGAGGACGTTGCTTCTCATGCCGTGCAGGTGAGGAGGACAAACGGGCTGGAGTGTGAGTCAACTGAAGACTCGGAATCTGACCATCGAGTCTGAAACTGCACCTGAAGTCTCCTCGTCGGAGAACTGGGTCTCTCCCATCTGGCTCAGAGAATGGTGCACTACTCTGGTATACCTATGATACCACATGAAAACCCTTGTCAACATATGACATAAGGAATGGTCCTCTGCTCTGGAGTCCCTATGGCTCAAATGAAAACTCTGGCCTGACAACAAGAAGAATGATGGGGACCTCTGACAATGATGGCAACTTATGCTCATCTGACAATGACCGCACACTCGTGCTTGTCTGAAACTGGACTCAGAACTATCTGATATCGAGTCTGAAACTGGATCTGAACCGTAGATTCTGAAATATGATCGGTCTGGAAATCTGAATCTGCATCTGGAATACAAGACATGTGACTCTACATATATACTCCCCCTTTCTCCCATACTGGTCGGAATGAAGACATCGACAGTTGGGAGAAGACAAGATAAATAGGGGGTAGAACATGAAAAACTTGCGGCTTTTCTTCACATTTTTTTAAGCCGTCATTTTTTTTGAAAACATTTTTTTAAGCCGTATCAACCTTTTTTTCGGCTTTTCATTTTTCCTTTTTTTTAATCATTGCGTACGACTTTTTTTTATTTTTTTGGGGTACGCGCCTTTTTTTTGAAACACACACATTTTTTTTAAACAATCACCGGCCCATTTGGCCCAACTGTCTCTTCCTCTTTTTTTTTAATCATACCGCAGGCCCAAAGTGGGCCCCAAACTCTTCTCAGGCCCTCCTCTTTTCTTCTTTTTTTTGTTTAAAGAGGCAATCGAGCCCCATGTTTCCTCCCGTACGTGACTAGGGTTCCTTCGTGGAACCCTTCATTTCGAGGAAGCCGCTCGATATTGGGGCGCCGCCTGAAGCTTTGCAAGGGCGATGGATTTGGGGGCCGCCGCCTGAAGGTGTAGACGAAGCGGGGCATGTAGGGCTTCTCGACGGGAGGAGGGCTTCGCGCGGGCTGGAGCTGTTCCTGGAGATGGAAGGAAGGCGCCGCCGGAAGGCTCGCCGCCTGCGATCTGGGGTATCTCGCCGCCTGGGGGTTTCCTTGCTCATCGCGCCCCGCTGGAGGTGCGGGGGGGGGGGGGTCAGGCGCGGGGGGTAAATGGGTGCCGCCTTTGATAAATATGTGGCCCTGCGCATCTGGAGAAAGCCGCCAGTGGCGGCGCCGACGAATCTGGGAGGCGCCATGTTGTGATGCCTGGGCGTATGGAATGCGCGCGGACTGGAGATCACTACCGGGGCCTGGATGCTCGTTGGGTTGAAGGCGGAAGGGCCTGGTGCGGCTGATGGAGATGAGATCTCCTGGTGCAGGAGGGTTGCGCGCCAGAGGATTTGCCGGAATAACAAGTAGCGACGGGTTTCTCCGCCAAGGAACAGATCTGAAGAAACGGCATTGATATTCCATAGAATAGGGTTTTTAGTCAAAACCCTAGAATTTGACAGAACTTGATCAAATCACAAACATGATCTTTAAAACGAAGATCTTCAAGAACAAAACTCCAACAACGAATCTCGAACAAAATAAAACATGATTCCTCGAGAATCGAACCCGCTCTGATACCATGTTATAAAATATGAAGAATGCGGAAGCGATTGATAAACAGAGCATAAACAAGAAACATCAACATGGAACACCATGATTTTACGTGGAACCCTACTCCGTGAGGAGCAGGATGAAACCACGGGAGAAGCCCTCAACGGGGCGTGTTATGCATTGCATTTTCTAAATGAGTACATGAGGTCTGGGGCTCCTTATATAGCCTTCCCAGAGCCTCCAAGTCCCACCTTTGGGCGGTATGGGACTAAACACAGGATGGGGTAAATGGATCTTCTCCAGGATCCATTTACCCTGCTACAACTCAATAGGTGCACTACCAAATACTCCAACATTTACGATAAGTATACAACCACTACTAATTTTCATTTATGGTATCTTCTTGGCGAAATATCCTGAAGCATGCACGCTCGAGAGATATTTGTGGTTCACTTTTACCATGCGATGACACTACTAGTTTAAAGTTGTACTTATCTTCCAAATCACCTTTGAAACAATGTTTTTAAAAGTGAGAGGCTCTCCAAGGCGCTAGGCGGTGCAAAACAACCGAGGCGCTAGGCGCTCACATGAGAAAAACAAGGCGTCATATATAAAAATAATAAATTATGCATGAGTCTATATAATATATGCACATATACACATGTGTATGTATGTGTAATTGTAAATATATGTATGTATAACTTATATTTCAATCTAAGACCAATCCAATATACTTGTGAGTGTGTTTATATGCGTGTATATAAATGTGTACGTCTGCATGTTTGTGTATATATGCATTTATAGTTGTAAATATATGTATGTATAATGTATATTTCATCTAAAAACCAATCCAATATATTTGTGGGTGCGTTTACAAGCGTGTATCTAAATGTGTACATGTACATGTGTGTATATATATAAATATATGCTACCTCCAAGTTATATTTTGCGACCAATCCACTATTTATTAATACGTGTCTGTATAATGTATGCATGTACTTACGTATGTGTGTATATGTATTAAATATTTATGTTTATGCGTGTATTCACATGCATGCTTATCTGTATGCATAGATATTTGCATACATGTGTATGTGTTTATGTACAAATATGCGTGCATGCCTATGTATGTATACATGTGTGTTTTGTTTATTTATATGTGCATATATGTATTTATTTATAATACTTCAAACTAATATATATATGGGTCATATGTGGCTGCCCCCTAGGGGCAGCCAACATGGCTGCCCCTGCCTTATTTGGGCAAATTTTTTTATTTTTTTTTTGAAAAATAACACCATGTAGATTCATCCCTATATCCCTCCTATATACCATTCGAATTTCGTCAGAAACAGAGACTCCTACGGCCTCCATCCAGACAGTAATTTTTTAACGGTAACAGGATTTTTTTAAATCGATACCATCGAGATGGAGGCCGTAGGAGTCTCTGTTTCTGACGAAATTCGAATGGCATATAGGAGGGATATATGGATGAATATACATGGTTTTATTTTTCAAAAAAAAAACGCCGAAAAATAGGGGCGGGGGCAACCCCATTTTTTCCTATATATATATATGTATATAGAGGAGTGATCCTATGAGAGCAAAAAGTTGTGAGAGCATGAGAGGGATGATTCTGGACCACATGATCCAACCAGGAGAGAGAAGACGAGGAGAGAGAAAACAGAATCATGTGGTCCAAAATCATTCCTCTCATGCTCTCACAAGTTTTTGCTCTCATAGGATCACTCCTCTATATATATATGTAGAAGAATATATACTTTTAGTAGAACATATATGTAATATTTAGAACTAAAACATGAATGTACATGTATACATATATATATATATAATAGAAGTGTGTGTAAATTACATATACATGTGTGTGCATATGTATAAGTACGTTTTTTAATGATACTTAGAACCAATATATATCTAATATTATAATTTAAACATGGATAAAAATCACACAATATCAGCAAAAGCCTTACTTTTGCCTTAGCGAGTGCCTAGAGCCTTAAGCCATGCGTTTGCCTGAGCGCCCTGAGGCAAAACACCTCACCTGAGGGAGGTAAGGTGCTAGGGCCTCACCTCGCCTCGCCTCGCCTAGGAACCTAGGCGAGCACTCGGAGGGCTTTTGACAACACGGATGTTAAAACCCATTATAGCTCACTTGTTATGAAACCCTACATGGTTCGCATGTTAACGTGAAGATTTCACTTTGGGAGTTCGGACCTACTTGTTAATTGCACAAGCTTGTCTGACATGTCTGCAAAGGGGTAGAATTCCTCTGGTTGGTGGGAAGAGATCTTTACACCTATAGGAAGTATGGTTTAGGGATCTTAGGTCTCATATTGATGAACAAGGCTTAACTATTGAAGCGGGTTAAAGATTAGTGTGTGTTGGAGTATGCATCCTATGTATAGATGAGTAATTGGATCCCTCCAGGGTCTAATTACCACATCCGCTTGTTTTGCCCCACATCTACTGTGAGTATGACTCAGTTCTACTGGTGGGGCTATATAAGAAGCTTTACACCCATTGTAACAATCGAGAGAAAGATGAGTAGAATATCAGCTCTTTGAGGTGATTCTTCTGTGCTTTCATGCCACTTCTTAGGGAGTAGGCTTCCACGTAAAATCAAAGTGTTCTTTTTATCTTGTTCTTACTTTGATTTTCTTCCACATTTCATATTTCTACATGGTATCAGAACGGGTTATTTTCTTGGTTGATTCTTGACGATTTATTTTTGAAGATTTATGTTCTTGGTTGGGGGTGGTTGGGGAAACGGGCCAGGTCGCTCTCAGCTGCGCACGCGGAATGCTTGGTCTCCCCATTCACTAAGGGGGAGGTCAAGGGTACGGTTTGAAGCTTAAATGTGGACGGGGCTCTGGTCCCGGATGGCTTCTCCGTGCTTTTCTACTGCGAGTTCTGGGACCTACTGAAGGCGGATCTCATAGAGGTGCTTAATGAGTTTCGAGAGGGAAAGAAAGTCTTCGAGAAGATCAATCGTGCCCTGCTATTCCTGCCGCCGAAGGACATGCCCATTGGAGTTGAAGATTCCATGCCTATTGCGTTTCTAATGCAGTATACCTAACCGCGGCCAAAACGCTTGCTAACCGGCTCAAATTAGTTCTGGGCTCCTTGGTGTTGGAGGGGCAGTCTGCTTTCATCCCGGGGAGGCAGTTGCTTGAGAGAATCGTCATGGCATCAGAAATATGTATGGACTGGAAGAGATCCGAGACGAGAGGAGTACTATGGAAAATCGATTACGCAAAAGCTTATGATAGTGTGGACTAGCGGTTCCTTTGGGTCTCTCTTCGAAGAAGGGGTTTCCCGGATTTATGGATCGACTGGATGAAAAGGTGTGTCACCACTTCTTCCTTCTCCATTCAGGTGAATGGTAAGCCGGAGGGGGGATTCTTCCAACCGCAGAGGGGGGGGGGTGAGGCAGGGCTGCCCTTTGGCCCGGATGCTGTTTGTTCTGATCTCTGACGCCCTCGGTGTGTTGTTCAAGGAGGCGGTGGAGGCGGGCTGGTGTCAGGGGTATCGTATGAAAGAGATCTCCATCCCTGTTCTCCAGTATGCGGACGACATAGTTCTCTTTCTCGGGGGGGTTTGAGGAGCAGTCTACTACTGCGGTGCATCTGGTCGAGATCTTCGGCGGCATGGCGGGCCTAGAGATTAACAAAAGCTAATCCGTGGTGGTTACTTTCAGGACGACTGATGCAGAGCAGAACAGAATGGCTGGGCTCACGGGATGCTCGCTGGGGACCCTCCCCCTCCACTACTTAGGCCTGCCGTTGGTGGATGGGAAACTGAAGATGGTGGACTGGGACGACATAATCAGGCGGATGGAGCATAAGTTAATGGGCTGAAAGGCGATCACCTTGTCTAGGGGGGGTAAACTCGTTTTACTGAAGCACGTCCTCTCAGCGATTTCGATCTTCTTCTGCTCTACCAGGTTGCTGCGGTGGGTGTTCGAAGGAAAATTGAGTCCTTAGTGAGGAGATTCTTTTGGTCAGATGGGAGAAAACAAAGGCAAGGTATCCATTTGGTCAATTGGGAAGAGATGACAGGGAGTCATGATGAGGGTGGGTTGGGAATATGTGATTTGGAAAATATGAATAAGGCGTTTATCACAAAGTGGATTCTCTCCATTTGGGGCAACTCCTCCTCTTTAGTGCTCAGGCTACTAAGGAAGATCTAGGGGGTCATGACCCATTTTGGCGTTAGCAGATTTCATTTCGAATCACCCCTATGGGCGGACATCCGTGTGGTTATACCATAGCTAATCAACATGGTCAGCCTGAGTGTGGGCGATGGCGGCCTCTTCCGCTTTTGGAAGGATGATTGGACGGGAGGTCGGCTGGAGGTTAGATTCCCTCATTTGTTCGCATTGGCGGCATCTAAGGAGACCACCCTTGCGGAGACGACGAATAATGGTACCTGGGTGCTTGAGTTCCAGTCGGCCCTCTCGGATCAGCGATCGAAGGAGTATTTGACGATGCAAGAGGTCCTACCACAGACACGCATTATATCTTCGGGTAGGGACCATTACTAATGGCGTGGCACGATATTCTCGGTAAAGAGAGCTTATGTGATGTTCAACATTCGAGAACAGGCGCTGGAGCAGGCAATGAAGGATGACTTTAAAATCATTTGGGCGGCAAAAATTCCAAGCAGGGTCAAGGTTTTCCCATGGTTACTAAGAAGGGGCCGTTTATTGGACAAAATGCGCCGAGGAAGACTACTAGGTCTTGCAGATACATGCTGCGAGAGATGTGATGAAATGACGGAAGATTCCGATCACCTCTTCTTTAGATGTCTGGCTTCTGCACGGGTCTGGCTGATTTTGGACATTTCTTGGCTCGAAGCTCTCGGTCTTTCCGAGTTCTGGGCCTCTCTCAAACGTGTGAATCGAAACACTAAGGTTGATTTTTAGAAGCCTTTCGCAGTACTATGGGCAATATGGATGGGACGTAATGAAACCATCTTCAACAATCAAATGTTTTATGAAGAAAATGTAGTAGCTCACTGCAACACACTCTGTAACCTCTTGGCATCATGACTTTGTAAATCTTATTTTCTAATATATCTCATGAGGTGACCCCCACGATGGGGGCTCACCCGCTTTTTCGTTAAAAAAGTGTTTGAAGATTATTATTCTTTGTTATTGTTCATGATCAGGTTTATGATTTTCTGAAACCCTAAATTTTACATATCCTTGTTCATTACTGAAGAACGATTCTCGAAGATTATTTTCTTATATTCATCCACTATTCGAAGATCTAGTTATGATTCGAGATTATTCAAGTTCAAAAAAATTATAGGGTTTTCAAAATCCTAAGTCCACATCAACACCAACAAAGATCAGTGTGGCTCGTTTATTCAAGTTCTGATTTTGACACAAGATCTGAAATTTGTGCGTAGCCAATCTCCAAAGGCGTGCTTCTTTACGCACGATTCTCGTACCATCGTCAATTGTCTGCTGCTGGTTTTCTTTGTGAATTCTTTTGCTCCCCAAAGTTGATCTGTGCATTAGCAATGGATTCCTGGATACCCTAGTCCGACCAACCCTAATTCTGAGAGGTTTTCTAGCAAGAAAGAATTTCTAGGGTTCAATTTCTGGAACCCTAGTTTTACATGACAATCTGGCATGTGATTCTAGCCCTAACATATATCTTCAGGACTTCCAATGAATAAGAAGAATGATATAAATGTAGAAGAGGGATTCGTCGCCCTCTTCCTAGTTTCGAGAGGCAATCCCAGGCGGAGCCTACCTACGCGCACGAGTTCAAGGTAGCAACGCCTTTCGTAACTGCTCCAGCAGAGGTGCTATGTCACAACATATCTCCCAGGCGGCGAAGGACGCAATTTCCCGTCCAGGCGGAGGCCCCTTCCAGGCGGTGCGCTCTCCAGGTGGTGCATGCACCTCCTCCAAGTGGCTCCAAACGACAACATCGTGAGTTGGTGCGGGCGGTAGGAATAGATGAGTTCCCATCAGCAGGAGCCCTAGCTGATGAGAAAGGAGGAGCCTAATCCCCCTCTTTTATTTCCACATGGTTGTGCAAGCCCATATTAGGTTGTTCTGCTGCATAAAAAATTCAAAAAAGGGAAGAGGGAAAGCAACGTAAGTATAATTGGATTATAGTCGGGCTGAGAAAAAAGGGGGGTCTGCTTCGATTTTGGGCCCAATTGAGTCGTAGGGCCTTTTTTTAAAAAGATAGGAGGTATCGTACCAAAAAAAACGTAAGAAAAGGAGATTTTTTTTAAAAAGACGCGTACAAAAGAAAAATCGTACGCAAAAAAAATTGAGGAAAAAAGGAGAGACGGCGAAAAATGGGGAAAAAGTCCTGAATTTTTTCTCTCTCCCATGTTCAGATCTTTTCCCAACTTGATCGATGTCATCTATTATACAGATCGATGCATGCTAATATTAATATCTGAAACACGTCCCTCCTTGACTAATAATAGTGCAATTCTGCTTTTTCCTGTTCTAAGAACTTCTAAAACGTATATTTTACTATAAAATATTGTTTCGAGACATTCCTGTTATAGAGCATGATCATATCATGGCTTTTGAGAAGGAATCAGCTGTTTCTGAAAGTCTTTCAGATTAAGCCGTTGACATTTGGACGTGACCTCATTACTGTGTGGAGCACGATGCAAGGAAATCAAATATATGTTCTTGTTTCCTTATATTCTGCTGGTGTAATATGGTCAGGATTTTCGTGGTTTCTGTGAGATTTTTAGGACAGTTTTGCTAAGGATTACGTCGAATAGGAGTGCTTTGGAAAGAATTCCCTAAGTTACAGTTAGTGGGGCTTTTTGGTAGGAACACATTGAGGTCGTCTTTGGTGGGGTATATGCTAAAGCCAAATATGAGGAATGTTTACTTAAGCTTTTGCAAATACAATTGACTAATAGATATCTACATTGATTTTGATTCAAAATTTTGTACTGGTACTAATCTTGAGTGGTCGTCTTTTCACATTATTTAAGAAAAAAGGAAAGCCTGTGCATCATTGTCCCACTTTCTAGCGAAGCCTAACATGTCCATGATGCCCTGACATTGTTGGACCTCCTGTGCATTGAGCGCATCTTCCAATTAGTTAGCCTGTGGTCTAATGGCCTACCTACCAAATTACATCATAGTCATTAACAATTAACAAGAACTACAGAGATGACAAAAACCCTAGTTATCCAAAAATGGTATTCCCATTTAGTTATAGCTACTTTTGTAATTATGATTCACATTAGCAGCCATCACATGTTACTTAGTTGTGTTTTTGCAAGGCCATTCATTTCTACAAAGAATGTAGTACCCCAAATCAATATCTATTGTAGCTTAAACTGTAAGCGAGGAATGTTGCGGTACACATTATTTGCTATTTTCAATTAAATATTTGGAATTATGGCCATTTATTTTTTCTGCAATAATATATTAAATAATTATTGGGAATTGACAGTTGCAGGGTTGTGAAATGGAAGGAGATAATCATTTTATTTTAAATAATGAGAAGCTAATTGCACTAGATTTTTAGGAATTATTAATTACAAAAGAAATAAACTATGGGCGGAATAAATCAGCTTAAAATAAAAAGTCATTACCCAAGTCTGTTAGAAGATTTAAGCAAGACCCTTATTGGGTTGAAGTCCTAAATACCTAACAAAGCCCAACCTGATACTATTGGGTACCGGGGAGCAGATTAGGTTAACTGTCCAATGCCTGCGCTTATTTTGAGATTCTATAATGGGCAATATGTTTTTCTCCACCGTAAAAGAAGCTCAAGTACTGAACTAATTTCGTGGTGAATATGTGTATTTTTCATTCAATCAAATATCTCAGATTGGAGTCTTCTTAAGTTATACTATCAAAGGCATTTGTGGTTATATTTTCCCGAATTAAGTGAAAGACGGTCAGTGATTATCAATTATATTTTTCTATAGCTTTCCAAAAGAAGCTCCAATCTATTATACAACCATCACTGATTATTCTTATAACAAATATCATTTTATTTTTATTTCTATCAGATCACAAGTCATGCATACATGAAGAGAATTTTTCCCATGAGGATGCACTCAATGCTTGGTTCTGCAGCAAGAGCTGCCAGAAGGTTAGGCTTATTGCAGTTGACTCTTCTTGCTATATCTTCGTTTTTAGCTATGGAATATGCAGATATTATTGTCTACTCTTGTGGCCAGCCTTTGGCTTTTGAGAAAAAGGAAACCTAAGTTCAAGTCATTTAAATATTTCTGCAACATGTCCCAACGTTAATATTTTTTTCACAAGACCAATAGATAACCCTTAAGATTCATATTTTTAGGTAAAATGAAGCTTCAGTGAGAGCCAAGTTGGGTTCACGTCTCTGGTTGACCATAATCCAGTCCTAGCTTGAAAGTTACAAGCCTTTTCTTAAAAAGAAAAATGTTTAAGAAACATAAGTATTGTGCAAGTACTAGTTATGATGGAGTTCATACTAAGAGGCATGTTTCTTATCTAAAAGAAGATAAGAATACGTATTGCATTAACTTGTGCTAAGTAGCTCTTTGAAAAATAACTTGTGTGCATAGTATCATCCACTATATCTTTCTTTCACAATCTCACCAAGAGTTTCATTTGTTTAAATATTTAGATAGGAAATGGCTAACTTTGATTTTAATTTTTGCATGAAAAACCAAGATATTTCAGACTTCCTAGGAACTGAAATTATTGAGAAGCTAGATATGCCTACTAATTTAAACGTGACTTTTTTAACTATTTACCGTCAGTGACTTGTTTTTTTCTGTTCTAATCATCTTTTGTTGGTGCAACCAGGTGTACATGGGTTTACGTTCTTACGTCGGAGTTTTGAATACACTCTCTGATGGTTTTTCTTGGTCAGTCTTAAGATCTAGTCATGTCGATCTCAAAGTTCAATCTGCGGAGAAATTTGCCCTTACAGCAGAAAGCAACACAAAGTTAGCTGTTGCTCTGACTATTATGGAGGAATGCTTTCTCCCAATGGTAGATCCAAGAACTAGAATAGATATGGTACCCCATTTGTTGTATAGCGGGGGGTGAGGTTTCTATGGATTTTCTTTTGCCTCTATGCATTTAGCTTGCCTATTTCTCTTCCTGTCATTTTTACGTGAAAAGATCGACACTAGTTTTAATATGCTGATTTCTGAATAGTTTTGCCATCGAATTTTGCCAAGAGGATCAAATTACTGTTGATTTTTCTTCTTATTAATAATTTTGGGCAGTTGATAAAATGTATGTCATGCGGATCTAAGTATGCCTTTTGAACATTGGCTACTTATGCAATTTAACACATTTACAAATACAAGTGCCCAAGATAAGTCAATACACATATAGTAGGATTTTGGTTCGAGTGCAGAACTTTTTTCCATTGCACTAACTATGATAGATCTCTACTTCAATTCTACTCGAGATATTTGTAATGGGAAACATTCTAACAAACATAAATACACCATTGTGAAAAGTGCATTAGTTACCACAAAGACAATACTGACTTTTCCCACATTATGTAGGGTTAGCTATCTGGATTATTTGCCTCCATTTACATTTATTGAAAAGCAAATTAGTTGTGTGAAAAAAATGAGATGGTATGAGATAATTTTACTGAAAGGATAATGTTGGAGCATAGGTGTCATATGTGGAGATGGGTAATTTGATTCCAAGTCCAGTTACCACATCTAGTGGTTTAGTCTCACATCTACCATCTGTGGGACCTGGAGAGTCAGTGGGGGCTATATAAGAAGCCTTACACCACCTGTATCAGATGAAGGAAAAAGTTAATGATAACATTATCCCTTTGAGGCGTTCTTCGGTGGTTTCATCCCGCCCCTCACAGAGTTGGTTTCCACGTAAAAATCCTGATGTTCTTTAATGTTCTTATTCCTTTATCTCTGATTACATTTCCGCATTCTCGTTTTATAACATGATATCAGAGCGGGTCGATTCTTGGTTGATTTTTAAGATTATTTATTCATGTTCATATATTATTCAAGATCGTTCAAGTTTGAATGTCAATTTTTAGGGTTTCTGAAACCCTAATTTTCAGTCATCGCAAATTTAGGAAGATCGATTTGTACATATTTATTATTGCTCAAGATCAAGTTATGGAGTAACTTTTCGAAACCCTAATTCTTGCACAACAGTCGTCGACGCCAACGCCGATCTGATCGTCAATCTCCATATCTCGTAGTCCTAACGATATTCATACTCTACCTTGGGTCATGCTTCAAAGATCTATCCTCGGGGCGCCCAGCGGGGGGGCGGGACCATTGGTGTTGGCGGGACGCTCCGTTCTCGGTCAGGAAGGCTTTTGGGGCTATCTCTCGGCCGCCGCCGTCACAATCGGAGATTCTGATCCGGGATTGTGCGTTCATATGGGCTCTCAGACTTCCTGAGAGAATTGGGTTCTTTCTTTGGCTGCTCAGAAGACAGAGGCTGATGACGAGGGACCGATGTGCCAGCCTTTTGGGCGGCATTTTTGATAGGTGCCTGCTGTGTAACGAGGCGATTGAATCCGTGGAGCACCTATTCTTCTCGTGCTCCATGGTGATTCAACTTTGGCAGGGGGCTGACTTGGAGTGGTGCTGCACTGGAGATCTCCATACTTTCTGGGATGCGCTCTTAACGAATAAGGATAGGCCGAGGAAGGAGATGCTTTATCCGCTGGCCATTCTGTGAGCGGTTTGGCGAGGTAGGAACGATTTGTCTCGGGCCAAAGATTCTATAAGGAGAACGTGGGGATCTTTGCCAAGCGCATGGTGGAGGATTGGGTGTTGGTTTAAATCTGTAGTGTAGGCGTGTGTGTGTTTCTCCCCCTTTCTGTTTATACTTTTCTTTTGAATAAAACTTTGGGGCGAGCACCGTCGAGTGTTTCCCCCTCACTTATGGATTTCAAAAAAAAATCTATCCTCATTATTCTAGCAGCAACCTCGTGAGGATTTGTTGAAGATCTATCCTCATGATTCCAGATCTCAGGGGGAGCCTCCAACTCCTCCAAGCAACGGTCAACCATCCACGGCTTTTCGTTGGGAGCCCTCCATCGCAATATCCATGCAACATTCGCATAGACCAAGAGAGCAGTTGGGAACATCAAATCACCACCTCTAGTTCACATTGTTGAGGAAGAAGAAAATATAAAGTGATGATGGGCTCTCCATTGAAGAACTCGAAGGAAGCGCGCTGCAATCGATCACTGTCTTCATCTCCAAGTAGACCCATCATGCGCACAACAATCTCCAAGACACAGAAACCATCTTTGAGAAAGCCAATGGTGACCCCCTCGTAGCAAGCATACATGCGACAGTGCAACTCGAGGCGGCGACACGACATCGTCCCCAAAGCAACCCAGGCGATGCCACCACCATGGCGCCCTCCTCTCGCTCAACGCATTTCCAATGCGTTACATTCCTCATGCGACCTCCCCAGGCACGATCCTCCAGTGGTGACAGCTCCTGTAGTGGCGCAAGGAAGCCCCATCGGGGCGATACACTTTGGAAAAGAGGGGGTTCCCATCGGAAACTCTATTTTGTTCTGTAAGGGGGGCAACAACTCTCATTTAAATAAAAGAGGACCCCTGTTTTTGCTATTTTTGCATTAAACAAAAAAATGACTTTAAAAAATATAGTAAAAAAAAAGGATCGTACAAAAAGCATCTGTACAAAAAAATTGATGATTTGAAAGAAAATTGTGAGAAGAAAAGCTGAAAAAATTGAGATTGACTTATGTGATTTTTTGTTTCTCCCTATCTTCTTGTCTTCTCCCAACTTGGTCAATGTCATCTATTCCGACCAATATGGGAGGAAGGAGGAGTATTGTGTAGAGTTCTACGACTTTGATTCATATTCAGATTCTCCAGATCAGATTTCGGACTCTAAAGATTTTCAGATTCAAACTCGACGCTCAGATTGATTCTATGTCTACAGTTTGATGCGCACTGTTGTGCGTTCATCAGTTGTGTGGTCCCCATCTCTGTTTCTTGGTCTCAGAGTTTTTATGTGATCCATAGGGACTGTAGAATAGAGATCTCGTTCTCTATGCCATCATGGGCCTGTGTTTTCATCTGGTTTGATAGGGACTCCATAGTAGAGATCCCATTCTCTGAGTCAGTATGGGAGAGACCCAGTTCTCCGACAAGGAGATTTTCGGGCTTCATTGTCCAGTGATCGTGGACTCTGACAAGGATGTTTCCATAGCTTTTTCAGTTCGACCATTCAGAGTTGGAGTAGCTGTCCACATGATGCAAAATCTTCTACATGTGGCAGGCTAGAGTACTTCGACGAGGAGACCCATTTTGACTCACACTCTAGCCCATTTATTCCTCCTCACCTGCACGACATGAGAAGCAATGCCCTCGACATCAACCGATAATTGTGTATGTATTGGGTTGATATTGTCCGTAGTGCCTTGTATTGTGAGTTTGAGATTTCTGTCTATTTGTCCAAGCTGAGCATTGCATGCTCCAGGTTAAGGGGGAGTGTTGGAGCATATGCGTCATATGTGGAGACGAGTAATTGGATCCCTCCAGGATTACCACATCTAGTGCTTTAGTCCCTCATCTACTGTCTATGGGACTTGGAGAGCCAGTGGGGGACTATATAAGAAGTGCTACACCACCTGTATCATATGAGAGAAAATTAATGATAACATCAACCCTTTGAGACGTTCTCTGTGGTTTCATGATTCATCTCGCTCATCACAAACTAGAGTTCCACGTAAAAATCCATGTGTTCTTTATTGTTCTTATTCCTTTATCTCTGATTACGCTTCCGCATTCTCATTTTCTAACAGATAAGATTTTTATATAGTGTGATACCCTAAAACCCTAATTGCACATAAGAAAATATTGTCGAGTTGTTAACATGACTACTGGAAATTGAAAGGACAAAAATTGACAAATATTGAAGTCTAAATATAGAGAATGTCAAAACTCCTCCTATCTAGTGATCTTGCCCAACTTGAACGTCAACAGTGAAATATGTTTCTTTGGAAGAGCTTTGGTGAAAATATATGCATGCAGAAATGTGAGAGACAATAATCTTGTTGGTTCCACAGACACTGGTTGATGGGTGCGCGTGGATCTGATAATATGACATGGATCACTGCAAATAATAAACTTAAACAACCATAGCGTTATGTAGTACTTTCAATCACACAATAAACAATCAACTACAAGTGCACATGTATTTAACGTAGAAACTCTCCTATGTAAAAATCACGACACAGTCTCCCAACTCAAGCCTTCAACCTAACCCACACGAGCCCTTCACTAACTTAAGTTGCTTATGCGAGCAACCCAATCATATACATGTAAACAAACCTAATAACCGAAATATCAAAGTTACTATACAATAAAGAACATTGAAACGTTCTTACAAAGCGAGGAAAATGCTCATATGAATTGATTACAGAACACCAAAGCTGTAGACATGAAGAATAGAGTAGAAAATAGCTCCTTGATCTTTCTCTTAGAGTTAGTGTGGAAAGAAGAGAGACGAAAACTTATTGCTTTCATTATGTGTTGTAGAAGTGAGGTATAGGATCCTATTTATTGGTCTCAAATTCCCATAATCGTTGTAGGCAATTTTGATAAGCAAAAATAATCTCAAATGCCATATTAAAAAAATGATCTATCAATGAAAATTGATGATTGAACAGAATTCAAAAATATGATTGATTAATGAAAATATGATTGATTAATAAAAATACGATGATTAATCTGATTCAAAAATATGATCAAATTGTGAAAACCTGATCGACTAGAATTCAAAAATATTCTCGATTAGTGAAAACTTGATCAATCAGAATTCAAAAATATGATCGATCAATGAAAACTTGATCGATCATTTTAACACGTTGACGTGAAAGTCAAAGTCAAAGATCTTGAAATGCAAGATGCATCATTCTTGAGGTCTTTAACTATTTAAGAGAATTATTGGATGCCCGACTTAATAAAAGAAAATGCTTCACCTTCTTCTTGAGCTTGAGATCCTTTCTTAAGCATGAGTTCCTCAGGCTTGAGCTTGTTCTTGATCCAGTAGTTTTCATGCTCTTGACCTAACTTCAAGCTAATTGCACAACTTGTCTACACAAGTTTTGTTATGATTAAAATATGCAGGGTCATGCATGAATTAACAAATCTTCTCTTCACGCATGATATCGTTGATAAAGTGATAGTCTACTTAAATGTGCTTAGTGTGCTCATGAATAATATGATTAATGGCTATGTAAGTAGTCGAATTTTTGTCACAATATAGAAGGACTAGAGTTCTGATGGACTGCTCGAGTTCTTGTAAAAAGGTGACAAGGTAACTAATCTTACAAGTCACTGCCATGACTCCATAATCTACCACTACATTGGATCTCGAAACAATTGTCTGCTTTTCACTGCACCATGCAATTAGACTCTCCCAACATGGCAAAACCTGTGGTGGATCATGTGTCCTCAAGAGAAATAACGTAATCTGCGTCTGATAGGATGTAACAATTGTGTGTCCCATCAAAATCATAGAACAATCCTTTGCTTAGTGAATTCTTCTTGTACATGAGTATGAGAAGAACAATTGTGGCGATGAATAGACTTTTGCTTCTCCATATACTGGTCGGCTTTGCTCAGGGCATAAGAGATATCAGGTATATTGACTATAAGATATAAAAGTTTGCCCACTAAGCTTTTATATTGCGTAGTACCCTCAAATAAATGATCCATTGAGGTGGCATGACTATGAGACTCAATTGGAATATATGATACTTTTAAATAAACTAAACTTGCATCTACAAGAATGTTGAGGTAGTGCTTTCTCTAGGATAGATGTAGTACTCGAGAGGCATGAGTGACCTTAATCAGAAGAAGTATCTTAGGTTCGAGATCCTTGGGTGCTAATCGAATCGAATACCTTCAAATCCACTAGGATTCTGATTCAAAACATAATGAAAATTTTAAATCCGAACTCGAATCGAATTATAATCGAATTTCCAACTTAAATTCAGATTCAGTTCATTTTGAGTTTCAAATATTCAAATTAAATTTATTTTATTTCGAATTTGAAATATTAATTGTTGTTTTAAAGCTTATATAAATAATATTATATGAAAAATATTATAATTTTTAGATTTTATGGTCTAATTTTAATTTTGAATATATGTTCCTATGATAAATTAAAAAACTTTATAATCAAGGAAAATATCAAACCAATGGAATACAATAGATAAAACCCAATTTTTACAATTACTATATCTTTTGCAATTTAAATACACTCTTTTCAATATGAAGAAGAAATATAGAAATATAATTAAATTATATGAGCCTATTGAAGGTGAGCGCGGTTTCCCCGTAGAACAAAGGAGACATTCAAAATTGTTCAAATTACAGAGGTATCAAGCTGATGAGTCATACTATGAAAATTTGGGAACGTGTGATCTGAAGAAGGTTGAGGCAAGTTTCCAAAGTAAAAGAAAATCAATTCGGATTGATGCTAGGTCGCTCAACTATTGAAGCCATCCATTTCATGAGGAGAACAATGGATATTTATAGAGCTAAAAGGAAGAACCTCCATATGATCTTTATTGATTTGGAGAAGGCTTATGATTCTGTCCCACGAGAGATATTGTGGAGTGTTTTGGAGAAGAGACAAGTACCTGTCCTATACAATAGCCTCATTAAGGATATGCGTGATAATGCTTTTTTTTGAAGTCTAAAAGGTAGGGGGAAACACTCGATGGTGTCCACCCCATGATTATTTATTCAAAAATTATAAGGAAAAAAAACAGGAGGAAAAACAGACCGCGCACTCCAACCAAAATGCTATAGCACCCAATCTTCAACCATGCGTTTAGCGAACACCCCCACGTTTTCCTTGTAAAATCGCTGACCCGAGAACAACAAATCGTTTCTCCCCCGCCACACCGCCCATAGAATGGCCATGGGATAAAGCCGCTCCCTCCTAGGTTTGTTCATATTTGCATGGATCGAGTTCTAAAAGGCTTGAAAGTCGTCGTTGCGACACCATTTTGAGCCCATCTCCTGCTATAATTGAGAGACCATGAGGCATGAGAAAAAAAGATGCTCCACCGATTCGATCGCAACATTACAAATCATGCACCTGTCCGAAATGACGCCAAGAAGCCTGACACACCTATCTCGCGCCATTAGCCTCTTTCTCCTGAGCAGCCAAAGGAAGACACCAATTCTCTCAGGAAGCCTGAGAGCCCAGATAGTTGCACAGTCCCTAAGAAGCAGCTCCGAGTTAGCTGTATGATAGTGCTTTATCTTGTGTAAGGACCCCGTCTGGGAAGACTGACTATTTTGACATCAACATTAGTTTACACCAAGGTCCATCTTTGAGTCCTTTTCTTTTTTACTTTGATTATGGATGAGTTGACAAGTCACATTCTGGGTGAGTTACCTTGGTGTATGTTATTTGCTGATGATATTGTGTTGATTGACGAGACCAGAGATGGAGTAAATGAGAAGGTTGAGGTCTGGAGACATGCATTGGAGACTAAAGGATCTCGTATAAGTAGGGCTAAAACGAAATATATGGAGTGCACCTTTGATGGAAGCAATGGTGAAGGAATCGAGGTGAAGATTGGTGACGATAACATTTGGAAGAGAGATTCTTTTAGATATATGGGATCTATTTTGCAACATGATGGGCAAATTGTTGGAGATGTTACTAATAGAATAAATACAGGCTGGCTAAAGTGGAGAGGAGCCTCTGTCATGCTCTGTGATAAGAAAAAAGATTTAAGGAAAGTTTTACAAAGCAACCGTGAGATCTGCTATGCTCTATGGATCTGAATGTTGTTCTGTGAACCATAGACATGTGCAGAGATTGGTTGCAGCAGAAATGAAATTGCTAAGGTGGATGTGTGGACACACACACACACACGTAAAAATCGAATTCGAAATGAGGCAATCAGAAAGAAAGTTGGTGTAGCTCTGATCGAGGATAAGATGCGAGAAAACCGCTTAAGATGGTTTGGTCATTTGCAAAGAAGATTAGTTGATGCACCAGTTAGGAGATGCGAGTGTTGGGATATTGAGTTGGCTAAGGGCGAGGACGGCCTAAGAAGTATTGGAAAGATACTATACGAAGGGATCTTAGTTTTTTGGATATAAGCCTGAGATTGATCCAAGATAGATCTAAATTGAGGCAAAGACTCCATGTAGCCGACCCTACTTAATTGTGGGAAAAAGGCTTTGTTGTTGTATATAAACCTATCTAAGAGATAGAATATCATTGACGAAAAAGCTGAATACATTGTAATGACCATTACATGTTAAAGCAAGACAAGATCAAATCTATATAAAAAGCTGATCCAAATTAATATTATTATTTGAAATAATGAGAATACTAAAAAATAATGTAGCAAGATAAAACATTTCTATTAAGCGTGAGGATCTTCAGTATTGAAAACTAAAGCCATGAAAATGAATATACTGAATTTTTGATGTATAAAGGAATGACTTACATTGTGGTCAGAAGAACTTGTATATTGCTCATGTGATGATAAATGTTATCTTGACGATGATAATAATAATAATCAATTTTGACATGTAAGGAAAATCAAAACAAGAAAAATGCAGATGAGAGATATCTTGATAAACTTCAAACTACGACAAATGTTGAGAAGCTCGAAGTAGCAAAACTATCATTTTCATATATAGGAGAAAGGCGAATATTATCTATTCTAGATTTTTGGTATCTTTGGTAGATAATGAAAATGAGAATGGTAAAGGTAGAATAAGGAATGTGGGAACATGAAAATAAATGTGGGGTAAGGAATTAGAATAACATTATTAAACATTTGATGTTTCCTAGTAGATTCTATGACCAATACTTTGTACTCTCTTTTCATATCCAATATTTTATCTTTAACTAATAGGATTTTACATCATCATTGGGTATGGCTTAGAGTTCGTTATGATCTTGTGAATAACACACTAATATTGATTATTATACTCATACAAAGTAATTCAATGCATGAAGGAGCCACAAAAAATCATGATAACACGCTAAGATTGATTATTATACTCATACAGAGTAATTCAATGCATGAAAGACCCACGTCTTTGGCTCATAACATATTTAGGAGTTAAACCACTTGAACTTAGTTATAAAGGGAAAGGGAAAGAGATCCAGTCTGAGTAGCAGGGCCTAATGTTGTATATATACGTCAAGCACCGACAAGTCACGATGATGTAATATGTGAGTAAGCAAATCGTAGTAGTGAAATATGGACGTGATAAATCATATCAGTATAGCCTAGATATGATTACAAGTTTAAGTAACCAGTTAATCGTTGTAGTAAGTTGGTTTGGGAGTATCTTTAGATGCTTTCTATAACATGAATTCGATGATATTTTTTATCTTGTACTTGGTAGCCAAAGTATGATCAATAACTTTATAAATGATGATATAAAAATATAAATGAGAAATAGCTTATTTCTGTTGGAAACTTTGAGACATCTTATGCTTAGTGATATATTCAATGTGAATTAAACGTCATAACATTTTTAGTACATATTCATATATTATTTTCTGCACCTATTTATTTACAAATGAAATCGAATAAATGCATGCCAAGTTGTCAACTTTTTGATGCAATTATGCTATAACTCTTTGCACAAGAATATTTGGAGAGGATCTTAAACCATTCAGAGCGGGATTTTCATGTATGTAAATAAATATATTTGTATTATATGCATGTATATATGTATGTATTATCTATAGGAATACAAATATATGGATAGATACACACATATCGAATCGAATTATTATCGAACGAATTCAAGATTCATTTGGTAATCGATTCCAGAAGTTAAATTCAAATTCATTTCATTTGGTTTCAAATCGATTTTTTTTCGAATTTTTATAGAACAAATCATAATCAAACTTGAATGATTCAGTTCAATTAGCAGTCCTCCATACCCCCTTAAAAGTATAACCAGTGGTTGTGCTATAGAGACCTCCTCTTTAAGATATCCATAGAGGAAAGCATTATTGACTTCTTACTTAAAAATTAACAGATAATTGTCTGGAAAGATGTCCACTGGGTAGAAACCCTCAAAATAATCCACGATATAATTTTGGATTAAGTCCTTAGTTGCTAATCGGATATTCGGTCTTTTGATGGACTTACCTGGATTGTAAAGTATGTTTGGTTATAAATACCAATTTGCAAGTTACGTGAGCAAACACTTGTGGGACAGGGCACAAGATCCCAAGTGCCCCTTAAAGCAAGAGCATCTATCTCATCGTCTAGAGCATGCTCTTATCCTATATGCTAAAGATCAATATTATGAACACGTGGATGAGACATTGCCATAAGATCTTCTGTAAATATCCAGTCAAAACAGACAACCCATCAATACAAGCAAAGGTAGATATAGGGTGTGAAGTACATTGCCTTTTCGACTTCCTCAAAGCAATATGGAGTTCAATAAAGGGAGAGGCAGCCCTAATAGCATTTGGTGAGGGATCATATATTTCCTTATCATCAACTTGTAAATCATGCACAATAAAGGGAAGTTTAATAATTGGAGATGTAGCCCTAATAGCATTTGGTAAGGGATCATATATTTCCTTATCATCAACTTGTAAATCATGCACAATAGGTAAAGGGAAGTTTAATAATTGGAGATGTATTTGTTGAGATAATTGTATCTCACATTATTGCTTTTATATTCTATGTTTTCTTTATTTATCACTTATGTAATTAACTCATGTTATATAAGTGAGCCCTGGGATCCCTTCTATCATATGAATAATTTTTATCCCAACATGGTATCCAAGCAATGGTCCTAGACCGGAGTTCTCTACCACCCAAAACCCTAACCCTACACCCGCCGCCCCAGCGGAGCCCCTCCCGCGGAACCCCAACGCCCCAGCACCCTCCCGTGCTTAGGGGTCCCGCCGCCGTACGCTTCAGGGATCCAACGCCGTCGCCGGAGGCTTCCCAGCTCTCCTACGTGGCCGCCGGGCCCCTCTTGTGCGCCGCCCTGCCGCTATAGGCCCCGCATGTCTCAGCTCTGTCGTAGACACTAACTGGCTGCCAAAAGTGGATTGCTCCAAGGCATTTTAGTACCGCTCTGAGGTCTGGTTTGATTCGCGAACAATGATATAGTCTGATTTGTACCTTGTTGTGCGGCCCAAGACCTCGAACGAAGAACTAGGGATGGTTGTATAAGTCTATAAATATAACCCATCCCTCCTATGGTGTTGTAGACAAGTCTATTCTTGATTTGTTCCCCAGTTGTTCCGCATCTTGGCTTATTGAAAAATGTCTAAGATTAAGGGTGACGTTTTCTCCTCCTCCGGTGCCTTCAAGGGCTCGACACCTATCGTGGAGATAAACGGGACCAACTACGAGTTATGATCCATGCAGTTTTGTACCCTAATGCAATGCCACAGCAAGGAGCATATTCTTACTGACTCGGAGCCGACGGACAAGAGTGGGGCCAATGCATCATGGATGCAAGATGACGCCTATGCTCGTATTTGGCTCTCTGGGACACTTACCACAGAGATCACTAATGATATTGTCAATCAACCAACTGCAAAGGCTATGTGGGATATATTGACAGCCACATATGAACATGCGAAGAATGAAAGCAAGATTCTTCAGTTGCAGTTCGACATTTTCTCGACCAAGCAGAATGGTCGACCTCTCCATGCACACTTTTCTCATCTGAGAGGCATGTTTGAACGACTCTACAGTTTCATGCCTATTACTACCATCACTGAACAACAACAAGCATATCGAAATGCCACCATGACTGGAGTTTTCTTGTCATCCCTCGACTCAGAGTACGATGCTGCTCGTACTCAACTCCTGACTAGAGAGACCATTCCACCGATGGAGGAGGTCTACAAGTGACTGAGTAGGATTACTACCGCGCTTACTACTACGCCACATACGACTTCCTCAGCTATGGCAGCCTCTCGTGGCCGTGGAAGTTCTTCTCAGCTTCGTGGCCGTGGACCTCATGGTCGGGGTGGCTGACGTCAACGTGGCCCATGTTCCTATTGCCGTCGTCCTGGTCACTCAGAGGAGACATGCTTTCAGAAGCATGGATATTCGGCGTCTGCACGTGTTGCTGAGCAGACTGACTCTACTTCTGCATCGACTACAGATGTACATTTTGATGATCTTGTTTCGAGACTTCGAGAGATGGTGATCACCCCTACGACTCCGACTGCAGGTCCATCAGATGCAGCGGCCATCGCCAGAGCATTGTCCAGTTCATCATGTATTCCCTATGCACTTACCAGTAGCAGTAGTTCTGATGTGACAGCTTGGATTATGGACTTTGGAGCGTCTCATCATATGTGTGGAGATCGAATGCAGTTTACCTCTTACAGGTCTATTCCTCTAGGGCGATCCGTTGTCATTGCCAATGGAGTTCGGCTACCCATTGTTGGTTAGGGGGAGATTGTTTTGACCTCGTCTACGCGTCTTCAGAACGTCTAACACACTCCTGATTTTCAAATGAATCTTTTGTCTATTAATCAAATTACAAAAGCTTTACATTGCCGTGCCATCTTTGATCCCTCTTCTCTTGTGTTTCAGGACATACTAACTGACAGGATGATTGATCATGGTCGTGAGCAGAGAGTATTGTATAAGCTTCACATTCCATCATGTGTTGGGGTATCTTCTATTCCCTCCGGACCTGTTTCTCCTTTCATGTGGCATCTTTGCTTTGGTCACCTTCCTCTTCAGAAGTTGATTCATGTTCTCCGCAGATATCTACTCGTACTGCTTTGGATTATGAAGCATGCCAACTTGGGAAACACCATCGCTCTTCGTTTTCGAGTCGTCCGAGTCGTCATAGTAGTCGATCTTTCGAGTTGTTTCATTTCAACATTTGGGGTTCGAGTCGTGTTCCTGATCTTCAGGGGCATCATTTTTATGTGGTTGCTGTAGATGATTATTTTAGACTTTCTTGGATATTCTTGTTAAAACATAAGTCTGAAGTATGTGCTATCATTAAGACTTTTCTTATTGAAGTTAATAATACCTTCTCTGTTAATGTCAAATTCATTCGTACTGATAATGCTATGGAAATTTCTACATTACACTTAACGGAATTTTTCAAGTCTCTTGGTATAGTTCACCAGACTTCCTGCAATTATACATCTCAGCAAAATGGTGTTGCAGAACGTAAATATTGTCACCTTCTTAATGTCACGAGGACTTTGTTGATTTACAGCCGTACACCTCATTCTTTCTGGGGGAATGCGGTTTTCACCGCTTGTTACTTCGTGAATCGCATGCCATCCGCTATTCTTGGAGAGAAGAGTCCCTTCTTGATTGCATTTTCTGAGAAGGAACTATTCTCCAGTACTCCCAGAGTGTTTGGATCGGTGGCCTTTGTCCACAACTTTACTCCTAGCCGTGATAAGCTCTTACCTAGAGCTGTCAAGTGTGTCCTTGTTGGTTATTCTCATACCCAAAAAGGGTATAGATGTTTTGATCCTGTTGGGATAAAATACTATATGAGCGCTGCTGCTACATTTTTGAGTCTATTATGTATTTTTCTCCTATAGGTGACAGGTTGTCTAATGCTGGTTCCAGAGAGGATGTTGTGGTTCTTCAACCTCCATCTTCTCCATCTCATGCCCCTTGTGACGCTCCTCGGTCTTCACCACCTCCACCACCACCTCCAGCTCTTACCACCGAATCCACGTTTTACCCCATATTTATACTCGCAGATCTTCTACACCTCTGCTCATGCGCCGTCCACATCATCCACCATGCCTCAGGTATGTCATGAACATATTTTTTCTACTGATGGCACTGGAGATTTGAATAATATACAGGAAGAGTTGATTCCAGAGGACAATGAGGCTGATGATCTGGAGATACTTATTACCCCAAGGAAAACTCGTCGCCAATGTGCCACGTACCCTCTTGCTGCACATGTTATCTTGGATCATCTTTCAGCGGATTACAAGAAGTTTGAGGTGGGACTATATGCTGTTACTATCCCACAGACGTATCAGGAGACGCTTCAGGATAGTAAGTGGCGACTTGAAATGGAAGAGGAGATGTCGGCTCTACGATCACGTGTCACCTGGAGCATTATCTCTGCTCCATCAACTCCCTCTGTTGTGAGCTGCAAATGGATATTCACGGTTAAGCAGAGGGCAGATGGCAGTGTGGACTGCTTTAAAGCAAGGCTTGTGGCTCGGGGGTTCACCCAATTATGTGGTGGACTATCATGGCACCTTCTCTCCAGTAGAAAGACACTCGACACTACACATTCTTCTATCTATTGTCGTTTCACTGGACTGGCCTCTTTACCAGCTTGATGTGAAGAATGTCTTTCTCTATGGGGATCTACTGGAGGAAGTATATATGCAACCACCATCAGGATTTGCTACTGAGGGGGAATCTCAGAAGGTATGTAATGCAAATAGGGTTTTGGCGCGACGACGATAAATAAATTTTGGTAGCGATAATTGGTGGAAGAAGAAAGAGAAGGGTTGAGGAGAAGAAAAACTCGTCGGTAACGAGGGGTTGAAGAAGGAGAACCGTGAAGACCACGTGGGGGAAGGAGAAGGAGAGGAGATAGAGAGAAACTCTCAATTTTCATTAATATTTGACTGACTAAAAACATTGGACTACCATCTCTTTATATAGGAGAGATGGGGTTACAAAAATAGTAAACTAATTAAAATTGACAACCAACTTATCCTAATTGGACTCTGACAAATTTTAAAATTCAAATTGACCTCTAATTACCCTAATTAGACTCTTGACCAAAATTAACTCTACGAATAAACATTGAGATCACATGCGATCTCAATTATTTAATTAGACAATTACGACAACTTAAAAACATAAATAAAATTGACAATTAAAAATAAATAAATATTTAGCCCTATATTTGGGTCCCACGCTGCATCAACTCTCTGCCGCTTTAAAAAAATTTGTCTCCCGACGAATTGCCTGATGTAGATGCGTGCTAGAGAATTCATCCTTGAACTGTAGCTTCAAATGCCTTCAATTAGGTCCTTTTCAATGTTACGTTTGTAGTCCTTTTCGATAGAAGGGCGTCCCTGCAATTTTCGTACCCCTTCAATTAAACCCATATTGAGAGAGTGGCCTTTAACTTTTCCCTTTAGATAAAAACTCATATCAGGGGGGTCCCTTTGGTAATTTTTCCAAACCAATTTCCTCATTCCCAGGAACGCGTGTTCCGCCAATCTCGGTTTGGTTAGGGTTCGAGCCTTCTTTTTATGCGCGGGAGGGCGGCATGGGTTCTCCGACAGGTTGGCGGCGGTGACTTCTCGATGGTGCTGGCTGGGGCGGTGGTCTCGCGGGCGGGGCCGATGCGGCTTTGCGGGGAGGTGGGGGTCGTCAGGGCCTTGGCGCGGGAGGACACGAGCACCAGGGGGTCGCCAGGGGTTTATCGCCTTGGGGCGGTGGCTGCTGTGGGGAGGGGGGTTGGCGAGGGAGGGGCCGCGGGGTAGCGGGAGGAGGGGGGGGGGTCCTGGGGAGGTCTGCGGGAGGGAGAGGGGGGCGGAGGCGCAGGTGGTTCGGATGGGGCTTGGGGGCGGCGGTGCAGGGGTGGTGGCTTGGCCTGTAGGGAAAAGGGTAGGTCACGGATGGCAAGGTCGAGCGGTGTGGGGGAGGCAGGGGAAGAGGAGTAGGCGGTGATGCGCATGGGGATTGCGGACCCGAGAGGGGGTGCGGGTGGTGATGCGCAGGGGTGGGCGGAGGGCTGGGAGCGTTGGGTGCGCACGGGAGGGGAAGGGTAGGGTGCGGGGCGCTAGCGTGGACGAGATGTAGGGGAAGGGGTTGCGGAGATGAGGTTGCGGCGGGAGGGGGTACCTGTAACGGTCGGGGTGGTGTCGGAATAGCCGGAGGGGGCAGCGGAATCGCTTCCGGTGGTGGAATTAGATCTGAGATCTCCTGAACAGCGGCCGGATTTTCGTCTTCCTCAACGATGATTTCTTCGTCAAACTTCGCAGCATCAGGTTTTTCATCGTGGATGGCGAGATCTTCGTCGGTTAGCACGTCCGGCTATGCTTGAACCTTCAGGGATGCCATAAGACACCTTTTGAACTTTCGTTGACGCGAACGAGATTGCGGGCCATGAGATATGCGGTTGAGATCAAGCTTCAAACGCCAATATGCAACGGGATCGTTGAATCGTAGGAACGATTCAATATCCATGCTCTGATACCAATTGATGCAAATAGGGTTTTGGCGCGACGGCGATAAATACATTTTGGTAGCGATAATTGGTGGAAGAAGAAAGAGAAGGGTCGAGGAGAAGAAATTGGAAGGGTTGAGAAGAAGAACTCGTCGGTAACGAGGGGTTGAAGGAGGAGAACCGCGGAGATCGCGTGGAGAGAGAGGGAGAGGAGGAAGGAGAGAGAGATAAAAATCTCAACTTTAATTATCACTGAACTGCCTAAAAACATTGGACTACCATCTCTTTATATAGGAGAGATGGGGTTACAAAAATAGAAATTGGACAACAAACTTATCCTAATTTGACTCTGACAAATTTAAAATTCAAATTGACCTCTAATTACCCTAATCAGACTTCTAATTAATTAATTGACCAAATTAAATCTACGAATAAACGTTGAAATCACAGGCGATCTCAATTATTTAATTAGACAATTACGACAACTTAAAAACGTAAATAAAATTGACAATTAAAAATAGATAAATATTTGGCCCTATATTTGGGGTCCCACGCTGCATCAACTCTCCTCCGCTTTTAAAAATTCGTCTCCCGACGAATTGCTGGATCTGCAGGCTTGGAGATAGAATCGGCGTGCGCCATCATCGTCTGGAAGAATTGGTGCGGGGCGAACGGCGGAGTCCATATGTGGGCGTGGATGACGTGGCCTTTGTGGTTGAAGAACATGTGTGGCGCGAACGGCGGCGTTTCCTTGATTGTTGTCTCCTCCTTGTGATGCTCGAAAAATTGATGAGGCATGGAAAATATGACCCTTGGAGAATCCATAGTGAAGCTATGACACAAGGAGAGGAAAAGAGGAGATGTGTCTAAGGAATGAAGCCATGGGGTCCTTATATAGGGAAAACCCAAGGCCCTAGTCCTATTTGGAAAAGGAAGTTCCCCTGATTTCTTACTTACAACCCCTTTTTTTAAATATTTCCGCAGCCGGGGGCATGGGCGTAATTTTCGTACCCCTTCATTCTTCTCTTCTTTCCCAGTGCTTTTGACCTTTCTGTAAATAGGAGTCTTAGGAATTTTTTTTGCAATTTTTCCAATCCCTCAATTCCAGGGATTCGGTTCCTGGAGACCCCGATAGTGTTGCTTTCTTCCTCAATAAAAGGCGGCGGGGCGCGGGATGGGAGAGGTGGCAGGGAAGATGCGCTGCGGGTGCGGGAAAGGTGCGGTGTCGGCGATGCTGGGTGCGCGGCTGCTGTCCGCTGAGGAGGGAGTCGCTACGGGAGTGGTGGCGCAAGATCTGCGCGCAGACGGGCGGCTGGAGACGGGCCTGGAGATGGCGTTGGACCGTGGAGCGGTTGGACGGTGGAGGTCGGCGTTTGGGTGCGGCGGCTGCGCGCGCTTCGCGATTGCGCGGGGAGGGAAGGAGGGCTGCAAGGGTTCGCGCGGGAGGCACGGCCACTGGGGGGGGGGCGGGATCGGGTTGCGGGGCTGCGCTGGGTGTCGCCGAGTTGGGGCGGCGTCAGTTGGGTTGGAGAGTAGGTGGAGCGCGGTGGTGAGGGGTGGCGCGCAGAGTGGTGGTGTGGGGGAGTAGCGGGGGAGGGGGGGTCGGTGGCGTGTAGGGGGTTTACGGGCTGACCTGTGCTGGGAGGCGAGGAAGGGCCGGGGTGTTGGGTTCTGGGCTGCTGGGGATGTAGCCGTGGGAAGGTATGGGGATGCCGGAGGGGTTGTCGGGGTGGGGATGACGGCCGCGCGGGCCGGGGAGGGTAGGGGAGTTACCGGGAAAGGCTGGGGTTGTGCCGGGACGGTCGACGGGACCAATGGGGCAGATTCCGATGGCGAAATCGGGTCTGGAAGGTGTTGGACAGCGGTCGAATCGTCTTCCACGATGATGATTTCTTCGTCAAACTTCGCGGCATCAGGTTTTTCATCGTGGATGGCGAGATCTTCGTCGGTTAGCGCGTCCAGCCATGCTTGAACCTTCAGGGATGCCATAAGACGCCTTTTGAACTTTCGTTGACGCGAACGAGACTGCGGGCCATGAGATATGCGGTTGAGATCAAGCTTCAAACGCCAATATGCAACGGGATCGTTGAATCGTAGGAACGATTCAATATCCATGCTCTGATACCAATTGATGCAAATAGGGTTTTGGTGTGACGGCGATAAATAAATTTTGGTAGCGATAATTGGTGGAAGAAGAAAGAGAAGGGTTGAGGAGAAGAAAAACTCGTCGGTAACGAGGGGTTGAAGAAGGAGAACCGTGAAGACCATGTGGGGGAAGGAGAAGGAGAGAAGATAGAGAGAAACTCTCAATTTTCATTAATATTTGACTGACTAAAAACATTGGACTACCATCTCTTTATATAGGAGAGATGGGGTTACAAAAATAGTAAACTAATTAAAATTGACAACCAACTTATCCTAATTGGACTCTGACAAATTTTAAAATTCAAATTGACCTCTAATTACCCTAATTAGACTCTTGACCAAAATTAACTCTACGAATAAACGTTGAGATCACAGGCGATCTCAATTATTTAATTAGGCAATTACGACAACTTAAAAACGTAAATAAAATTGACAATTAAAAATAAATAAATATTTGGCCCTATATTTGGGTCCCACGCTGCATCAGTATGCAAACTTCATAAGGCGATTTATGGCCTGAAGTAGAGTCCAAGAGCTTGGTATCAAAAGCTATCGGAGTTGATAGAGCAATAGGGATTTGTACGGTCTCCTGCGGACCACTCACTGTTTGTTCAGAGGACACCGAAAGGTACTGTGGTTATTCTTGTTTATGTGGATGATATTGTCATTACAAGAGATGACGAGCATGGCATTCTTACTGCCAAGGAGTTCCTAGGTCAACAGTTTGTGACTAAGACCTTGGCAATCTTCGTAACTTCCCTGGGTTGGAGTTCACCAGGAACCACTGTGGCCTTGTAATGACTCAGAGGAAGTTTGTTATGGACCTTCTCTCTGAGACAGGTATGATATGGTGCAAACCTGCTACTACCCCTACGGATGTAAGCATGAAATTGTACGTGCGGACATTGAAGAAGTTGACAGGAGGATATACAGGGAGCTTGTTGGGAAGCTCTTATACGCCACCATCACCGGGCCGGATATTGCTTTTGCAATAAGCAAGGTCAGTAAGTTCATGGAACAACCCAGGAAGGTGTGTATGGATGCCGTCCATATGATTTTGAGGTATTTGAAGACTTCACCTGGTTCAGGCCTTATATTCAATAGGGATACATCCCTTGAGGTGACAACATGTGCAGATACGGATTATGCTGGTTGTCCCAGGGACAGAAAGTCCACTTATGGTTTCGCTATCTTTGTAGGTAGCTCACTTGTGTCGTGAAAAAGAAAGAAGCATACAATGGTGGCCAGATCTAGTGCAGAATATAAATACAGGGCCATGGCACAAGGATGTGCAGAGATGATTTGGGTTAGATCGGTATCAACCGATCTTACTATTGGGATTTCTCTTCCTATAAAGCTTTTATGTGATAATCAAGCAACTTTATTTATTGCCAATAACCCTGCTTTTCATGAGCGGACAAAGCATATCGAGGTGGATTGTCATTACACTAGTCATTATCGAGAAAGGTCTTATATCCACCTCTCATGTTTCTACAGGAGATCAGACGACAAACATCTTCACCAAGGCCCTGGCTAGAGGTCCATTTCAGAGGTGTTGTTCAAAGCTGAGCATGATAGATATTTATGCTCCAGGTTGAGGGAGAGTGTTGAGATAATTGTATCTCACAATATCACTCTTATATTTTATGTTTTCTTTGTGTATCACTTATGTAATTAACCCATGGCTTTTCTCCTATATAAGAGAGCCTTGGGATCCCTTCTATCATATGAATAATTTTTATCCCAATAGTATCTGAATTACCATCAACCATCAGGTGAGGGATCATTTGTTTCACGGTCATCGGCTTGTAAATTAGGTGGAATTCAAAGGGACCATTTCTAGTACTTATTTATACCTTCTTTGATTAGCATGGAATGGATGAGGTAACTTCATTGGGATCTCTCCAACATTCTCATTAAAGAAAATCATCTTTGCAAAAAAATGTAACATTTACAGAACAAAATAACGATGACCAATTGGAACATAGCATCTGCAATACTTTTGGGTTCTCGAATACTCAAGAAGATGCTTTTAATCACACAAGGAGATGCTGGCATGAAAATTATGAACATAACTAGTGCAACCAAAAATATACATAGGCAAGGTTGCAGAAACTAGTAGTCAGTACTCGGTCGATCGGGTCATTGACTAAGGAGTAATCAACAGTTGGAGGACTAATTCGATTTAGTCGACCTTTAGTTGGTTCTGATTTTTTTAATTATTTTAGATATATAAATCATTTTTATACATATTTTTATATATTTACATAGATTTGTACATTTTTATATTATCATAATGAATAAAAGGAGTTATTAATATATGACAAATTCTCAATATCTATAATTGACCTGTCTGATTTTCTTTTATAAATCACAAACATATAATGGCAAAGCCTTATCCCACTATAAGTAGGGTCAATTACATGGATTCTTGCTCAAGTCCATGTTGAACGTCTCGAATATTTTTTACGCTGGCTGTCGACTATCAAACGCAACCCCCATAAATGGGGATTTGAACCCTGATCTTTTGGGTAGTAGGCACATTGCACTACTATTGGACCATTTAAATAAACATAAAGAAAAAATAAAAAATTTAAAAATCTTCATGAAAAGTCGATCGATTAATCATCCGACGAGGTCGACTAGTCGGTCCAATTAATCAAGTTCACCGACCATGCCTAGTCGAGTCAGCTATCCCCCGACTCGATTAGTCACCATTTTTTTACAAGCTTGTGCAAGTGTAATAGCCATGAGTACGTCTTTCTAAGTTCTTCTGGTCTCTTGGCATCATACATCAAACCTCGTGTGCTTACACTTCTCAACAGAATGATAGTGCCGGACCACCATCACTTATTTGACGTGGCCAAGACACTTTTGATCCTTAATCGTGCTTCTCACTCTCTCTAGGGTGATGCAGTTCTCAATGCTTGCTAGATGGTGAACCACGTGCCATCTTTCGTTTTATGAGAGACAGTCACATTCTTGATTGCATTTCTCGAGGACTTGTTCTCCCTTACACCCTAAGTGTTTGGCTATGTGGCCTTTGTTCATCATCTGATACCTGGTCGTGACAAGCTCTCCCCTAGAGTTGCTAAGTGTGTCTTTGTAGGCTACCCTCATATAGAAGGGGTACCGTTGCTTCGACCAGTTCGACGGAAGTACTATGTTAGTGCTGATATCACCTTCTTTGAGTTTGTTATGTATTTCTCTCCCACAGATGACAGGTTGGCTCTGTCTGACTTTGGAGAGGAGGTATATGTGCCTACTCCTATGGCACCACCACCTCCATTATTATCAATACCACCACCACCACCTGCTCCTATGCCTACTCCTATAACACCACCTAATACCTTGGTCCAAGTGTTGTCACATTTTTATGTTCGCAAGCCTTCCACGATTCCTCCTGCTCATGGACCTTTCCCATCAACCAATATACCCTATGTATGCACTGACTACTGAGCACACTGTTTCTACTTTATAGGATGAGATGGTTCCCTCTCAAGAGGGTAGTTTACATGTTGAGTAGGATGCATGTGATCGTGATGTGCCTATTGCTGTGCAGAAGCAGAGGCACTCATGTGCTACTTATTCTTTTGCAATCCATGTTTCTTTAGGACGACTCTTGGAGGATTTCAGGAGGTCTATTGTAGGACTATCTGTCATGGATATACCACTGACATATTAGGAGGCGATACAAGACTGTCAGTGGTCTGTTACCATGGAGGAGAAGATGACCACGTTAGTCATGTGGCACGTGGAGCATTGTTACATCTCATACATGAGCATTTGTCATGGGATGCAAGTGGTTGTTCACTATGAAGCATCGAGAGGATGGCAACTAGATTGCTACAATGCGAGGCTTGTGGCTCGTGGGTTCACCCAGACATATGGGGTGGATGATCAGGATAATTTTTCTCTAGTGGCTTGACATTCTACTTTGTGAATCCTTCTCTTTGTTGCAGTGACATGAGATTGACCTCTTTATCAGCTTGATGTGAAGAATGCATTTCTGTATGGTGACCTGCATGAACAAGTTTATATGCAACAACTGACAATGTTTGCAGTTGAGGGGGAGTGTCATATGGCTTGTAGAATTCATAACACTATCTATGGCCTGAAGCAGAGTCTAAGAGCATGGTTTCAGAAGCTCTCAGACTTGATAAAACAGCAAGGATCCGTGAGATCAACTACAGATCATTCACTATTTGTTCATAGGTTTAGAGAGGTATAGTTGCTATACTGGTTTATGTTTATGATTTAATTAATATATGGGATGATTTACATGGCATTCGAGCAAGTAAGGATTTCCTTGGTCAGTTGTTTGTAACCAAGGACCGTTGCAATCTACGTTGGTACTTCCTTGGACTTGAGTTTACCAGGAAGCAACGATGTCTTGTGATGATCCAAAGGAAGTGTGTCACAGATCTTCTCTCTGAAATAATCATGCAGGTTGCATGCATGCCCCCATTCCCATGAACTCGGGCATGAAGTTGTATGATTATGACACATATGAGGTAGACAAGAAGAGGTACACGGAGCTCGTTGGGAAGCTCCTATATGTCACCATCACCAAACCATAAACATCCCTTGCAGTGAGCGGAGTGGGTCAGTTCTTGGAGCAGCCTAGACATGCACATGTGGATGCAATCCATATGATTATGAAATATCTGAAGACCTCTCCTAGCACTGGTCTTTTATTTAGCAGAGGCACATCCCTTGTCGTTACAGCTTACGCAGATGCAGATTATACATGATATCCTAAGGATTGGAAGTCTACCTCTAGTTTTTACAGTGTTCATAGGGAGGTCTTTGGTGTCATGGAAGAGCAAGAAGTAGATGGTGGTCTTCAAATCTAGTGCTGAATCAGAGTACAAGGCCGTGACACATGGGAGTACAGAGATGATGTGGTTCAGGCTCGTTCTGATTGACCTAACTGTTGAGGTGCATCTTTCCTTCAACTCCATTGCGATAACCATGTTGCTCTTTTTATTGCCAAGAACCCATCCTTCGATGAGAGGACCAATCATATTGAAGTAGACTATCACCGAGACATAATTAAGAACATCTGCACCTCTCATGTCAACTCTGGAGAACATACAACATACGTATTTATGAGGGCCCTACCTAGAGGGCCGTTCCAGAGATGTTCAAAGCTGAGCATGATTGATATCTATGCTCCAACTTGAGGGAGAGTGTTGAGATATTAATTATATTTTATCCATTCTATGTATTATTCTTTTTTTATCCGCATTATGTAATTTGTCCAACATGTTTCGCCTCTATTTAAGAGAATCATGTGGCCTTATGAATAAGAAACTCATTTTTCTCTGTCTACACAAAACATGCACCTTGTCTGATGCAAAAAACCACAATGAGGCTCTACATCCGCTTGGTCGTTATCGCCACAATGGCTCTTGGATACCTATTGGAACCACACAAAAAGGATACGCTATGAGCAATTGCTCGGTACGATTATAACGCTAACTACTAGTTTAAAAGAAAGAGAATTTGGCATACAAGTACTCCTAAGTATACACATGCTCTCACAAATGAGGGTGTTGAGATATTATTTATATTTTCATATATTTTTATGTATTCTCTTTTCTTTCTGTCTCTATTATGTAATTTATCCAACATGATTCTCCTCTTATATAAGAGAACCCTATGGCCTCGTTATCAATTCATTCATTCATTTTTCTCCACATGGTATCGGGGCAACAGTCTTAAATCAGAGTTCTCATACCTCGTGCCCTACCCCACTTGTCGTCCCCTCCTCCTCTCTACCTTGTGTGCCGCAGAGGGCTCCAGCGGCACCGTCAGGGGTGCTGCATTGCCTCATGGTCCCCTAGGGGCTACTGCGTCGCCATCAAGCCCCCCTTGGCCATTTTTGTGCCACTGCCAACCCCCCTTAGGGCCCCAGTAGCACCGCAGGGCCCCCAGGGCCTTCTGCATCGTCACCCAGCCCCCTTTGGGCCTTCTGTATCGTCGTTCACACCCCCTAGGGCCACCTGCGCTGCTGCAAGCCATTGCAGAGGCCCCTTAAGGCCATCGACACAATCCTAGGATTATCATGATCTCGTTCGTGTTGTTTTTGTGTTCTAGGGCCCTTTTTTGATCTGATTTTGACTATTACTATTTTCTTCATTGAGTCTTTTATGGATGGCATTTGAAGATATACAACTTCATTGGACTTAAATTTTTGATTTGATTCTTGTCATGCACATTATTAGTGAGAAGTTGTCTTTTATGACATTTTCTACATCACATATGTTGAGATTTATTTTATCTTTTCCCAGTTTATGTATTTCCTTTCCTTTTCTTTTCGTCTCTATTATGTAATTTGCCTAACATGATTTTTCTTCTCTATATAAGAGAACCCTAGGGTCTTATGATAATTCTATTCGTTATTTTCCTTCCACATGGTATCTGAGCGATGATCCTTTGGGTACCCTATCATGTGTTTGAAGCATCCTGAGTCCATGATCCACTGACCTCTTCTTAATCGCATAAGATTTGTCTTCAATGTCATTCTTGGTCCAATGTGTGTTGCTACTATTAGAATAGTTTAAGATAGTGTGTTCCATTTTGTGATATACTCCTTCATCACCTAAATAAGGTAGGTAATTCCTTTGGTACCCGTCCTTTTCCTTTCACTGTATTGCCAACGTAACTTGTTGTAAGTATACAATCTACTACTAGACCATATTTCATTTTTGTTAAAGAGATGTTTTCTAAGACATGATAGTTAAACTAGATTTTTTTTTGCAATCAGCGAATTTTTATAGATCACTAAAGAGTTTTTATGAATTTAACTATCTTGACTGTAGGGAATAGGAATATTTTTAAAAGAATTCTTTTTCAATATACTATTTCCCCAATTGATCTCTTATTTTATAATTTAGATTAGGATATAATTGTGACAATGGCTAGAGTTATTGTGCAATCATGTAGTTACACAGCCAAAAATTTCACTTTCAAGGACAACCGCGTGCTTTTTTACTTTATACGTTTCTCATTCAGAAAAAATGTTCTTAAAAGTGAAAGAATCTTAAAACGGATGCAACCAATCTTCTCAAGCCATAATATTTTTAATTTCCTACATAAATACACTATTTTTCTTCTTCAGGTTTAATAAGATGGCCAATGCAATTGACACAACACTTAGACCATCAAGTTACGTTTGACTTGAAAATTACAGACATGAGTCACACAAACTTAGCTTATTTAGTTGCTTATGGACTTGAAAATCACACATACACAACTTATATTATTAAGTTTCTTTCTGACTTGAAAATTAGACACAGATATACATATAAATTTGTTGTGGTACCTGATCTCTCGTTGCTGTCTTCTTTCAAATGTTCCGCCTTCCATCTTCTAGCTTACATGTTGTTTACATGGTATGCAGATCAAAATTTGCACGTCTAAATTATGAAGACTTCTTCACTGTCGTCTTGGAAAAAGATGATGCTCTGATCTCTGTAGCAACAATCAGGTATTAACCTGTTAATAGACAAACTTCTGCTTATAGCACAGAGAATATTATTATACCCATTCATATGTGTATCTCATTTCACATACATTTGGAGGCTGTGAGAAAATGCATTTATATTTCTCAATGAAATTAAAAGTTGAAATTTTGTGGTCCTACTTATTACTTGATCTACTTCTCTATGAAGTTCCTTTTATTTTTTGTTTTCTACTGCTGTTTGAATCCACAACTTCACAGAGTGCACGGAACTATGGTTGCCGAGATGCCATTAATTGCCACTTGCAGTGAGCATCGTCGTCAAGGAATGTGCAGGCGGCTGTTAGGTGCAGTTGAAGAGGTGCTTTGACTACTTTTTGATAAAAACTTGGAAACTTTCTAACATAGTACTTGGAGTGGAATATTTATTTCTTGTCTTTGTTTTGGCTATTTCTCAGTGAATTTATCTCATGAACTGTATTTCCTACTTTCTAGTCTGCTGTGTTTTCTGCAGTTAAACAGATGATTGTAATACTGATAGTTGTGAATAATGAAGGGTTGACTTAACTGAATCTTACCATTAATCCATATATTGTGTGCAGTTTTGCGAAAGTCAGTAGTCGGTTGGCCGGGTAACTGAGTAAGGATTAACCAGAAGTCGAGAGACTAAACGGATTTAGTCAGACTTTAGTCGGTTTTGTATTTTTTAATTATTTTAAATATATAAATCATTATATATATTCCTATATTTTTACACATATTTCTACATTTTCTATCATAATGAAAGAAAAGAAATAATTGAATTCCAATCCATGTTAAGCATCTTAGATAACGTTTGCTTTATAAAAAAGCAGAAAAAATCTTAGATTAGTCAGTTTGTATAGTCTTGTTGAGGGGGACGCTACTACTCTACTAGGACTCAACGGTCACTAGTTGGGCAACCAACTAATTGACCATTTTCTGCAAGTTTGGTAGTATGTGGTCTTGTGTTTGGTCCCACAACACCTTCTAAGAGATTTGAGTAAGAAGTATCACAAATACCTCGCTTTTAGGTCTCTTCTCTTGTTGAGTAGGGCGGACATCATGCTCGTTGTTAACCATGGAAAGTAATTTTTGGAGCTTATTGTGTTCATGTTTCAACGAAAACATATATGTTTCAAAGCCAAAGGATGACTAACCAAAATGGATATTCATCCACATTTTATCAATCGAAGAAAAATGGTATAATTACATATAGAAGTCATATTAGTTCCTATCATAGAAGTTGAAGTTGTATTATTAGTGGAGATCTTAATAGTCTTGCAGTTATCATAATACATAGTTACATCTAACGAGACATGTGTCAATATAATTTAAGATAAATTTTGATTGTTAATAAGGCCAATATTTACGCAGTTATGGAAAGAAGCACTTCTTACTCCACAGGAAAAGAAATTCTTGAGTCAGTTGTTTTTTTCTTTGTTTAAAGCAAGAAAATTGTAAATGGCCAGATATGGCGGTCTAGACTTGACCTTGCTCTTGATCCAATCATCGTATGTTGGATATTTATAATTGTGTCTCCATGTGTGACACATGGAGAGTTGTTTAGTCTCACATTTCCAAGTGTCGAGATTTGGTTGAGTTGATGGCATTACAAATATAGCTTGACGTACTCATTGGGAAACTTAATAGAATATATAGTCTTAAAGGTTTTCTCCCATGGTCACACCTATGCCTAAAGGAGTAGGGTTTCTTACACCTTTTACATTCTTTATATATTTACATGGTATTAGAACAAGTTGGTCTTGGATTCATTCATCATCTTCATTGTTCAATTTTATGTCAATTCAAGAAGAGATCATCCCTCCCAAGAACCCTACTTGAAATTTGTAATGTAGTTTTGTTCTTTTTGGTGAAAAGGTGATATATAGTATCGATATGCTTTGCAATGAATGCGTATGCTGACAACTAACATTAATGTTGGGTTTCCCTCAATGAATTCCTAGATATTTTAAAGAGGAAATGCATAGAAACATCAAGATGCAACATAAACTAAGTCGACTTCGAAGATCAACCCATGAATATACATGCGAGTGAGGGGAGTAGCACCACAGAGATTCAAGATATGCACATACAAATATCGATTCGACTTCAAAGATCGACCCTTCACAAACACTTCTCCATAGGATGGTGATGAAACAAGAAGGCACAAGGAGAAGTGCTGGTGGCGCTGGACATGGGATCCATCATTGACATGTGGTGTTTAGGCGATGAGCCATCAACGTCGTGAGAGAGAAGACAAGACGACAATGACACCATGAAAGATGAGTTGTTGCGATGGATCCTCCCATTGGGAACCCTAAATGTTGAATACATCTTTAGAGTGAAAAGCCCAAATATGCATTTAAATTATTGGCTCGATAAGGAGTTTAAAAAATATTGCTTCATGGAGTGAAACCCCTTTGTTTTTCTAGGGTCTAAAAGAGAACAAATGCGTAATTTTTTTGTTTGCAATCAGAAAAAATGTAGGTTGAAAGGAAATAGTTGAGAAGAAAGAAATTGAGCCTAGCATAGCTACAACTGCTTAGTTTCTTGCAACAAAAGAATAATATTGAATGGCGTTTGAAAAAAGAAAAGGACATCCCATAAGAAAAGAAGTGAAGGGGCTATGAGAAAAATGAGACCGAGCCAAGAGAAAAAAAGGGTGGAGGTTAGAAAAAAGGAAGAAGGGGAAGAAAAATTGATGAACTTTATATCCTACATGGATATGGGAGATAGGGGGGGTGTTAGATAACATCCCATTGTTTTGTTTGAGGTGCGTAGATGTGATAGTTTGTTCAAAAGGTTTCCATATTCTTTTGTTGGACTTTAAACTTTAATGTGGACCATGTATAATAGAGACCAATGATGCACCGTACAGAGAGATCCATAGGGACTCGATAGGAAAGATCTCATTCTCTTAGCTAGTGTGGAGATGCCCAATTAATAGCTCTAGTTTGAGAGTCGTGATGCAGAGGTTTCATGATGAAACTCATTTTTCTTATTTACTTATGAACCAAACACTCATAAAGCTTTCTATTGTATAGACCTTTTCAGTCTTCCATATCCAGAGAATTCAAGAGCCCATCAAAGTTGCAAAATTCCTCATACCACAAGGGCAAGTTGATGCAGTTGATAATTTGATAGTTGTATTTGATTTATGTTCTTAGGTGTGCTTAGTTTTGTATTGTCCAAGCTGTTGTGATATTTGTAATTGGGGTGCTATGCATGGAGAGTTGTTTAGTCTCACATTGCCAAGTGATTGGACTTGATTGAGTTGGTGTGGCTGAAAATAAAACATGACCCCCTATACTCATTGAGAAACTTAATAGAGTATCTAGTCTTGGTGCTTTTCTCCAGTGGTTTCATCCTTCTTCTAAGATAGTAGGATTCCACATAAAATCATGTTTCTTTGTGTTTCTAATTCTGTATTTATATTCTTTATATTTTCATACTGGACATCTGAACACATCGTCGCTACATAGACCTTGTGAAAATTTAAGAACCCATTTACTGCTACATTATTCTAAACTAAATTTATTGAAAATGGATTTATTGAAATACTACATAATGGAATCTGACTTTATTTTCATGTGAAATATGTTTAACCTTTTTTAGTCTTAGTTAGAGATTGGTTTGAACAAGAAAACCCAAGTATCCACGAATATAGCACGCATGCATACATCCATGCATGTGTGCATATACATATACATACATACATATATATATATTTATTTATATGCTCTCTAAGTATCGAAGATTATGAAAATCTGATGTAAATAATGAATGTGCAACCGTAGGAGGAGGTGCGTTTGACACCATCCATGTGCATGCGAAACGTTTTATATGATCCTGATTTTCAAATGAATTCGCTTTATATTAGTCAGATCACAAAGGATCTGTATTGTCATGCCATTTTTTACTCTTCTCTTGTGTTTCAGGATATAATACGGGCATGGTGATTGGATGTGGCTGTTAGCAGCAAGGGCTCTACAAACTAGTCCTTCCCCCTCATGCTGGTATTTCTACTATTCCAACTGGACCTGTCTCACCGTATCCATGGCATCTCCGTTTTAGCCATCTTCCACTGCAGAAGTTATGTCATGTCCTCCCACAGATTTCCACGAGATCCTCCTTCCAGTGCGAGGCTTGCCAGCTTGGGAAGCATCACCACTCGCCGTTTCCATCTCATCAGGGTCCGAACAATACTCATTTGTTTGAGCTTCTTCATTTAGATATTTGGGGTCCGAGTCGTATTCCTGATCACCAGAAACACTATTTTTATCTTGTTGTTGTTGGTGACTATTCTAGACTATTTTGGATATTTTTGTTAAAGAATAAGTCTGAAGTTGGGTCTGTGATTAAAATCTTTAATACATGAAATAAAGAACATTTTCTTTGCTAATGTCAAGTTTTTAGAATCTGACAGTGCTTTAGAGTTCTGCACTTTACAACTATCGGAATTTCTCAGGCCTCTTGGCATCATACACCATACCTCGTGTACCTATACTTCCCAGCAGAACGGTGTTGCTGAATGCAAACACTGTCATTTACTTGATGTGACTCAGACCCTTTTGATTCAGAATTGTGCCCCTCACTCTTATTGGGGTGATGCGGTTCTCGTTGCCTGCTACTTGGCGAACCGTAGTATCGACTATCTTAAGAGAAAAGGTTCCTTTCTCAATTGTGTTTCCCGAGGACCTATTCTCACCTACACCTCGAGTGTTTGATTTTGTGGCTCTTGTTCACAATCTGACGCCTAGTAGAGACAAGCTCTCCCTTAGAGTCATTAAATGTGTCTTTGTTGGCTACTCTTGTACCCAAAAGGAGTTCTATGTCTTGATCTGCTTCGATGGAAATACTTTGTCAGTGCTGATATCACATTCTTTGAGTCTGTTATGTATTTCTCTCCCTCAGGTGATAGGATGACCCCATCTGACTCTAGGGATAAGGTTTATGTGCCTTCTCCTACGGTTGCACAACCTCCAGTACCCGCACCACCATCTCCACCACCTTTATCACCACCACCACCACCAGTACCTACAACTGCTCATGTGATTGCTCCTGGACCACCACTCAGTACTTTGACCTTGTTTTTTCCATGTGTGTTTACTCGCAGTTCTCGTTGTCCCCCTGCTCACGAGCCTCCCCATCACCCAACACGCCTCATGTATGGAATGAGCACATTATTTCTACTGATGTCACTATTGAATTATCCATGCAGCAGGATTCTTTACAGGATGAGCATGTACCCTCTCAGGAGGGTAGTTTTCAAGTTCATGAGGTGACAGATGATCTTGATGTGCTTATTGCTTTGCAGAAGCAAAGACGTACTTGTGCTACATATCCTATTGTAGTACATGTCTTCTTGAGTAGAATTTCAGAGGATTTCAGGAGATTTGTTGTGTCACTTTCAACTGTGGAGTTACCACAAACATATCAGGATGCACTATAGGACAGCCAGTGATATCTTGCCACAGAGGAGGAGATGGCTACGCTACAATCACGTAGCACTTGGAGCCTTGTTACAACTCCTCTTGACGCATCTGTTGTGGGATGCAAGTGGGTGTTCACGGTGAAGCACCGAGCATATGGCAGTGTAGATCGCTACAAGGCGAGACTTCTGGCACGTGGGTTCACCTAGACATATGGGGTGGACTATCATGATACCTTCTTCCAGTGGCTAGGCATTCTACTATGTGCATACTTTTTTCAATTGTTATGACATAGGATTGGCCTCTCTACCAGCTTGATGTGAAGAATGCCTTTCTTTATGGTGATCTGCAAGAGGAGGTTTACATGCAACAACCACATGTGTTTGCTGCTGAGGGGGAGTGTCAGAAGGTTTGCAGGCTTTACAAGGCTATCTATGGCCTTAAGCATGAGTCAAAGAGTATGGTTTCAGAAGCTCTCAAACCAACTTTTTGTTCAGAGGATTCAAAGAGGTACAATTGCCATACTTGGTTATGCTGATGACATCACTGTTACATAGGATGACGTGCATGGCATCTAGGCTGCTAAGGATTTCCTAGGTCAGCAATTTGTGACCAAAGACCTCGGTAGCCTACGCTACTTCTTTGAATTGGAGTTTGCCAAGAACCAGTGAGGTTTTGTGATGACCTAGAGGAAGTACGTTACAGATCTTCTCTTTGAGACAGGTATAGCAAATTGCAGACCTGCTACCACTCCCACGAACCGGAGCATGAGGCTATATGATGATTATACTAAGGAGGTAAACAAGAGGAGGTACATGGAGCTCGTTGGGAAGCTCCTTTATGTGACTATTGATAGAAAATAGGAATGCGGAAGCGTATTAGAGAAATAACGATAAAAGCATTAAGAAGATCGGGATTTTACGTGGAACCCTACTCGTTATGGAGCGAGATGAAATCACGAGAGAATGCCTCAAAGGGCCATATGCTGCATTCAACTTTCTGTCTGGGGCTCCTTATATAGCCTCCATAGAGCCTCCAAGTCCCACCACTGATAGATGTGGGACTAAACACATGGATGGGGTAAATGGATCCTGGATGTATCCATTTACCCATCTACAACTCAAGTTGCGCACAACCAAATACTCCAACGCTCCCCCTCAAGCTGGAGCATGCAATGCTCAGCTTGGACAAACAGATAGACACTCAACTCACAATACATGACACTACAGACAATATCAACTCAACGCGCATAACTGTCGGTTGCTGTCGAGGACGTTGCTTCTCATGAAGTGCATGTAAGGAGGATGAACGGGCTGGGGTGTGAGTCTGGAGAAGTCTCTTCATCGGAGAACTGAGTCTCTCCCATCTAGCTCAGAGAATGGTCTACTCTGGCATACCTATGATACCACATGAAAACCCTTGCACACATGACATAGGGAATGGTTCTCTACTATGGAGTCCCTATGACTCACGTGAAAACTCTGGCCGAAACAACAAGAATGATGGGGACCACGAAACTTAAGATCGTACACTCGTACATCTTGAAATGCGGACTCAGAACCTGACGTTGAGTCTGAACATCTGAGAAGTTGTAGAGTCTGAACAATCTGAATGGCTTGGAATTTAGAGTTTGCAGAATCTGAATCTGACTCGGACTTGTAACTCTACACAATACCACCCCTTTCTCCCATACTCATCGGAAACAGTGACATCGACAAAGTTGGGAGAAGGTAATAAAATGTGAAGACAAAACATCAATAAGTCGATCTAAAGTTTTCTTCGGCTTTTTAAACAATATTTTTTTTTGAATCATTCATTTTTTAAGCCGTTTCATTCCTTTTTTCGATTTTTCCTTCTTATTTTTTTGAATCATTTTTTATATGCGTACGGTTTTTCTTTTGTACGCATCTTTTTTTTTCGGAACACAATATCTCGGCCCCAAAAATTAAAGTCGATGTTAAACTTCTCAGCCCTCTATTTTTCTCTCCTTTTTTACTATATCTCTCCTTTTTTAATAGACCTCTCTCCTTTTTTTCTTTTTTTTACAAATCAGCCCCCATCTTGGGCTTTAACCATCATTTTTAGAAAAACATACGGCCCATCTTGAGCTCTCTCTTCTTTGCCCTCCTTTTTTCTATTTTTTTAATAAAACACGGCCTAAAGGACCACCTCATAGTTAGGGTTCCCCGATTGGAACCCTTTACAAAAAGATCTGTCGCCGCCTGTAGATTGACTAGAAGAGGAGAGCAGCGTGAGCGGAGAATGGTGTTGCGCCTGGAAGAGAACCTATTTGTCTTGAGATATGCTGGGGCTCACCAAGAATTCCCGCCGCTGCAGGTCTATTGGAGGGCTTGGCGCTGCAGGGGTGTGTTGCGCAAGAGGTGGCTCGTGCTTGGGCAAACCGTGGAGGTGCCGCCTGCGCGAGAGGAGATCGGGGTACGCCACCACCGCTGCATCCTGAGAGAAGAAGATGTGACCTGGAGGGGAGAGGAGGCCGCCTCCGTGAAGGAGGAGTCAATAAGCTGAAGGAGTTGTGGAGTGCTTCTTGCACGTTGCTTTTCTTTTGCATGCCTGAAGCGTGTCGCTTGGAGTTGCAGTGGCCTGGAGTAAATGAGGCCACATACAGAGGTGAAGTGCACCTTCACAGAGCCTGGAGGATCACGGTCGCCTGCGATGTAAGAGAGAAGGAGGATGCTGCCTGGCACCTTATTGTTGCTGCTGGATCGGGCTGCAACGACAATATACGCCGAGATTTGGAGGTTTGTGGCTGAAGATGCAGAGCACCGCAAGAAGCAGGCTAGGGTTTTTGGCATGTAGGTGACCTCGCTGGTGCGTCATCATGGAGATCTTCTGGATGAGCACTTACTGTATGGAGAAGAGATGCCGATACTGCTGCATAATGGGAGAAGCGACACAGGAGCGTGTTGCGCTTGCTAGAAGTGGCGTCCACACGAGGATCTGGATCCCGTCTCATCGATGCCGGAGATGCGTTGATTTAGGGTTTCGATGAGAAACCCTAGAATCGAATATGTGAAACAGAATTTTTTTCTTAAACACGAATAGATCTTTGAATAATAACGAACATGAATATACACTCCTCAACAATTGATCTTGAAGATCTAAACACCATAATCAAATCTTGAATTAAAAAAATATGAAAAATCTCGAGAATCGAACCCTGATACCATGGCCTCAAATTTCAGCGAAATTCGGTCGAATTTTTGTCGAATATCGATATCCAGTCGAAACCGAAATTCGACCGAAACGATCGAAATGACCGAAATATGGGGGTCCTAGTACAAAAAATGACCGAAATGACCGAAATTTCGGTCGAAATTCCACCGAAATTCCATCGAAATTCTATTTTGATCGATACCGAAATGGTGACCGAAACCGACATTTAAGGCCTTGCCTGATACCATGTTAAATAATAGGAATGCGGAATCATATCGGAGAAATAAAGATAAAAACATTAAAAAGACCAGGATTTTACGTGGAATCCTACTCCCTAAGGAGCGAGATGAAATCATGGGAGAAGGCATCAAAGGGTCACATGTTGCATTCAACTTTCTCAATGGATACAGGAGGTCTGGGGCTCCTTATATAGCCTCAACAGAGTCTCCAAGTCCCACCATTGATAGATGTGGGACTAAACACATGGATGGGGTAAATGGATCCTGGAGGTATCCATTTACCCATCTACAACTCAAGTTGCACACAACCAAATACTCCAACAACTATCACCAGCTAGAGATGTCCTTTGCAACGAGAATAGGGAGTCGGTTTATGGAGCAGAATAGACAGGCACATATGGATGCAATCCATATGATTCTGAGGTACTTGATGGCCTCATCTGGCATTGGTCTTCTTTTCAGCAGAGATACATCCCTTGCCGTTACAGCTTGTGCAGATGCAGATTATGCGGGATGTCCCAGGGACAAAAAGTCTACCTCTGGCTTTGCAGTGTTCATAGGAAGTTCCTTGGTGTCATGGAAAACAAGAAACAGACAGTGGTTGCCAGATCCATTGCAGAATCAGAATACAGGGTCATGGTACAAGCTAGTACGGAGATGATGTGGGTCAGATTTGTTCTTACTGACCTGACAGTTAAGGTACCTCTTCCATGCACCTCCAATGCGACAATCAGGCTGTACTCTTCATCGCCAACAACCCATCTTTCCATGAGAGAACCAAACATATAGATGTGGATTGTCACTACACTTGAGACGTGATATAGAAGGGTCTCATTTCTACTACTCGTTAGCTCAGGAGACCATACAATCGATGTTCTTACCAAGGCTCTATGTAGAGGGCCTTACCAGAGATGTTGTTCCAAGATGAGCATGATTGATATCTATGATCTAGCTTGATAGGGTTTCTGGCATGTAGGTGACCTCGCTGGTGCGTCGTTATGGAGATTGGAGATCTGCTGGATGAGCACTTCCTATATGGAGAAGAGATGCCGATACTGCTGCATAAAGGGAGAAGCGGCACAGGAGCGTGTTGCGCTTGCTAGAAGTGGCGTCCACACGAGGATCTGTATCCTGTCTTATCAATGCCGGAGATGCTTTAATTTAGGGTTTGGATGAGAAACCCTAGAATCGAATACGTGAAACATAATTTTTTTCTTAAACACGAATAGATCTTTAAATAATAACGAACATGAATATACACTCCTCAACAATTGATCTTCAATATCTAAACACCATAATTAAATCTCGAATTAAAAACATGAAAAATCTCGAGAATCGAACCTGGCTCTGATACGATGTTAAAAAATAGGAATGCAGAAGCATATCAGAGAAATAAAGATAAAAACATTAAAATGACCATTATTTTAGATTCGGTCATATTGGCAATGCCATAGGTTCGGAGCTGTTGAGGAGAGGGAGCGAAATGGAGCGCAGAGGGAGTGCAACGAGAGGGAGCGCAACACAAGGGAGTGCAACGAAAGGGGGATGCAGCTTCGGCGGTGGTGGAGAATGGACGGTCGTCTCTCACAGGAAGCCGGGTCGCCGGTGCTTCCGCTGCGGGGAGAGCGGCCATGGCACGTCGTTCTGTCGGTTACCACCACGATGCTTCTGATGCGGGAAGGTGGGCCATCGCCAGGCCTCTTGCATGGCAGCCTCGACGGTCAACGGGAAGAATCCAGTCAGGAGGCAGGCGGCCAACCAAGGAGGATGCTCGGGAGGGAGTTCTGCAATTGTGCATCAAGGGGGGCCTACTTATGCGGAAGTGGTCGGGAGACCATCATCGGCAGGCGCGAAGCTTAACGCTGAGGGTGGTGGTCCTGTTATCGGTGTTTCAGGAGAAGGGAGACGTGCTTGCAAAGGAAATCCTAACTTGTATGACTCAAAGGTGCATGCTACAAAGATGCATGCAGTTATCGGCCTCGCGGTTAGATAAATTATCGACATGGAAAGCGTCTCGTCGCATTTACGTGGGTTCCTCGGACCACATTTCGCGGGGGACTTGGTGATGCTGGACAGTAGGCGATGCTGTGTTCGAGGCCTATCTGAGGCTCAGGTGGACAGGCTGGTTCACAATAGGGACATCGGGAACGTGATATGGAGAAGGTTACACTTCACGGATGAATATAGCAGGGAGGTGGAGGTTTTCTTGGCTACGGTTAGGGGAGTCCCCTTCCTTTCCCGTTCGGTTGCTTGTCTGCGGAGGGCGTTGAGCTGCTGGGGCTATGTTCGGGAAGTCCTCGAGGATGGCCTTCGACCAGGCTCTGCGGTGGAGGAAACGAAGATTCTGTTCGAGTGCACAAAGTCTTTCCTTGATAAGATAGGTGGGCGCAGTGAGTTCACAGAGTTGATCGTGGGGAGATATACATTCGCGATCGAGCTTACCATCGACGAACCTCCGCCCCCTCCGATGGTTGCGTGGCCGGTGGTGGCGTCGGGGGCGGTGGTAGGTGAAAGGCCAAGGGACGCGTCGGGTTCGTCGCTGGTGGTTGGATTCCCGAGGCAACCCCTCGAAGGAAGTGCTCACACGTTCTTTGACGCACGGCGGTTCGAGAAGTGCTCTCAACCGGTATGTCTTTCGTCAGAATTGTTCCATCTGCAGCGTGACGTGGACGAAGGGATTGGTGATCCGTCTCCGTTGGTGGCCTTTTCGCGGGCGGCGTTCTGCTTCTCGGGTCCTTTATCGGATACGGACCACCAAACGGGCGGTCGGTCTACCTCCTGGTTATTATCGAATCCGGGTGTCGACTTCGGGCGTTCGGGCCCTTTGAAAATTCGTACCATCACTACTACTTCTGATGCTCCATCACAAGTGCTTTCTCCTTGGAGCTTGCGGGAAGTTCTGGAAGGTGCACCCCAGCGGATGCCCGTTACTTCCACCATCGTTTTCCTTGACGAAGGTGAAACTCGGCCGCTTTTGTCCTCCGACATGGCATTCTCCACCCCGAAGTTTGGCGGAGAGGGGGAGGACAAGAATCTCCTTTTCGTGGCGCGGAGGCGGAAAGTAGCGACAGAAGGAGCGGGAAGAGATACAGAAGGAGGAGCAGAGCGAGGGTTTCAAGACCACAATCTAGCCCGTGTCCCCCTTTCAAGATTGCGGTGGCGGCGGCTGCCGGAGTCGCTCACATGCAGGGGACAGACGTCGTTCCTAAATGAAGATCGTATCTTGGAATATACGTGGTCTTGGGGATCCGGATAAGCGGAAAATAATGGGTTCTAGAGTAACTGAATGGGGATGCGATATCATCATGCTCCAGGAAACGAAATTGCAGTCCTTGGCGGAAGGGGTTTGGAGGGCGTGTGGAACTGGTGGTATTGACCAGTTCAGATCTATTGAGGCTTCTGGAACGTCGGGGGGACTTCTAGTGGCGTGGCGCTCAGCGGGGTGGTCGTGTTCCTCGGAGATTCGGGGTCGTCACATGTTGACGGTGATCCTAAAAGATACGTCCTCTTTTGAGCAGTTGGTGGTGTCGTGCGTGTATGGGCCATGTGATAACGGGCGGAGGGGGGAGTTATGGGAAGATCATTTGGAGGTTGGGAGGGTGGTCGGGAGGGCCCCATGGGTGGTGGGAGGCGATTTCAACGTAACGTTGTTATCTACGGACATGCCCGGGAGGAGAGGGGGCCAGGTATCGGGCTCTGCTGACTTCGCTGGCACCTTTGATTTGCTCGGCCTTGAGATGATGGATGCCGAGGATGTGGCCTTTACTTGGAGGAATTCAAAAACGCGATCGCGTCTTGATCGTTTCTTCGTCTCAAATGAACCGTTGGAGGCTTTCCCTTTGGCGTCGGTGGGGGCCAAACCAAGATCGTGTTCTGACCATACCCCGTTGGTGTGGTGCTCTGGGGTAGCCCCGGATCATAGGGGGCTTTTTAGATATGAGAAATGCTGGCTGCTGGAGGACGGCTTCAGGGAACTTGTGGCTTCACACTGGGCTGATTCGAGCCCTTCGGGTTCCGCTGCATACAAGTTTGTTCAAAAGCTCGAATCTTTGAGGGTCAGGCTTGCGTCGTTCAAGAGAGATACGAGGGCTGCGAGGTGCGTGGCTAGAAAGGATGCTGAGGAGCTGATTAGGGTGATGGACGCGCTTGAGGACGAGAGGCCTCTCACGCCTTCTGAATTGGATTCGCAGATGAGAGCTCAGAAGACGGTGGCCGCAGAGGACAAGAAGCGTGTCACCGAGTGGAGGCAGCGGTCGAGGAGCACCTGGCTGAAGGAGGGAGACGTGAATACTTCGTTTTTCCACCGTATTGCTAGTGGAAGGCGCAGGTCCAATGCGTTGCACTCTATCGTTGTTGATGGGGTAAGGCTGGAAGGGCATAAAAATATAGGCTCGGCTATTGCAAATCACTTCAGGGCCGTTTCTTCTACTATAATCCCACGGAGATGGAGGTGGTTGGGTCGAAATTCTAGGACGTTGGAGGCACCTGCTTGCGATACTCTTATTTGTGACGTCACCTTGGAGGAGGTAAAGGATGCCGTTTGGGACCTAAACGCTGACGCCGCGCCCGGTCCTGATGGTTTCTCGATCTCCTTCTACAGAGATTTTTGGGACCTTGTTGGTCAGGAGGTGCTCAATGTGGTGCCGGAGTTCTGCAGTGAGAATAGCAGGTTTGACCGTATCAACCGGGCGCTCTTTGTTCTTCTCACCAAGTGTGCGGTGCCGAACTCCATCAAGGACTATCGCCCCATTGCGGTCTCTAACGCCCTCTATTTAATCACGGCCAAGGTTTTGGCGACAAGGTTGGTTGGCGTGCTCGGGAGCTTGGTTTCCCTTGTGCAGTCCGCGTTCGTTCCGGGCCGACAGATCTCTGACTGCACAACGATTGCTTCTGAGATCATTGCTGATTGGCGGAGGAGGGGCACAAATGGTATCCTATGGAAGGTGGATTTTGCCAAGGCATATGATAGCCTTGATTGGAGATTTCTGTGGTCGGTTTTGAGGAGATTGCGCTTCCCTGATCTGTGGATATCTTGGATGAGGCGCTGTATCACCACGACGTTGTTTGCGATGCTGATCAACGGTAGGCCGGAGGGGAGTTGGATTCAACCCCGTAAGGGGGTGTGGCAGGGGTGTCCCCTTGCACCCATGCTATTCATCATTGCTGCTGACGTTATGGCTGACATGGCGGAGGGCGTGATCAACCATGGTCTTTCTAGAGGATATTCGAGGGGTGAGGTGCGGGTGCCGATCATCCAATACGTGGATGACACTCTTTTCCTTATTGAGGGTGGCGTCGAGGAGGCCATCGCCATGGCTACGACGTTGGAAATTTTTTCGGAGCTATCTGGGTTAAGCAAAAATGACAGTAAGTCTAGCTTTGTCCCTTTCGGGCTGGCAGAGACTGTTGCTAATGGGTTGGCGGTTTGTTTGGCTTCTACGCGCGCCTCGCTCCCAATGGACTATCTCGGCATACCTTTGGGGATGGGGAGAGCAAAGCTTCGTGATTGGTTGAGGGTGGTGGAGAAGGTGAAGTTGAGATTGGCGGGGTAGAAGGACTCTATTCTTTCGAGGGGGGTAGGTTGGTGTTGATCAAGGCGGTTTTGTCGTCTATTCCAATTTATTTTCTGTCGAGTCGCAAGTACCAAAGGGGATCCGCGCAAGGCTGGAAAGGAAGATGCACGCATTTTTGTGGGGGCAACGCTACTAGTGGGTGCGGAGGGATCCATCTAGTGGGGTGGGAGGATGTCTTGCGGAGAAAGGATTGGGGGGGTTTGGGGGTTAGATCTCTTGAGCAGATGAATGAGGCGCTTTTGCTAAAATGGGCTAGTAGGGTGTGAGAATCGGGTGATGATCTTGTCTGCTTGGTGGTTCGAAGCATCTACGGGGTGAAGGGCGAGCCCCATTCACAACTGCTTAACCTTGCGACAATGACGCCTTTTTGGAGGGGCGTGGTAAAGACGTTTATAAAAAATATTGCTCTCTTCAGACCGGTCGTTGGAAGGGGAGACTCCTTTGCTTTTTGAGAGGATGATTGGTTGGGGGCGGGAGCGCTTTGCTCTCCGTTTCCGCGGTTATTTGCCTTGGCGGTCGATAAGCTTTGTTCGATAGCGGATTGCTGGATGGAAGGGTCTTGGTGGCCTTCGTTTTCCGCTAACTTCTCATATCGTAGATTTGAGGATTTCTTGGCGTTGCTTGACGCTCTTGGGAAGGTGGATGCCCCTATTGGGGAAACAGATCATTGGTGCTGGAAGGAAGGGAGTTTCTCGATTAAAGGCGCATATGGTGCCATCTCCAGACCGCCGCCGACGACCTCGGAGGTGCTGAACAGGGACTGTGTTTCAATTTGGGCTCTTAAACTTCTTGAGCGTGTTGGGATATTTCTGTGGCTCCTCAGGCGCAAGAGGTTGATGACACATGATCGGTGCGTCAAGCTCATGGGCGTCATTGCGGACAGATGCTTAATTTGTGACAATGCAGTTGAATCTGTAGAACACCTCTTTTTTTCATGCCCGGTGGTATCACAATTATGGCTGGAGGCGGATATTGACTGGTGCCGATCCGATGAGTTCCAGAATTTCTGGAATTTGTTTTTTGAGAATAGGGCGAGAACAAGAAGGGAGCGACTATTCCCCATGGCTATTCTTTGGGCGGTTTGGCGTGGAAAAAATGACTTGCTTTTCTCGGGCCAAAGATTTTACAAAGAAAACGTCGGGTGCTTTGCAAGGAGATTGTTAGATGATTGGATGTTGTAATGCTCCTTTTTGTGTTGCGTGTTGGGGTGATGTAATCTTATGTCCGTAGGAGGTGTCTCCTTTTGTTATTTAAATATATTTTGATGGGACGGGCACCATCGAGTGCTTCCCCCTACCTTGCAGACTTTCAAAAAAAAAGACTAGGATTTTACGTGGAATCCTACTCCCTAAGGAGCGAGATGAAACCATGGGAGAAGGCCTCAAAGGGTCATATGTTGCATTCAACTTTCTCAGTGGATACAGGAGGTCTGGGACTCCTTATATAGCCTCCACAGAGTCTCCAAGTCCCACCACTGGTAGATGTGGGACTCCACATGGATGGGGTAAATGGATCCTGGAGGTATCCATTTACCCATCTACAACTCAAGTTGCGCACAACCAAATTCTCCAACAACTACCACCAGCTAGATATGTCCTTTGCAGTGAGAAAAGTGAGCCAGTTTATGGAGCAGAATAGACAGGCACATATGGATGCAATCCATATGATTCGGAGTTACTTGAAAGCCCCATTTGGCATTGATCTTCTTTTCAGCACAGATACATCCCTTGCCGTTACAGTTTGTGCAGATGCAGATTACGCGGATGCCCCAGGGACAAAAAGTCTACCTCTGGCTTTGCAGTGTTCATAGGGAGTTCGTTGGTGTCATGGAAAAGCAAGAAACAGACAGTGGTTGCCAGATCCAGTGCAGAATCAGAATACAGGGTCATGGCACATGCTAGTACAGAGATGATGTGGGTCAGATTTGTTCTTACTGATCTGACAGTTAAGGTGTCTCTTCCGATGCACCTCCAATGCGACAACCAGGCTGCACTCTTCATCGCCAACAACCCAGCTTTCCATGAGAGAACCAAACATATAGATGTGGATTGTGACTACACTTGAGACATGATATAGAAGGGTCTCATTTCTACTACTCGTTAGCTCAGGAGACCATACAACCGATGTTCTTACCAAGGCTATATGTAGAGGGCCTTACCAGAGAAGTTGTTCCAAGCTGAACATGATTGATATATATACTCTAGCTTAAGGGGGGGTGTTGAGATATTTACTATGTTTTTTTTTGTACATTTTCTATTTTGTCTGTCTCTGTTATGTAATTTTCCCTACATGTTACTCTTAGGGCTTTATGAATGTTCAATTTCTCTCTTCCCACTAACACAACCTAATACCCATCTCTAGATCGCGGGACATTTGGAAAAGAGCTTTAGTAGAAGGTGACCAAGCTGCAAATCCTACAAGAAGGTAGAATCAATAGGCAAATCATAGTAAAGGTCATTCTTCTCATGTCCACCAAAATTCTGCATCGTCTGGATGTCCTGAAAGTAACAAGAGGATTCGTCAATAATCAGTTGACAATTCAATTTAGCGCAACTTGTAAACCTATAATAGACTCAAAGGAAAATCAGGAGTTCTAACTCCGATGTGCGTAAGATTGGAGAAAAACTCCGTAGATCCAACACTGGTAACTTGTATTTTTTTAAAAAATAGAGGTAATAAGTGAGTGAGCATTGTTGGCAACACGAACCAACTTCATAATAAGGTCTTAAATTTCGGACTTCGATTTTGTTTCGCTGATTATAAAAAGAGAAATTTTGCTAGAATTTCGTTGAAATCGACAGAAATCTTGAAAATAACACTAAACTTGACTTTTTAAAAAATTAAGGTTTTTAATATTCATAAGTCAATAAATAAAATAGAAATGCACACTTATTTATGAAATAAAAATGTAAATATAAGTTTTGAAGTAGTATTATCGTCATAATTATCACATGTTGATATGTAGAGTAACGTGTGGCTCAGAGTTGGAACTATATTCTGAATCGGAAGCAAAAGCCATGATAATCACTTTTTTTATTAAGGATGAGGTGACATACAATAGCTAATAATCAAAACATATATATTAAAATAAAGAAAGAACAAAAAATATAATGCTCTTCAGTTAAAACTTGTATTGAACTCTTAAATCGTGTGTCTAACTAAGTTGGCTTGGATTTAGATATAAATTCCGAACTAAATAAAGAAACTTCTTCAAACAATGTACATCGGTATAACAACTCGACACATTATTGTATAAATAAGTAAAAAATTTATTGATATAAGCAAATCTCGATGAAAGCGAAGGGTAGTTCCCTTATTTTTATTGTTTCGCTGAAACTGTTGAGGTATTTGTATCTCTTATTGTTTATTTCTTATTTCTATTTCTTCTTTGTACCTCTTATGTATATAAGATAACCCTATGGCTTTATGAATGTAAGCGATTCTATTCTCTCTGCATGGTATCAGAGAGACGGTCCTAGACCGGAGCCTGAGCTAAACCATACCCCACCACCAGTCCCTCTCTCTTTTCTCGAACGTCGTTGCTAGCTCCCGAGAGGTGCTGCCATCGCTACCACGACTCTCTGATAACGCTTCCAACACCACCACTCGTCTCATCCACGATTCCATGGTATTTTCCAACATCCTAGGGCATTTTGGTTCTGATTTGGTCTAATTTTAACAAAAAAACACGATTTTAGACCTATAAATCGTGTTTTCCGACACCAACAATCACCTATGATTGACAAGGATGGACGTATGAGTCTACATGTACATCCAATTCTTTATATGATCGTGTATACACAATCTTTGATGATCTATCCCCAGTCGAGTTTTGTCGTGGTCTCTCTTTTTCATTTTGTCAGAAAGCAAGGGTTAAGTGTTTTCTTCTACCGATGTCTTCAAGGGCTCAATTCCCATTATGAAGTTGGATGGGACCAACTACGAGTTATGGTCCATGCAGTTTCTCAACTTCATGCAGTGTAGCAACAAAGAACATATTCTGACAAAGCGAGAGCCGACGGATAAGATTGGGGAACATGCTTTATGGAAACCAGGACCTCATGCCTTCCAAGATTTCCTATCTCAACTGCTTCTTGAGAGGGGCCTATTTTCTTACTCCCAGGGTCTTTGGGTTTTTGAACTTTGTCTACAATTTTACTCCTGGTCATGACAAGCTCTCTCCAAGAGCTGTCAAATGTGTGTTTGTTGGCTATTCTCATACCCAAAAAGGTATAGATGTTTTGATCGTGTCCGGAGAAAGTATTATGTGAGTGTTGATTTCACATTTTTTGAGTCTATCATGTAGTTTTCTCCTACATGTGACATGTTGTCTAACTCTGACTCTAGCGAGGAAGTTTTTGTTCCACCACCTCCTTCCACCAGCTCCTGCTCAGGTTGAGCCACAATCACCTTCTCCACCACCACCACCACCGTCTACCCTGGCCAGATTCTACCATTTGTTTACATTCACAGGACTCTTCTCTATGCTCGTATGCCTTCCACGTCATCCATCACACCTCAGGTATGTACCGAACACATTATTTATACTGATGGCACTGATGACATGCTTGTACCACATGACATTGTCCAGGAGGAGCTGATACCTTCTCCAGAGAACAGAGAGGTCGGTGATCTTGATTTGCATATTGCCTTGTGGAAGCCGCATCGTACATGTGCCACTTATCTTCTAGGTTTTCATGCTTCCTTGGATCATCTATCAGAGGAGTACAAGAGGTTTGTAGTGGGACTCTCTGTTGTCACTATCCCACGAATATAGCGGGATGCAGTACATGACAATAGCTGACGATTTGCCATGGAAGACGAGATGGCAGCTTTACAGTCCCATGGTATCTGGAGCATTATTTCTGCTCCTCCAGGTGCGTATGTTCTAGGGTGCAAATGGATCTTTACGGTGAAGCAACGAGCAGATGGTTGTGTGAATCGCTCCAAGGCGGTGCTCGTAGCGCGAGCATTCTCCCAGACGTATGGGGTGGACCACCTGGATACCTTCTCACTGGTGGCTAGACATTTGACTTTGCACATTCTTCTATTAGTTGTTGTGACTCAGGACTGACTGCTTTACTAACTTGATGTGAAGAATGCTTTTTTCTATGGAGATCTACTGGACTAGGTATACATGCAGAAGCCACCAGGATTTGCTAATGAGGGAGAGTCTCAGAAGGTGTGCAAACTCCATAAGGCGATATATGGCCTGAAGCAGAGTCCGAAAGCTTAGTACCATAAGCTCTCAGAGTTGATAGAGCACCAGGGATTTGTGCGGTCCACCGCAAATCATTTACTTTTTGTTCAGAGAGCACAAAGAGGTATAGTTGCCATTCTGGTTTATGTTGAGGACATAATTGTCACGGGTGATGATGAGTAGGGTATTCAGGCTGCTAAGGAGCTCCCATGTCAGCAGTTTGCAAGGTTGTTGAAATCCGTAATCGGTACCCGGTTGGCGGGGTCACTAACTAAGGATTAATCGGCAGTCACTCTGCCATTAGTCAGTTTTGAATTTTTTTATTTATTTTTAATATATAAATCATTTTTATTCATATACTCTTATATATTTACAATATAAATCATTTTTTATACATATATTCTTATAAATTTGCATAGATTTGAACAGTTGACGTTAAATATAACATTAAGCATATTAGAGTAGGTTTGATTTACAAAAATAAAAAAATAAAAACCTGTATGTAAAAGTCGGTCGACTAGTCAGGTTGACTGACTAATGGTCGACTAGGCCTAGATGAGTCAGCTACCCCCCCCCCCCCCCCCGACTCACCATAACACAACCTTAACCTCAGTAGCCAAAGAGATCTCCTTGTTCGGATGAAGCAAGAAAAGCGGAGTTGTCCGCAAGTTGTGGAGGTTAAATGCGAGCAGTAGAATTCTTAATATGTTCTAGATGACCAAAGATGACCTTGATGGACAGAAGCATATCAAATGTAATGAATTGTTCCTTCACATTTTGATAGCGAGGATGTTTCAGCTAAAAAATGGTAGACATGCCATTTTGAATTCCATGTCACTTGTTTCATACAACATGGTTGAAATATGACAACTCCTCGTAAAGGCTAATGAGGTGGTGACATGGCCTGAAATTTTAGAGAAATCACATCGAATTTCCGTGAAATTTCCATTTCTCTAGGTCAACGAAATCGAAACGTTAACTTATTTCCTTTTTTGCGAATGCTACAAAATATCTCTAAATGTCAGCAAAATTCCATTGAGACTGCATGTCGTTTTGGCAAGAAGGAAATAATAATGGAATATATCTTTGTTTTCTACGAAATTTGTCTGTATCATTGGTTGTTCACCTATTTCTTTGTCGATGTGTTGAGATTTTAAATAGTTTATATGGAAAAGTTACTTTAGTTAGTTTCGGAGTTTTAGGACGAAATCCAAACCATATCGGTTAAAAATATCCTTCAAGAGTTAAATTCAAGTTTTAACTAAAGAGCTTTATATTTTTTGTTCTTTCTTTAGTTTGATGTACCCGCTTAAATGGTATGATGGTAGTGCAGTGTGCCTACCATTCAAAAGACCAGGGTCTACATCCCCTCTTGTGGGGGTTACGTTAGGTAGTCGACAACCATCGTAAAAAATAATCGAATCTTTCAACATGGATTTGAGCAAGAATCCATGTAGTTGATCCTACTTATAGTGGGAGAAAGATTCACCCTTCTTTCTTTAGTTTGATATATATGTTTTATTTTGTAGATATAGCATGTGGCTCCTCGTTCTTATTGAGAAGTCATTATCATGGTTTTTGCCTCTGGATAAGAACCCAGTTCTAACTCTAGGCAGCATGTTTCTAGTACATATCAACATATATGGAGATATGACAATAATACTACTTCAAAACTTATATCTAGACTTCTATTTTACAAACAAGTATGTATTTCTATTCTATTATTGATTCAAGAATGTTAAAATTCCTAATTTGGGGGAAAATTGTGTTTAAAGTCATTTCCAAGCTTTCCAATGATTTCAGTGAAATTTCTCTTTACGGGTGATGAATCCCTATTAGGTTATCATTATTCGATATCTTTATCCTCGTTTAATAAGAACCTCGTGAGAAATCTTCATTGATTCTACATCTTTAAGCATAAACCTATCAGTGTATAATTAACACTAATTTTATTGTATTTAATTACTAACCTTTTTTTCTTTTTTCTTTTTTTATTAAAATTAGATTAAATATTGTCTATATTTATTTTAGCTTTTAAAATAAATTAAAAAACAAAAAATCTCAAAATCCACAAAAAGTAGTGATTTTATCTCTTAAATATACTCCCAAAACTACATTTTTGTACAAATGACCTCATTTGGCCTTTTGTCCAACATGAGTTTTTCTACAACTTTCATGTTTTGACTTTTTCCCAATTCATCTTCCTTCTATTTCTTTTTTATTTTCCTTTATTTTTGTTATTTCTGAATTTTCTGGAGCGGACACGTGGCGCTCTCTGGAGCCACCACACGGCCGCCTCTCCTTGCACCACCCGCCACTTTCCTTGGCCTTCAGATTCGCCTCTGGACGCCTTCATCCTAGTCGTTCTTCTCCGCTTCGTTGCTAGCCGTCAGATCCCCTCTCCGGATGAGATCTCATCCACGCACACCCGCCTCTGACTCAACCGTTAGATGATCTCCCATCCAACAGCCAAGCTCCAATCACATCATCCCTCCTCTCACCATTATACGATATGAACTTAGAACAGATCCACGCCAATCGCCTCTGCCCGCTTCTTAGCCACAGGATCGGATCCTAAGATCTGATCCACACCCTTCACTCGCGTCCCCTCCTGGGTCATTGGATCGCGAGATCCAACGACCCACGAACCTTCTTCCTCCTCCAGTCTCCCCCTTCCCCATGCTTTACAACTCGCCACACCCCCAACCCCTTCCTATTTAGCCTTCTCCTCCGTTCACCTTACTGCAACCTAACACTACCCCTCCATAGCCGTTACCTCCTACATCCATGCGCACCCCTGAACTCCCATCACCCCTCGCTCTAACATCTCTCACCAGCCATTCCAAGTTGCCTAGTCACCACCATAACGGTCGGAAACCCCCGCCTATTAGTCTTCTTCGTTCGCCCCCCGATACCATCATCCACCATTCCTAGGGTACAACTTGGCCATTGTCTGCCTCCCTGTGACAGACGGAGGCAGGTGGATTGTCCACGATGGCTGACGCACCTCTGGTGTTGACCCATGACCTCTAGGTCTTGTCGCGACGTTTTTGGCCCGCTGAGCACCCCACCGTGGCTGCGCGGGTCGTGCGACAATCGGATATTCGCTATGGATCTCAGCCTAAGCCAACTACGTCCGCCCCTCCTTCCTCTTCGATCTCCAAGTAACACCACTTTTGTTTCTCCTTGAGTTTTCTCTGATTTACCCCATCGCACACACTTCAATTTACTGACCACCGGCCATCCACTTAGCTCCGCCACTCGACCACCATCCATGCCAGCATCTCCACTCATCTTCCCCCCTCCGTCAGAACCTCCTACGCTTTCGCTTCTTTCCTCTTTTCCTCACCGGAGAGGAACCCACCTGAGACCCCACCTTGTCTTCCTCTCGGTCTCCCGCTCCATCTCACTTCACCCTCACTTGCACCGCGCATGCCTCGGCTATCATCTAACTCTGCAAGAACTTCAATTGTCGGAGTTTACGCCAATGCTCCATTCTCGCACCTCGCCTCCGGCTACGCCTCATCAATCGGTCGCTCCTGTCGTTCCTGGATCCTCATCGCATCTCCAACTACTCCACGAGGGCCTCAACAAGCTTCCTTGACCTTCAGGCGTGTGAAAAGAGCACGGTGGAGCTCGGGAAAGGTCATCGGAGCACAACCTTCTCCGGTGATAGACGACAAAGCACGAAGAAGTAGGTATTGTCCGATCATCTGGATTGGACGACCCTGATGCTACCCGAGCCACGATGCCTACCCTATAGGCTCGGAGACCAAGCCCCCCTCCCCCCTCCACAAGAGCATCAGACAATGCCATGTGGCCCAAGCCTGTCCCCCGCGTGCCATGCATGTGAGGTGCTGGGTAAGCAGTGAAGACCCCGGAGTTGTCAAATATTACATGTAGGTCCTCCAGGCACGTGCTTCACGTGTTGCTTGGGGTATTTTACAGGGAGGCCCTAGCGGTTTTACGAAATTACAAAAAGGCCCCCGCGCTACATGGAGAAATTACACAGCGACCTAGACGGTTTTTGGTATTTGTAAATAAGTCCCTCTAAGGGACCTATTTGCAATATTTATATTTCTTTTCCTCGCATTTTTATTACATTTATGCCTTCGCACTATTTTGAGCATATCTTAAGCATCTTACGCCCAAATAGCTTGATTTCAGTTTCATTTTGATGCTTGTTTCACCCTCTATCTAGTGGCCTGTCTAATTTCTTGATTTGACACTAAATTAAATGTGATGAATTTTGTTGTTATATAGTGTCTCTTTCTCTATAAATCTTTGCCATTAATAGATGCTTGTTCTTGATTTTGATGTTCGATTTGATTTTGAATTTGACCCTTTATCTATTGCTCATGGACTTGATGTATTTAGGGCATATCTGTATATTTTTTTCTTGTATACATCCGATTTTGTGCACGTATTTCACCTCTCTTTAATTGCACCAGAAAATCAAATAAAAATTGCATGCATCATATCTTGTGATTCTAGCTGCATTTCTTTGCATTGTTTTATCTGCATTATTTTGCATCTGCAAGAAGACCTAAGACTAGAAAGTAATCACTCATCAATTAATCGATAATTTCTTATAAATAGATGAAGAGGCTCGTGTCCCTATGTTCGACCTTGGTATACTTACCAAGTAAAATAATTTCCACATATTCGAAGGTGTGGTTTTGCATGATCCAAATCTGTCTGCTATGCTACGACAATTCCTTATTATTAAAGAGGTAGATATGCAGTTCATCATCGGGCTCTTAGCAAAAGGAAATCAAAATATGAAATTTAAGGCCTTAGGTGGTGATAGTACCCAAGAATGGACTTTTCCCAGATGCGAAACTAATCTGCATATAGATGTCGAGAAGGCGAGACTTGGTAGTCTGTTAAGAATACGTTAGTGCCAATTCATTCCACATCTACTTTGTGGTGTCCTTGTACATGAGGTTTGCCCGCCACGATGTGGTCATCCATGTCATGACCTGGTACTGGTCTGAATCGTAGTCTTTGTTGGTCTCCTTTAGAGGATCTTTTGTCAAGATTGATATCTTCTTCTGACCACCGATGAACACATGTAACACTCGAGACCATAGACATAATTTTACGCCCCCTTGAGTTTGATAGAAGTATACTGCATCATTTCTATGGATGTATAAAACAAGGGTTTTGTCTCAGAAGGAGTCGTGGCCATTGTGATTAGAGATAGAGATAATCAAAGAAGAATGTGATTTATTTTAATCACGCATTAGTGTTCTTAAACTTTCTAATCAACCTTCATGAAGATATTATAGGGTGTGAAGAAGACCTATTGGTCTGTGCTTTATCCGGAAATGGCCTTAAGGGCCTGTGGTGACAAAAAAGAGTCCTTGGGTACCCGACAAGGTTTGATTGGGGCCCTTGGAGAGACTTAGGAATCAAACGACAACAGAGGAGTTTGTTGGGTGCTCTTACAGAATTTTAGGAATCGGATGGCATTGGGGAATGCCTCCGGAGTCCCTTATCGAGCCTTGGATGTGCCGCTGGGAGCCATCAAGGGCTCTAATGATCAAACCACGGCAAAATAGTTGCCACCTATAGTTGGCGATGGGAATTCCTTCCGATTCTGGTCGATGGATTGGTCTGGGAATGGTATCCTAATGAACATATTTCCTAGATTATTTGCACTGGCAGGAGATAAATTTGCAACTGTGGCTTCATGCTAGTCCGATGGGTGCTGGTGCCCTTTATTGGTGGGCAATCTTTCCGATCAGCGGCTGCATGACTTCTCGGCTTTGATGGCTCTCCTTATGGACGCCCCTACTCCCGTCGGGGGCCGTGATCACTTCGCCTGGAGGGAGGGGACCTTCACTACGCGGAAGGCGTACTTTTCTATCCTCCCTAACGCCGCGGGATCAGATGCGTCCTTGATCGGTCACTGCAAGCTCATTTAGGGCCTGAAGCTCCCTGAACGGGTTGGTATTTTTTTGTGGATTCTTCGGCGAGGAAGATTGCTTACTCGCGATCGCTGTGCTTCGATATTCCCCAATATTTCTCGTATCTGCGGTCTGTGCGATTCCGAAATTGAGACACCCGGTCACCTCTTCCTTCAGTGCGTCCATGTGCATGCCATTTGGGATGACGTGGAGTGGTTAAATCTCTCTACTCTTGAGGCTTTTTGGGAAAGCTTATCTAACGCTGCGAATCGGTCGAGGGACGAAAGAATTGTTCCCCTTGCACGCCTTTGGAGTATCTGGCTGGGAAGAAACGAAAAACTTTTTGCTGGGCAGAGGTTTTATAAGGAAAACATTTGTATCACAGCTAGTCGCTTTTGTATTGATTGGTCATCGTTGTAGCAGGGTTCGGGAGGCGGATGATACCTCTCTTGATATCATCTACCCTTTTATTTTACTTTCTTATTCCTCACTGTAAGTTCTTCACACCTTTTTATTAATATATTGGGGCGAACACCTCTGAGTGTCTCCCCCTTTTTTGAGTGTCAAAAAAAAATAGTTGCCACCTAGGAGTGTTTGGTCAACTAGAAGTCCTAGGCAGCGTCAATCAACAGTCGATGGCCTTTTGGCGACGTGTCTGGGTGCTGACCTGGTCCCTGACCGTTGATAGGGTCACTATACGGGGTCTGGCAACATCGGTTGGCTTTGCACGGTTGAGGGCTGGAGCACCACGTGGGTTGCAACGTCTCCCTGGAGAGGTTTGTGGAGGCCAGATGACAAGGGCTTGGTGGTGGCGGTGGCGATTGGGTATGTGCCCCTATCTAGAACGGTTGCTATGATACCATGTGGAGAAACAATTGAGAATGAATGATTTATCCCATGTGGAGAAACAATTGAGAATGAATGATTTGTCTTATTCAAGAGTTTTAGGAGTTCTTATATGGCATGAAATCCTTGAGAGCTCAAAATAGAAAATTACATAAAGAACCTAAAGGGTTACATGACTTAAATAAACAAAGAGAGATAATCAAATAACTAGATAACTCTAAGTTCTCTAACTTGGGTCATGAATAAGCTGGTATCCCAACTTGGTCAAGAACATGAAGAATGTGCAAATCACCAAACTAGTAGGAATTGTTGAAATTCCTTTCAGATTGATTGATCTTGTTAAATCCCTTGCTTGCATGTAGTTGCTTGTGAAAAACGACTCTTGTATGCTCTATCCAAGATTTGGAACATGACGATCGCACTTGGGGTTCTTCGGCAATTTTCTGTGATTTACGAATATTTATGAACAACTATTTATGAATAACTGTAATAAAGTTCACAAGCCTAACTGCTTGTTTATTTCAAAAAATCGTAGTCTTATAGCCTTTCCATTCAGGATCTAAGTAATATAAACATAGTGTCATTTGGAAGTTTTGTCCATGGTGTGTTGGCAGGAAGTGGGTGAAGAGGAGATATCTACCAACCACATCATCAAGGAGGCCAACATGGACTTGAGAAGGCTAGGAAAAAGTTGATGACCAACGCACCTTTCAAATTTGGTGTCAAGGGCAAGTTGGCACCTTGATTTGTTCGCATGTTCAAGATTTTGGCTCATGTTGAGAAAGTGGTATACATAGTGGCCCTTCTTCCATAGATGGAGGGTGTACATGACATGTTTCACGTGTTCAACTTACGGAAGCATGCTCAAGATTCTGAGCATGTAATATGCTAGGAGGACTTGATCGTTAATCTGAACCTTTCCTTTTACGAGACATCTGTGCAAATCTTCGGTCATGCGGTCAAGAAGCTGTAGCGGAAGGAGATTATATTGGTTAAGGCCTTGTGGTAGAGCAAGAATGTCGACGAAACGACATGGGAGCCTCATGCAGACATTAGACAGAATTACCTTCACCTCTTTGAAGGTGTCGATTTGAAACCCTAATTCAATTCTCTTTAAAATTTTTATGTGTTGGTCCTCTTTAAGATTTTTATGCCTCTATACGGGTTTCAGGTCCACGTTAGGATACTAAACCCTAAGGGTTCGTTTGGTTGCAGGGTTTGGGCAGGGTTGGGTTGGGTTGGGTGGGCTGGGTGAATAGTAAACTGTGAGGAGGGGATACCCTTGTGTGAATAGTACCCAACCCAACCCTGCCCAACCCTGCAACCAAACGAACCCTAAGGGTTCGTTTGGTTGCAGGGTTGGACAGGGTTGGGTTGGGAAGGGGTACCCCTGTGAATAGTAAATTGTGAGGAGGAGAACCATGTTTGGTTGCAGGGCCAACCCGGGTTGGGCCAAGCCAACCCTGCCCAACCCTGCAACCAAACGAGCCCTAAGTCTCGGGGATAAAGTTTCCTTTATGATTTTTATGATGTAAGTCCCTATATTTTTAAAATATGGAGAGTACTCGATATCCAAATGAGAGAAATGATCATCTATCATGTAGAGCTCCTCGAGACTTTTCCAACGAGTCCAAGAACATCGATACTAGAGCTTGGGAACACAAGTTGTGGCTATTTTTTGTAAATGGGTTAGAGAATTGATCCGGATCCGATTGGAGCCCCCACTCTTATAAATACAAGGATGAGCTAACCGTATATCAAATCTCCTGCTCCCCTTATGGGAGCTCTTCCGCCATACACAGGAATCCTCGCCACACTACATTTGTTGAGATCTATTTGTCAATGTGGAAGCCGATGAAAATGAGCTGCTTTGGTTCAAATATGAATAAAAACGTTCATAAGTAATCCATACAAACTAAAATTAAAATGGAGAGGGGACCTTACTCATCAAGTACAAACAAAGGTCATTAATTGATTAAATAAGAAATGAGGATAAAAACACAACATAAATTGGGGAGCATGCTTGTGGATCAACATTGTTCTTACAATCCTATCAAAAAACAGTGTTCTTACAACATCAGGAATATGGCGTTTGTTGCTTTCAACGATGATATTTCTTGAGTTTAAGCACAGGAAATATGATAAAATAGTGTCAATCTCTTTAGGATAAGTGGATTAAAAAACAGTACAAAACTGAAATGCATGATGAGATCAACTAATATTTAATGAGCAACCAATTCAGTGTTTCTAAAATGAAAGATTTGATTACACCACCAACTTTAAATCGTAGTGTATCCAATAGAGTTGCATTCTCCTAATCCTCAAGAGGAGGTCTATGATCCATGAGCTTTGGTTCTCAATCTTTTTTAGTTATTTTTTATCTAAGAATCCACTTCAATGTGTGCAATGTGCCTACCACCCAAAAGACTAGGGTGCAAATATTGCGACGGGCACCTATGCGTGTTTCCCACTCTAATTTCATGTTTATTTAATTTAGGCCTTAAATCACCACACGCCTTTTGAAAAAGAGAAAATAATTCAAAAAAAAGAAGGAAGACTAGATAGAAAACAAGGGAAAGAAGAAGATGAAAGAGATAAACAGAATGACCAAAAAATAAAGAGATTAAAGAGAGAAGTGAAGTTTTTTGTTTGAGTCTCCCATCATTTCTTCTTTCAAGTTTGTCAATTATCCTTATGTTTTCTATAAGTATGGGAGATAGGGGAGTATTGGAGTAGTCAGACTGAATTTTTAGAGAGAGATTCTTATTGATCCCTAAGTAGGGGACAAAACTCCGGTCTATTTGCGTAGATAGACTAAATCTCTATATTTCTACTGGTCTCGACCCTACTAATATCATATCGTTCTAGCCTTTAGGGTTCCTATGTTAGAGAACCTGCTTTCCTTGCTCCTTGTTAGAGAGATCCGTGTTTGAGATGTTCATATGGGCATTTCCTTGGCATTTTGGGTTCTTTAAAATGATGGAACCATCTTCCATTTAGGAGGTGTGTTGTGTGCCATAGATCTTCAAGGAGGTTCATTGTATTATCAATGACTTTGATTATTACATGTGCGGAGCATGTGTCTATCTAAATTTCCGAGTAAATCATCATTTGAGATATACCTTCTAGTTCCTCACCACTATAATCTGAAATGCAACATCGTGAACAAACAAAGCTGCAAACGTCGAGTCGAAATTGTCAAGTTATCATGTGTGTGAGTGGATGATTTTATGTTTATCTAGTATGACTATGAACATTGCATTTCCTCGATTGTAAGTGTCAAGGATAAAGAAGGATTGAGTCAATTGGATAATTGGATGTCACTTAGTTAAATCCAAGGTTCGAAATTTCGATTTTGTTTCGGTCCTCTCGGAAATGGAAATTTCGATGAAATTTTGGGAAATTTTAACTATTCGATGGAAATCTCAAAATGGCTTAAAAAGTCATTTTCTGTCATTCTTTTGCAAATTAATATTATCCAAGTTATTCAAACCTTAAATAACTTAAAATACTTGCATCACAAGCGCGTATATACCAATTAGATCGCACTTATCAGCCATAACATTGTTAATGCTCTCTGATAGACATGGGAAATGAAGTTCATCCAAGTTCTCAAAATAGTAACTTACAAATATACAGTTATATCATACATATCGATCATCTATGACCCTTATATCACACATTAGTCATATCGAATATATTGTTGTTAATGTTGATTACTGGTTGATAGATATTAGAAATAGAAATAAAATAGCTAAGTTAACCACATTAAAACACATCCTTTTGTTCATAACCATATATTTATATGCATTGAATCCTAACATATATTGATATACTTTGAATCTTAACCATCCGATTTGCTAAACCCAGTTGAAGAATCGTTGTATGCATTTAGCATACCCTACCAGCATGGTGGTCTTGCTCAAGGAAACCAATCATTGCCGCTCAAGGACATACATATATAATTACATAAGAAATTAAATTGTTAATAATTAATATTATACTTCAGATATCATAATTATTAATATATAAAATATAAAAAATCGGATATTTTGCTTAACTAGGTAGTGCAATCAAGTTCACATGGATAATGTCATTGATATACATAGATAGTTGTGCAATATCATCGGTATCGATCGAAATCTAAGAAAATTTGTACGGAAAACTATCAATTTCGATCGATGTGGCTTGATATGTTGAAATATCATCGATATTTTGACCCATCTCAGTCGAAATTCGAGAAATCGATAGAGAGGGGAGTTTCAATATCACCATGGTGTTGAAACTGAAATTTCGACGAAATTTAAAACCTTGGTTAGATCCATTTGCGCTACTCTAATTTTTTTAGTCCCACTTTGTCTAGTGGTATGACTATGGTATGTTAGTTGGATATAAAATGAGCCCCACACTCTTTTTACGTCTTTAAATGTATTACAGATTTGACATAGAGGCCCCTTCTCTCGTGGATTTAGGAAGTTGCCATGACCATAATAAATCATGTAATTCATGCATGCTCGTTCTTGTTCTTATTATTGTTGCACATATTCTGTCATATTTAAACAAATCACGTGTTCGAAAATGGAGCATGTTTGGGATTATTGTCATATGCATGCAAGGGCGTAAAAATTAGGGGTACGACCAAAAGCACATGAAAGACACATAGCACAATGACGATCAGGGAACCACCATATGTTAAATGGCACTTGCATGCAATATCCATGCAGCAAGGGTTCTATCTGTGAGAGCAAGTCTCGTGCTTGAAGTCAAAGCAACACATGAATGGAGTTGTATGTGACTACATAAGGGGAACGAGTCCTGTGGAAGTCAAAACCATATAGGAAAGCATGTGGCAAAGAGGAGGTCGAGACAATCTTTGGTAATGGAGGTGACATTGCGACTGTGTTATAGCAAAAAAGACTTCGTGGACATCCCTTGTTAGTACATTGTGGAAATAATAAAAGCAATATTATCACAAGTGGAGGGTTGAAAAAAGTTAAAAATAAGTCCTCTAGAAATAAGTAGAAGATTGAAGGAACTCTAAGGGTTCATTTGGTTGAGGTGTTAGCTTCAGAAATATTGGATGGATGATGTTATTCATTACATGTTTCTTTGGTTTGATGATAGTGAGAAATAAACAAGTATCATATGAATGAGAACTTCGAAAGATAGTAAGTGATGTAATTATCTTTTTGTGGTGGAAATAAAGGGTTTGGATCCACATTAATGCCCACCCATCATATATTTTGATAAAACACAATTTACAATATCTAGGATTCAATGAGAGTATTGGCATGATATGTAACATTATCAACATATAGTCTCTCCTCACCAGAAAAAAAATCACAACGGGTCAATTGAATAGTCCACAACCATACTATCTGCCTCACATGTTCACCAATCGATCGGAAATGAGCCACAAGGGAATTCGAGAGTTGCTCCATTATGGATAGATCAGTCCAAGATATGGAAGCTTCCCTCTAAAGATGTTGATTTGGTCATACATTAGAAATAGATGCTCCAACTCCATTGGTCCATTATCATAGACAGGGAACTCCACTCACATAGCATAATAACATATATGTATGCTTATATTATTTAATAAGCTCTAGATTTTTTTTTCATTTCCATCGCAAAAGGAGGTGAAGCTTCCCGTTCAAGCACCCCCAGCTCGAATTTAAAAATGGGTGTTATTGAGGAATATTAGCATCATATCAATGATATCGTTCGATATCAATCGATATCTTGGAAATGTTGTTCTGGAATCTTCAATTTTTGGTCAATGTGCAACAAAATATTGACATTTAGCCAATATCTCATGAGATATCATGTGATATCATGGAATTTTGTATACACTCGAATATCAAACCCTCTCTCTAACGATACCAACATATCACGATATATTACGATATTTTGAACCATAATACAAAATTGAAATTTGGTTGTCTATTCATATTGGAGTTGTTCCCAAATGTGTCAATATATGGAGTGGCTAGAAAATCTCAACAAATCAACTTTTAAATCTTAGGGAATAAAAAAGTAAGCTTCTATCATTATAAAAGAAGCAGCAAAGTCGACTAACATAGTTCATATCGATGATAGGGCATCAATATGGACATGATAACAATTATATAACTTGAAATTATGGAAAGTTTGCTCTAATTACTTAAATTTTCATTAATATTGATGATACCAAATGACATATCATCCATATATCGCTTGATATCGGTTGATATCGATATCTAAGGTAATATCGACATCCTTGACTGTGTGGATACAGATCCAATCCATCAATGGGATCCCACGGGTAGCCCTACTCAAGCTACCCAAAAGAACCTCCTCATAAAAGATTCAAGATGATGGCGAAGTCCACTAATGATCTCTTGAAAATGAAGAACACATGCATAACATAGGACATTGCTTTCAGCAACATAAGACAACCACCCCTCGAAGCTAGTTATTTATGCTTTAGTTTCTCAATCAAAGTTAATCAGTTCACATGTCGTCGTCGATCACATGGAGGGAGTCCCAAATAGGATGATGTTAGACTCCCTTGGGGAGTAGCAAGCAACCAACCACATGTCTCGATCACCAACTTAGAAAGCCTAAAAGGGAAAACGTATTTCACCATGTTGGCACAACATGCTGAAGCTGAACGAAGGCAAATAGCCTAACCGCTCATATGTCTGGTGGAGCAAAGGAAAGGGTAGATGCACTTATCCACAAAATTTTCGACTATAGCTTGTTAGTCTCCGTGAGAGTGGTATTCGTCGATGAGGAGGTTACGAAATTTTTAAAGTTATGGAGCCACTTGTGGAATTCAATCATGCTCCCACACTCCCCTCAACCCCCCCCCCCCCCCCCTCTTTTAACACAATGGTTGGGGTGTCTGGACTCTCCGACCAAAGCTTTGCACTTCAAGGATTTTCTTTCTTATGATAAACACACATCCTCTAGAATGGTTATTGGACATGATCATGGTTGTAAGCAATGAAGTCTCAACACCTCCCCAAGAATATCCAGCACCATTGCGATCCCTCTGACCTTCATCACCCCACATTCAATGAAAAAATGGTGTTATCCGCATGCAGCAGGATGGAACTATCATCGAGCAAATAACCAACGCATACCTCTGCTTGCTCGGCTTGCCCAACCATGACAGCCAAAGTATTTGGCACAAGAATGAAAAGTAGAGAGTTAATCAGGAGAACCTAACAAGTACCTTGTTTAGACTGGAAACAATTACAATCCGGAGGATTGTTTACAAGAACAGAGTAGGATGCAATAGTGACTTAGCATTTCATTTAAGCATTCTGGGCATCCTGATTTTCTAATTACAAGCTATGCCCAGCAGAAGCACCAATGCACACACACAGTAGTATGATGTGGGAAAACCCACTTTCCAAAGAAGTCATTTTATCTGTGACTGTCAGTCTTCTGCAATCCCAATAGCCATCACTAGATTGTCCGTCATCTCTCTTCATGGAGTGAAAGCCGTCTATAGCAGAAGAGTAATGTCATCTAACACCAATCACAACCATAGTTTCAAAAAACACCAAGCACAACCCGCTCGCAAACACCTTCGCCATAAATAGATACATGACATTTGACAATGCAATGGGCATGATGTCCTCCACTTCACAAAATATTTCACGATGCAATGGGCATGACGTCTTCCGCTTTCTCAGAAACCTCCGAAGATATGAGTCTTGTTTAACTCGATAAGAACTAAAGTTACCCTCGTAGAAACCCTAGAAATCTAGAAAGAATGCAGGAAATTCATACAGGCTATGAGGACACTCCACTTATCGTTGTACTGGTTATATCGGAACAAGACCCCTTTATGACGTGACGGGTGGGACCATAATGTGATCACATTCGGAATATGGGGTCTGTTTCGGGAATAAGCCAATCCCAAGATAAGGTGATTACATTATGGTTACATCCCATAATTCTCGAAAGAACACGGGAAATCCCATGAGCTAATCCATCTGGACCAGAATAAACCAGTCCTGGAACAAGACCCCCTTGTGCCGGGATAATGAAGCTGAATCTATCTATAAATTAAATATAATTACAAGACTAAACAAGTGCTTGTGAGAGTATTATTCGGAGCTGCAATGGGAGCAACTCTGAATGCCCCTTGGACCTTGACCATTGCCAAGGATACTGGATCCATCAAACTTCCATCCAGGTCAAGCTAATGGGTATGGGAATGGGAAGTACCTATTGAGGCATTGGTGACATATTGAGCTTAAACCAAGAGAAAATAAACAGCATTCTGGTTGTGCTTTAGCAAGTCTGTTAGTGGTAATCATTTCCTTATAGTAGACGTTGAAAAGAGGTGTGGTATAATTGATTGTTACTGATAACTCAATGAACATTCGATATGCTGTATTTCCTTTTAGAATGAACACACAAAATGACTTAACTAGACAAGGTTTCGAAAAAATGAGGCGTATTGAGGCATTTCTCCATCATTGAAATGATGCATAAGCACCACTTAATAGAGAAACTGTTCATGAAATCTAGGTTATAGACTTCCATGTTTATTTTGGTGTTCCATTTTTTCACTATTAATCATACAACTTATGTTGATTAGGATAATAAGAGAAATATGGTGTGAAGTTCACATATCATATGATATGAGTGTAAGCAATTGATATAACGAACCAATCTAAAAATTTGGTGCTGAAAATGAAATCAATATTGACGTTTTTTAGACAACTTGTGATTGACTTACAAATTTTTATGGTTTAATATTCTACTTAAAATATTCTATCCAGTTTGATGTACTAATAGTCATGGTTCAATATCCTGCAATTTTTTTGTTCATGTTGATTTATAAGAACAATGTTTTGGATTTAAGTCCGAGAATGACCCGACATTGATCTGATCGGAGGCAAAGATTCCATGTAGTTTACCCTCAATCATATTCATGGTTGAATGTCCTGTACCATTTTTTGTTCATGTTGATTTGTAAAGAACAAATTCAGTACAAAACACATATAGAACATAATAAATATGCCTAATAAGTTAATGATCTGCAGAATAAATGAATTAATTGTTAAACCAATTAAGGGAGTGACCTGATAGTATAAGTAAATTAACTATATTTCGAGAGTTAAGTGTTGCTTACTATTCACATATAATTCGCATATTCTGATTCATTTGTGATTCAGGATGAAAGATATGTATAAGGTGTGGTTAATAGGTTAAGAAGATAACTCTGGTATCACATTTTAAAATATCATTTTTGTCTGATTAATTATAGCCTCTAATGGTCTTAAAATATTACAGATGCCAGGTAACTCCTATAAATGCTATGGATTTTTCTGAGTTGTATATTTAAATTCTCCTCCTTCAAATTATGTATTGAGACCTCCAAGAAAGAAAATAGTCATATTTTTCATTTATTGATACCAGAATAACTTTGATCTATAGGATATTTTCTGTATATGTCCTTACTACCCTGTCTTCTCAAATGGACTTCGAGCTCCATAAGCAATGTCCAGGAGAAAAGGTGGAAATATTCCCATTAAGTCGGTACTCCAGACTTTCGTTTTTTTTGGTATATGTAGCTTCCCCACTTGTGAATATCTCTTGCGGTCTTTTTCTTGAATGTCAGTGATCTGATCATACACAATTGAAATTCTTGTTGCAACTTGGCTATTTTTCAAGTACCACATCTCCCATGAACAAGTCAAAGCAACCAATTGCTTTCTACTATGTCAAATTATCTTATTCGACTTACGTTGCCAATTTCCCTGGTTAACTTTGTCATAGTAAGTTTAATTTTCAAAACTCTTCACTAGCCTTGATTTGATTCAACATCTTTAGAATTACGTTCTGTCACCATAAACCCCAGCAGATGTTTATGAACTAAGTACAAAAGAGAAGATTCCGATAATATAGGGACCAATGTCGGTGTCTTCTAGTTTAATGAACAAGCAGCAGCAAGAATCACCAGCACCCATCTCACACATCTCTAACAGATTCAACTTAGAAACTTCTTAGTTGCCCTGGGTGGTGGCCGTAAAATTCTCACACAGTGAAGAACCCCTTACATGTCATGCACACCACTCACATGGATACCACTCCTTGCAACTTCACCATCATGACTCTCTTGCAATAATCTACATGGCAACTAATGTCTCTCTGCAGCCTCCAGCAAATGCCTTTCCTCTCAAGATGACCCCTTTCATCCACAGCAGCCTCTTTTGGTCACCCTTTTCACCATGGAACTTGCTCCTTCGCAGTCTCTTTCTACATGGTGATCCCCTTCTCAAACTGAATAAAAAATCTTCCATTCATTTCCTGGTGTAGACAAGTGTTGACGGAAATTTTTTCCTTGATTTCATATGCCATAGCATGAATTGATGGAAATATCCCGCCTTGAAATATTGCCATATTCATTTTGCTGAAAAATTGCCTATCTATATTTTGTGCTTTTAGTGTTTTTAATTTACTTTGTGTATTACAGAATTACCTATATTGTGATCATATAAAGCTGAATTTGGGGATCTCATATACACCTTAAATTAGAATTACTCTGAAATTTCTAAAGCAGTGGACATACATGTGTTGACCATGTGCAGTGCTCTGATTGCGTGGATCTTTTTTTTTGAACAAATTTAGTGTCCATTTGTTTAACTTCATGTTATACTGTGTATTACAGATGTTGAAATATTTCAAGGTTGAAATGCTGCTCTTGTCTGCTATTCCAGATCTTGTTGATACTTGGAAATTGGGCTTTGGATTTGAACCTATCGATGAAGAGGATAAGAAACATTTAAGCAAAATTAATTTGATGGTATTTCCTGGAGCTTTGTTGATGAAGAAGAGACTTTGTGAATTTAGTGGAAGGAAAGAAAATGGTGGGTTTGTCATGAAATTTCACATGATTAGTTATTGAAGGTTTGAGATGTATATATTTATCCTTGTCAATGCAGGAATTCATAAAGCTCAATACTCACGGGAAACAATTCGAAACGGTGGTGTTGGTGGCAGAAGAATTAACATCAAGGCACTATGATTTGATATTCACAATTTTTCTGCCGGTGCCATCCTTATGTTCTGATATAATCAATGTATATATGCAGGTCAATGAACAGGAAGATGTTCAATGTAGAAGCTCATCTTTATCAGCTATTAGATATTCTAGTTCCATCGGTGATGGTGCCCTCCTTGCCAATCTCCCGTTCCTGAAATCCAACGATCAGAAACACATTCCCAATCTATCTGCAATACTCAGTAAATCTACTACCAAGCAAATCTTCAGAACATCTCACATGAACATCCACGTTAGTAATGCAGCAGATCTTAGAATTACTGATGCTGGGGTTAGTTCGAACCAGAGGAAAGAAGAAAAGGTGGATATGAATTCTCCCATCGCTGCCCTCAGGAACAAATGTAGAAGTAAAATTGGCCGGAGTGATTGTCATCGTCGAGAACCACTGAATGCAGGTCTTTTCTTGGAACTTCCTGACTTAAGCAAGCTCACCATAAATGATGTTGATAGCAGCCCCATCATTGTCGGTGGTGGTTCTCTCTTAACCAAAGAAAACTGTATGACACCTCTGGAGGCTCACGTCTCCCGATAGAGTTGTTGACAGGAGAAGGCAAATATTCCTTTAAGCAATTCTAAGGGGCATTGCTCTTACTTAGATTGTGACCGCAAATTATAAGATGGAAGTTCTGGAGGTCCAGAATTCGCATGACGATACCTCATAGTCAAAGAAGGGATGTCCGATCTGGGGAGAAAAACTTTTCCTGAGAGTCTGGATGTGAGTCACACACACCTCTTGATGTTTTCACGCTGCCCATGATGATGGAGCAGCCAAATCCAAGAATAAATCTTCCTCGCTAGTAATTGCACAGAAAGAACTATACCTAAAGGAGAGTGCCTGATAGCTTCAATTGTCCCGTGTCTGCACAGTTGCAGAGCATGTTGGACTGTTGATATCGGCTGATGTTTTTATCTTTGTTTCGTCTATTCTGGCTAGTTTTGCAGCTACCTGCTGCTTTGCTTCATCTTACAGCAAGATTCAATAAACTATTTTCCGTCCTACAGATCAGTAGGCTGTTGAGAAGCACCATCTGCTCATTCAAGTTATAATGGTGTACACGCCTTTGCAAATGATGCATACCTATCGTAATACAAGGCAATTAGCCTAGCTCTTTTGATCTGACAAGTAGTTAGAATAAGCTCATCACAGCAGTAGCAAGAAAGAGCATTTTTTTGGTTCCTCTTGCAGTAGGCTCGCTTGCTGATAAAGCATCAGTTTTCCGAGAATTGGGATTGCAGAAGACAAACATGTTGTTAGGAAGATAGCTTTGGTTGTTCTTTATTGTAACCCCTTATGGCCAAGCGATGGGATTACGCATTCGCTTGCTCAGCGACACCTGCAGCTTTAGTATTCTAATGTATCACAGAATATTAGAATGTAAATCCGTTGATCTAAATACACGCTCTCCTTTTTGTGCAGCTAGTCTCCTTGTATTTGCAAAGTTTCGTCATTCGTGTTATGGATCAGCAGTAAGCACCAGAGCTTTTGCATCAAAAGCATCTCTTCTATCCTTGCGAAATCTTCTGTGTAGGTGGACATCTGCTTATTACCATAAAACCACAATCTATGTAAGTTCTGTTAATTATAAAGGATTTTCATCGCTTATATCCTTCTCAACTGCAATATCATTCGTGCCCTTGAATTCTTACAAAATTCATAGTTTTGTCGTTCCGTTAAGATAAAGTATGGATAATTGATATTATAAAAGATCAGAACTGTGAACTTTGTAAGAAGTCACTTTCCACTCACAGGTCTTGTTAGTAACACGGTCTCAAAGAGTAACACAAAGCCAGTTGGCATAATCGCATAATCGTCAAACAGTTGGCATAATCGCATAATCGTCAAACGAAGAAACAATAACACAAAGGCTTGCAGTTGGGGGCACATAGCCGCTTGATGCCTTGGCGAAAGAAGTCACTAAGATGCCAAGAGGAACACTAAAGGATGCACACAGTGACACGGTAAGCAAATGACACGGATACGGGTGTAAAACGGATACTGATCGCATACGAGTAATGTTAGAAACTCTATAGAAACAACTTAGATATATATAAATTGGATGGAAAACACATGATATAAATTTATTAAATGTGTTTGTATGATAAAAGTCATACAAATATGGTAAAAGAAGTAGCTGACCTAGTCTCTGAGACCCTCAACCTTAAAATTATGCTACATATGGTTATAAATAAATCTGTGACTATATTTATATACGAAAATGGATATATGGATATGGATATAGATGTTTACGGATATCAAAATGATATCAATATCCGTATCCATTTTAAAACGGATACGGATGTCAAAATCTGTATAAAACAGCTACGGTGACGGATTGGATACGGATATATCCGTAACCGTTTGCATCCCTAACACCAAGCCGACTTAAGTCAATAGCCATGTAGAGAGCGCACTAAGCCACTAAGTAAATCATGTAAGCCCATTTAGTCGCTAAGCATATTTGATTTGCATGGCCGTATTGATATTCTCATATATTATATGGCACTGTGCGCTATAAGCTTGCTAAGGTAGGTCTAGGCTAAGTAATGATATTTACCCAAATGCCTTAGAATATTGAGTTAATTAGAGACGACTAGACTGACGTGGAGGAACTTGATGACAATTATAGCATTGGTGTATCACGTGTTTATCCAACCACTAAGCATGTTAATCCGCTAATAGTCCATTAAAGTTGATGTTGAATACTGTACACTTAATTATATGGGAGTAGATAAATTTCACTTTATAAAATGGTAGCATTGCGATTAATTATTATACTTATACATTCGTTTACATGTACATAAAGTTAATTAGACACATACATTATAATTCTACTTGATATATTTATTTATCCATCATTTGTTTTCCCGTAATTATATTATTTATGATAATTAATTCACATGAACCTTGCCTATTTTACAAAGCCATTACAGGCTCTTGTGTAATTTTACAACATAGTTTATGGAAAAGCCAAGGGTCTACCCCTCCTCACCTATTCCTTCTCCCATGCAGACATGTTGCACAATCCATATTCTTACCCATGCATACTCCCTTTCTATGTATCCCTTCCTCTCTCGCTCTCTCCATTTTCAGAAATATAGATCTATTTTTAGAAATATTTTAAATTCTGAATTTATTTTATTTTCATTACAATTTGGTTCCTATTTTTGGGGATTGAATTTTATATATTGACAACCGCAATTGGTGCTCATCATGACTGAGATGAGCACAGGGCCTATTGGATTAAAATCCTACATATATATAAGGTTTGATGGGGTTGCCCCACCCCTAGTTTCGCAAATCTTTTTATGTTTTTTTTTGAAAAATACCATCATGTATTTTCATCATTATATCCCTCTAATATGTCATTCAAATTTCATCAGAAACAAAGGTGCATATTCCCTCCATCCAGAGCATGTAGATTACAACAATTCCAAGACTGTTAGAATAATATGCTCTAGATGAAGGGCATAAGAGTCTCTGTTTCCGACGAAATTTAAATGACATATTAGAGGGATATAGTGATGAAAATACATTACGGTATTTCCAAAAAAAATAAAAAAATTCATCAAAAAATAGGGGCGGGGGCATCCCCATTTTCTATATATAGGATTTTCCATAAATTTTTTCATTTTTTATGAAAAATATCACATATATATATATATATTCACATATATATATCCCCCCAATATGTCATTCGAATTTCATCAGAAATAGAAACTCTTAGGCCCTTCATCTAGAACGGGTAAATTTAACAGTCTAAATATTGTTATAATCAACATGTTCTAGATGGAGGGCATACGGGTTTCTGTTTCCGACGAAATTCGCATGACATATGGAGGGAGGTGTACATATATATGAATATACATAGTGATATTTTAAAAAATAAAAATTGTGGAAAAATAACAACCCCATCAAACCCATATATATGTAATGAATCCGATTAATGCCTTTTTATCTTATTTTTTTAATGTTGAAAATCTATTTTAGTCATTTTATCACATTTTCTCCCCCCCCCTATATATATGATTTCTATCCAATAGGCTCTATGCCCATTTGAGTCATGTAAGCGCCTAATCACAACCGTCCATCCATAAGATTCAATCTCAAAAAATATGAATCTAATTGTAACGACAATAAAACAAATTCAAAATTTAAAATATTTCAAAAAATAAATCTATGATTTGGATGTGGAAGGATGTATTCAATTGGCAAAACATAATGTTTCAGTCCAATGCAGGACAATTCTTTCATACCAACGCAAGGTGGAGGTATGCTATTTAATTTCATGGTTTAATTGTTTATTTCTATCATAATTTTGTTGTTTTAATATATTTTTCATGTCTATCAACAGTGTTTAAGGATAAAAAGATGGAGACGATGAGTTTAGTAATATTTATTTCATGAATGATGCATATTTATTTGAGAAAGTTGTGTTCATAATATCAATTTTTATTTATTTTGATCCACGATCTCTAGATCTAAATGATTTTGTTATCAAATACATTTTGATTTCATATAATAGAAAGTTATAACAAACACAATTGTTACTTTTCATACATTACTTTGAAAATATACAGAATTATTAATGTATTTACTTAATTTACTTATAAGATATTTTATGTTACTATCGCTAATACAATTGTTACTTTTTATAGGAATATGAGAAAGTTATGTCCATAATATCAATTTTTATTTATTTTGATCCATGATCTCTAGATATAATTATTTTTTGGGTTTTTATCTATTGTGCCCCTCCGAGATATTGCAATATCAGTTATACCCCTATCTTTTTGGTAATATCAGTTGTGCCCCCAACTTTTTACCATTCTATCACTTGTGCTGCTTCATTACTTTAGCTGTCAGTAATTTGAACTTAACCATGGTTTTCTCAAACCATGGTATAATTAAGAGGGGCATATCCAGAAAAAAAAAGTTGGCATCCCCTTTCACTCTTTCTCCCTCCTCCTCAACCCTTCCTCCTCCGACCACCACCTCCATCTCCTTCTCCTTCGTCATTCACCATCAATATCAGCATGTTGACAATGATGCCACAAATTCTCGATGACAAGACTGATCAGGAGGGGAGGTGTTGCTGGCGACGATGAGGAGGTTCGGCTGGCTGGGATGGAGATGTGGGGAGAGGTTGGAAGGTGATACTAGCAACGGTGAGGGGGGTCGGGAAAGGAGATCTTCCACCATCGAGCAACTGAGGTGGAGAAGAGGGAGAGGAGGCAAGATCTAGCACCGTCAACTCCATTCGCACGCAGACGCTTCCATCTCTGTTGTCATCGGAACCACAACTCAAATCGGAGGTCATCATACCTCGGGTTCAACTCAATTTCATTATGATTCCATGCAATTTTGTTTTAGGTTCTTCGATTTCAATTCATCTTTTCTATTCTCCCAGTCGCACAACTATTTCGCAACCCGCATCTCCATCCCAACCATTGTCGATAACGAAATCGACCAGGAGAGCCATTGTCACCCAACTTTTTGCCGTTCGGGAGGCATGGGGGTGGCAGGGTCAGGGGGAGAAGCTCAGGGCAAGGGGGGGAGGGGCGACCTGACGGGCAGGGGGCGCATGGGGGGACAGGGAGATGGGGGGCGATGGGGGCAGGGGGAGAAGCTCAGGGCAAGGGGGGCAACCTGGCAGGGCAAGGGGACGCACTAGGCGCACAGGCGGATGGGGTGGCAGGGGCAGGGGAAAAAGTTCGGGGCTGGGGGATTCGCAGGGGAAGTTGGGGCAGAGGAGGAAGCACGAGGGCAGAGGAAGGAGCTTGAGGCGGAGGGAGCGCCTGGGGGGGAGGCGGTAATGGAGCAAAAGGCTGGGGATGAGGAAGAGAAGGGGAGGAAGATGAAGAGGATGGGGAAGGAGGAAGAAGAGGATGAAAAATAACCTTTTCAGCCTTTATTGTTAATTGAATTCCTGTTATGTCCCAAAGTTAACGTCCGTTTGCGTTGGGAATGAACAACAACTAACCTGAGGGGCACAAGTGATAGAAAGGCAAGAAGTTTGGGGGCACAACTAATATTACCAAAAAGATAGGGGCATAACTGAAATTGCAATATCTCAGAGGGGCACGACTGAAAAAAATCCTTGATTTTTTTTATCAAATGCATTTTGATTTCATATAATAGAAAGTTACAGTAAATACAATTGTTACTTTTCATGCATTACTTTGAAAATATACTGAATTACTAATGTATTTACTTGATTTATTTATAAGATATTTTATATTACTATTGCTAATACATACTTTTCATGCATTATTTTGGAAATATACTGAGTCACTGATGAATCTGCGATTCGTCATCTTTATTCATTTATTTTAGCTTAAAATCTCTTATAAAACACCTGCATATAACGCTAACTCCATATTCTTACTAACTTGCATTTGTGTGTAAATATTGTACATATCTTACTAATTTTAACCTAAAATAAATAAATAAAGAAAGAAAGGAAAAATAAAGAAAAGAAAATAAGAAAAAGGAAGACTGTATACAGGATGACCCGAACCCCGAGAGAAGGTCAAGACTTGACCTGATCGACCAGGAATAAAGTAGGGGGAGATAGGATCCTCAACCAGAAAATCCAAAAAAAATGTGTTTCTCACTTATTTTGTGTATATCTGTATAAAACTAACACTAATTTATTTGTACCTTAATTGACCCCAAATCAAATATTCAAAATCAAAGTTGTAAATAAAAATGGGTCCTAATTAATAAAACTGATTGCACAATTAAATCATGTACAGAATAAAAGTAGCCACACTTGGAAAAAGCCACTAAGCACTAATTGAAAGATCAATTCCGGCTCCATATGATCTCAAATTGAACAAATATCACTTCCATTGAATTCTAAATTAAATTATCTTCAAAATGACTGTGATTTTATAATTTTTGGAGTTACGGTTGAAAAGTTGGTTTTCTGGGGTGGTTTGTGCAATTTTCCCTTGTATTTTGTGCATATTGTATTTGTATATATATTTGTAAATATTTTTACTAATTATGTAAAATAAAAATAAAAATAAAAAAAATAATAATAACATTGTTAAAACAAAAAAAGGCTAATTTCCTCGTTTAACCCTTGTATATAATACCATATATGTATATAGTACATGTATATAGTTGCTATTTTTAACTAACCATCTTAAAAAAATAAAAAATTAACATTTTTTAATTCAAATAAATAAAGTGACGAAAATTCAAAAAAAATTAGATAATTTTGTAAATAATTTTATCCTTCTATTTTATCTCTCATGTTATCTCTTCCACCAAAAAAATCAAAAATTCATCTCTTATCCAAAAAATTCAAAATTCAAAATTCATCTCTTTTCTATTTATATGGCTCCATCTCCCTCATTCCAACCTGGTCAATCTTTAGAGAGAGGAGCCCGATCTCCGAGAGAAATTTCGTCGAGGAAGCCTAGCCTCCGAGCCGTCCGGTGACAACGAGTCGGCCTTGTCGAGGCGATCACGGTCTATTTTCCACTCCTAAGGTGAGATCCAAATTTTCTTCGTATTTTTATCTTAGTTTAATCATAGTTTAGTTCATCGCATTTTTTTCCTTCGTCATTTTTTTCTCTAGATCTTAAAACATTCCATCTTGATTTTTGATCCGCCACCGACTCGAATTTTCATTTCATCTTCTAGATCTCTCCGCCTTCAATTTCTATCTCCCACGATCTATCAACTCCGGCCACGTACGGTGGCCTGAGATCGGATTCGAATCCCTCATCTCCAATGAATCCCCGTTCATGTTCCGATTTGTAAATAAATAAAAAAACATTTATTTTCTTTTCTTCTAACGTTTGTTTTGCAGGATAAATAAAAAAAATCATTTTTATCTAACGTTTGTTTTGCAGGGAAAACTTAAAAAAAACCATTTTCCTATTTCTTCTATTTTCTTGTTTCTCGGATTTACAAAAAAAATATAAAAAAAGTTTTTTCCCTCTTTTATTCACTGTTTACAACAAAATAAAAAAAATCAAAAAAAATAAAAAAAATAAAAAAATCAACCGCAGGCGGCAGGGCCATCAACCCCCGCCGCCCGCACCTCGACGCCTCGCTCAACCGTCGTCTCCTCCGCCAGGCCGCACCACCAGACGCACACCTGCTCGCCTCCGCCCTTGAGCGCCGCTCGAAGCCTCGCCCGCAGCTGTCGAGCCCGCCGCTCAACACCGCCATACGCTCTGCCGACCCCACGTGGGAGAAGAAGGGGCGGGCGGCGGCCCTGTTTCATCCTCGTTGGTGTTCCCTGTTGCAAGAACCAAAAGAAGCCCTAGGGCTTAAATTATTTTAATTGGAACAATTACATATACGCCCCTGAAGATTCCTGATTTTACAAAGAAGCCCCTGCCTCCAAGTCCGAGCACGTGTGAACATTGGGTAAATTGCACCTTCTTGCTCCATATTTATTTTTATTATTCATTCAGTACAAGAACCTTGACTATTTACATTTTGGTCCCTGAACCGCAGAACAATCATTTGCTTGATCTTTTTGAATGAAATAGATGTTATTTGTGATCCAAAAATTTTGAGAAAATTATGCAATGCTCCTGATGTGATTATCTTTTTAGCATAAAATTTTCATTGCATTCTGACTTCATTTGGTATTATTAAAAAATCAAAAACAGTGCCTTTTTGTCTTCTTGAAATTTGAAAATTCATAAAAATTCGAATATTGTTCCAAAAATTCCAAAAAAAATAGGGTGGTTTGATTTCATTGTATTTTAATTTCTGACCAATTTTTACGCATTAATCATTTATAAAACCCAAACAAATTAAAAAAAATCAAAAATCTTATAAAAATCATAAAAAATTCTACAAAAATCGAAAAATTGCGATTTCAGTTTCTGCTTGTAGATAATGGTTTCTAGTTTCTTTTAAAAATAACTGCTAGGAGTTGTGGGCATTTGAAAGATTTTTAAATTGCAAATTACTCCAGGCTGTGCTCTTTTTCTTATTTTCTCACTGTTTGATTTTTAGAAAAATATAAAAACATCTGAAAATTCCACAAAATTCTTAAAAACATTTCAAAACTTTTAAAATCCAAAAATATTTTCTTTGGAATTTTCTGAGCATTTTTGGTATAATTGAAAATTGCAAAAAAAAAGTTGTGGTGTGTATTTAATCAATTTCGTGCATTGATCTCATTTATTTTTGAAAATAAAAAAATTGCAAAATCAAAATCACTAAAAATTTGAAAATCAGAAAATAAAAAAAAATTAGAAATAAAAAAATAAAAAAAATAAAAATATTAAAAAAAATCACAAAAACCAAGGATAGTTGTCCTTTGAGATTCATGTTTTCTTTTAATTAGTTTCTGATTAATTGAATAACCCTCGGGAATTGTAGCCTCCCTGAGTTCGACCATGTCCTCTATACAAGTTAATAAGTAGCAAAAATCATAAAAAAAAAATATTTTTTGTTGACGCGGGATTTTGGGGAAAAACGACGACATATTTACCATCAATCAAATTTCCAATCTCTAAATTTCCCGCTCAACAAAATGGCGCCGTTGCCGGGGAGGCACGGCGAGGGTAGTTAGGTTTCTCTTTTGACCTGCTATTCTTGGTTGTAAATATCTGTTTGCCACATTATTCCATTGTTCATATCCATTGCATTCATTTCATCATTTTCTCATATTTGAAAATTGTGTTTCTTACACATTCTCTTTTCTTTTTCTTGCGAGGGCCCGCGGAGCGAAGGAGGCAATCCTAGGAGAGCCGAAGCACCCAAGCGACGTGGAGGCGGCTTGATTCTTCACCAAGCCGCAGGATAGCGTGGGAAGAGGAGAGGAAGAAGTGAAAGAGCCGAAAAAAAATAGAAAAAAAAGAAAGAGAGAGAGAGAGAGAGAAGAGAGTTTTTGTTTATCATTTGAACTTTGTAAACGGACATTCATTTGTTGCGGGGTCTGTTTCGCCAAGTGCCGGTGCACTTGGGGGACCTCACCGGTTTTGTTTTCATCGCCTTTATTTTCTTTGTTTTTCGCAGATTTCGAAAGCCACCTATTGATTTCTTTAATTAATTTGCTTGAGCCGGGTAATTAATTAGCTCCAAACACCCTAAACAAGAATTTCTGTGCCTATAGAGTAGATCGTAATTTGGACTTAGTCAAATTAACTTGTTCTTGCCCGTTAATAGAAGTTATCATCTAGGACGGTTTACTTGCATTTGCATATAGGTTAGTTTATTTTCTGTATTTAAATTCTGCGCGGATCACTTGCATGTAGAGTGCTGGCGACAAGGTACGCATCTCTAACCCCTGCATGCATCATCGTTTTTAATCGCGCATTGGCATTTCCGATCTCCTTCCTTGTTTTCACTCACATAAGATAAAAAGGAAATTGGACACTCGGTAGGCGATTCTTTGAAAATATCTTAACCAAGTGATAACTGCCTAAAATTTGGGACTGCTAAAGGAAATTCGACCCTAAAAAATACAAGGAAAAATCATTGTTTTGGGGAGAGTAACCCCCTCATTGTATTCGTTTTAACTTGCTCACGTACACACTAAGGTTAGTGCCCAAATCCCATAATTCAACCTAAGTGTTTGTACAACTTTTGTGATTATCACCTAACTCTAAAACATACAAGATTAAGAGACCGAACCTTCACGGTCTTCACATTGCGTTGAGTTGGTGAATTGGGGGTCTGTATTGCGTTTGATTGCTTGTGTGCATATCAGATCTTTCTGTGCATTTGCGCCTTTTTCTCCATATCTTTTGGCTTGACCATCGTGCTCTCCCATCTTTTGTTTCGAAGATGGCCGACTGGAGTTATTCTAATCCGATCTTCGCAGATACCTCGTACTCTCCAGATGATCCACCTTCCCTTTTCCAGGAGGATCTTCCTCCTGATGTTTGTGCATATCCGCCTAACCCATTATTTCAGGAGACGGAGGACTTTGATTTTCACCCACCCTCATTCAACCCACCCGATCCTGGGATTTTGGAGTCACCTTTCATGATTTCCACACTTAACACATTGAATCAAATGGTGGAGCATATGAATTCGAAGATTTCCAATTTTATTAACATAAATGAGAGACAGAACGCTGCTCCAATGTTTGAGGATATTGATTCACTCGAGGATAATCATGAGAGCTTGAAATCATCCAAAACACAAAAAAATGAGAAAATTTTGAAAATACAAAAAGATTCTGGGAGACATATTATTGATTCATTTTGTGAGAAAAGAACCCAAATGCCCGATCATTTACCCACACAGCCATGTCCCAACCTAGATCCTGAGGATGCCACTGTACAGACTGCTCTTGGCAATCCTCATGTAAATGCTGATTCCGACCTCCTCCCTTGTATGGATGAGGTCCAAAAATTCAAAAAAATGTTGACTAAACCCGAAGTGGTGGCCACCCTTCATGAGATCATTAAAGCCCCACTTCAACAGGTCATGACAGATTTATCTACTCCTCAACACAAGAAGAGAAAGAGAAGGAGAAGATCTGAGCATCACATCTTGACCATGGCCACTGCCTACGCCATCTCTCACCGTCCATATTTTAAGAAAGGGAACACGGCCACACCTCTTGTGAGTTGCTCCATATCTGACTATTCTTGTGATAACGCTCTCCTTGACAGCGGTTCATCAATCAACATAATACCCTTCTCTATGGTACAGTCTCTTCATCTTGGGCCTCTCAAGAAAACCAGGATGATAGTTCAATTTGCTGATGGATCTATCAAGAGGCCGAAGGGTATTCTAGAAAATGATGTCATTCTCATTCAGGGCATGGATTTTACTTCGGATTTTGTTGTAATGCCCATGGAGACCTCCACCCCTGTGGAGCACCCTCCAATCATCCTAGGACGGCCTTTCCTTGCCTCTGCGGGAGCCGTTATTGACTATGGTTCAGGAGAGATTCGCTTCCGTTCTGATGTAGGGAGCGATGTGTTAATCACTACACCCACTACTATCTAGAAACCCGCATCCCATGAGAGCTCACCCGTGTTAGACAACCCCAAGGACTTTGATTATGATGATAATACCAGAGATTTTTGCTATATGATGGATGATACTGAGACCCGGGAATTCCTCTTCAAGGAGGAGGACTCGGAAAGCATAGACCTTGGAGTTCCCTCTTCTGGTATGTGGTGATGCATTGATGACATCCGCGGAATTTACACGATAGACACCCTAGAGCGGAAGGCAGACCCTGAGACTAGACAGGAAGGACATGATTCGACTACTTTCACTGATGAGTCCATTCCTATTCACCTTGATTCAGATGAGACCGATCGGGCCAAATTTGATTTGATTGCTTTTATAAAGGAATTTGGGCCGTTTGATAAAGATGATGATCCAGTAGAGGCTCGCCAGGCTGAAATTGATCCTACTTTTTCTGATAATGATTTCGAGCCATTCTACTTTGATGTTTGCGAGACTTCCAAGGCAGGACATGATCACACTACTTCCAATAACCGGTTTAGGCCTGCACAATCTGAAACCGCTGAGCATACATTCTTGGTCGATTCTACTCAGTTCATATCTAATGATAATCCCAATATCGACCTACATCTTGTCAAATCCATACCTCAGCGGTCCCGCAAGAAGGTTCGCTTTCGACCTTCTTAACCTTTGTACATCCACTCCTCTTGTATATCCTTTCGTTTCACTCTGTCTTCTCCCGTTTTATCATTCACCCCTTTTCCGTGTGTATGTGTGTATATATGCTATACTTAGGATGTGTTTTATCCTAAGTATAGGGGGGGTGAAGGATTTGTGTTGTTCATATTCGTCCTGTTTATCACCCTTGTTATTGTTGCCTATACTTAGGGATACTCTACCCTAAGTATAGGGGGGGTGATGTTGTTCATATCGTGTCTTTGTGAGTCTGTACATTCTCTTCATCGGTTTTCCCCTTTGTACATTCCACTATACTTAGGATTACTTGATCCTAAGTATAGGGGGGATCACCAACTTCTCTTTATCTTTTCTTTGAGTCGTTGTAGCATAGGAGTCTTTTCACCTCTCTTTGCTTAGCACGAGTTATGTCTTCCTTTGTCGCTCTCTGGTCACTATGAGGACATAGTTCGAGCTAAGTATAGGGGGGTGTCGTATATATTGTATATATACTTTAGACATAACTCGTACTTTTAAATACATTTATTTGGGGGGTTATGTGTATATTTTACAAAAAAAACAACAAAACAAAACAAAAAAAGAAGAAAATAAAAAAAAATAAAACACAAAAAAAACACAAAAACAAAAACAAAAACAAAAAAAACACAAAAAAAACAAAACAAAAAAATGGGGAGAGAGAGAGAGAGAGAGAAAAAAACAAAAAAAAAACAAAAACAAAAACAAAAAAAAAACAAAAACAAAAAACACACAAAAAAAACAAAAAAAAGTCTCTTGTATATACTTGTATATATTACTAACCCTTTCTCCTTTAAAAAAACTACAAAACCAAAAATCATAAAAATTTGCATAAAAAAACTTTTTTTTCACATCTGCATTTTTCTCCAAAAATCCATAAAAAGTTCAAAATTAGAAAATTGTTTAAAAAATGGTTCTTTTCACATGTGCATCATTCTTTTCCAAAAAAAACTTTCTGCATTGTTCATATTCTGCATTTGCATGTGCATTTTTCGGGATAGTATTGATATTTAAACTATGTCTGGAATAAAATTGAAGAATGGAGCTTAGTTGGACCTTAATCCACCTAATTCTTAGAGGAACTTCACCGAGAAATAGGATTTTAGAAGCTTCAGGTCTTTGACTTAATTCTTTGAGTTCCACATGACAATGTGCAGCATTTGACTCTTAGTGTCTAACCTGGTCTCTTCATTCTGGGTACAACTCTGGAATAGCGAATTAATTTGTACTCCTGCACTATGCACTTAGCTCAACTCAGACGGGATGTTGGAAGACTGTATGAGTTTCTTTTCTGGTAGCGTGGAAATCTAAAGACCGGAGTAACGGGTTGAAATAAAGCTTCGGAAAAGGGATGGACGGCTGGGCACAATTTTTTCTAAGACCCCAAAACATGTACGGAAAAAAAAAAGATTCTATATCCGTAGGGGCACAACAAGATCCAAGCAGAACCACCAAAACTCCAAATACAAAGAAGCTACTACCAAATAAAAATCTGACCAAAAAGGTCCAAGCTTCAAGAAAACCTGCAGATCTTGGTGGAGACTCGGCTGCACTGGCCAGCTTCACAAGGAGAGGTGACTACACCAAACCACCCTCCAGTTCTTTTCTCATTCTTCTAACTTCTCCCCCAATTCGATTGTGAACACAGCACGGCAGACCTTAGAAGGAAATACCTGACTCCCCGAGGACGAGTTATTGGAGAGGAGATTTGCATGGTAGTCCGGCATTCTGGATGGGAAGAGCTAAAATTATTCACACACATGAGTCGATTATTCAATGTTCATAGGGTATGCTTTGGGAAGAGGATCGATCTAAGATGACTTCTGGGCCAAAACTGTGACAATGATGTGTAGAACTTGAAGGCTGTTGGTTTTAAAATTCTAAGTCTCACAGAAGTTCCGACACACAAATAATCCAAAGGTCCGACAGAGCTCCAAACTACAATTTTATGAAGATAAGTTTAATACTCAATATTGTCCTACTTTCTTTATTTTCCCTTTCTTTTTCTTCTTCACTTATTCTTTCAAATAAGTGTTTGCTAAGGGACTAGCAAAGGTAAAGCATAGGGGGATGATGAATCTGCGATTCGTCATCTTTATTCATTTATTTTAGCTTAAAATCTCTTATAAAACACATGCATATAACGCTAACTCCATATTCTTACTAACTTGCATTTGTGTGTAAATATTGTACATTTCTTACTAATTTTAACCTAAAATAAATAAAGAAAGAAAGAAAGGAAAAATAAAGAAAAGAAAATAAGAAAAAGGAAGATTGTATACAGGATGACCCGAACCCCGAGAGAAGGTCAAGACTTGACCTGATCGACCAGGAATAAAGTAGGGGGAGATAGGGTCCTCAACCAGAAAATCCAAAAAAAAAATGTGTTTCTCACTTATTTTGTGTATATCTGTATAAAACTAACACTAATTTATTTGTACCTTAATTGACCCCAAATCAAATAACATTCAAAATCAAAGTTGTAAATAAAAATGGGTCCTAATTAATAAAACTGATTGCACAATTAAATCATGTACAGAATAAAAGTAGCCACACTTGGAAAAAGCCACTAAGCACTAATTGAAAGATCAATTCCGGCTCCATATGATCTCAAATTGAACAAATATCACTTCCATTGAATTCTAAATTAAATTATCTTCAAAATGACTGTGATTTTATAATTTTTGGAGTTACGGTTGAAAAGTTGGTTTTCTGGGGTGGTTTGTGCAATTTTTCCTTGTATTTTGTGCATATTGTATTTGTATATATATTTGTAAATAGTTTTACTAATTATGTAAAATAAAAATAAAAATAAAATAATAATAATAACATTGTTAAAACAAAAAAAGGCCAATTTCCTCATTTAACCCTTGTATATAATACCATATATGTATATAGTACATGTATATAGTTGCTATTTTTAACTAACCATCTTAAAAAAATAAAAGATTAACATTTTTTAATTCAAATAAATAAAGTGACGAAAATTCAAAAAAAATAGATAATTTTGTAAATAATTTTATCCTTCTATTTTATCTCTCATGTTATCTCTTCCACCAAAAAAATCAAAAATTCATCTCTTATCCAAAAAATTCAAAATTCAAAATTCATCTCTTTTCTATTTATATGGCTCCATCTCCCTCATTCCAACCTGATCAATCTTTAGAGAGAGGAGCCCGATCTCCGAGAGAAATTTCGTCGAGGAAGCCTAGCCTCCGAGCCGTCCGGTGACAGCGAGTCGGCCTTGTCGAGGCGATCACGGTCTATTTTCCACTCCTAAGGTGAGATCCAAATTTTCTTCGTATTTTTATCTTAGTTTAATCATAGTTTAGTTCATCGCATTTTTTTCCTTCGTCATTTTTTTCTCTAGATCTTAAAACATTCCATCTTGATTTTTGATCCGCCACCGACTCGAATTTTCATTTCATCTTCTAGATCTCTCCGCCTTCAATTTCTATCTCCCACGATCTATCAACTCCGGCCACGTACGGTGGCCTGAGATCGGATTCGAATCCCTCATCTCCGATGAATCCCCGTTCATGTTCCGATTTGTAAATAAATAAAAAAACATTTATTTTCTTTTCTTCTAACGTTTGTTTTGCAGGATAAATAAAAAAATCATTTTTATCTAACGTTTGTTTTGCAGGGAAAACTTAAAAAAACCATTTTCCTATTTCTTCTATTTTCTTGTTTCTCGGATTTACAAAAAAAAATATAAAAAAAGTTTTTTCCCCTCTTTTATTCACTGTTTACAACAAAATAAAAAAAATCAAAAAAATAAAAAAACAAAAAAAATCAACCGCAGGCGGCAGGGCCATCAACCCCCGCCGCCCGCACCTCGACGCCTCGCTCAACCGCCGTCTCCTCCGCCAGGACGCACCACCAGACGCACACCTGCTCGCCTCCGCCCTTGAGCGCCGCTCGAAGCCTCACCCGCAGCTGCTGAGCCCGCCGCTCAACACCGCCATACGCTCTGCCGACCCCGCGTGGGAGAAGAAGGGGCGGGCGGCGGCCCTGTTTCATCCTCATTGGTGTTCCCTGTTGCAAGAACCAAAAGAAGCCCTAGGGCTTAAATTATTTTAATTGGAACAATTACATATACGCCCCTGAAGATTCCTGGTTTTACAAAGAAGCCTCTGCCTCCAAGTTCGAGCACGTGTGAACATTGGGTAAATTGCACCTTCTCGCTCCATATTTATTTTTATTATTCATTCAGTACAAGAACCTTGACTATTTACATTTTGGTCCCTGAACCGCAGAACAATCATTTGCTTGATCTTTTTGAATGAAATAGATGTTATTTGTGATCCAAAAATTTTGAGAAAATTATGCAATGCTCCTGATGTGATTATCTTTTTAGCATAAAATTTTCATTGCATTCTGACTTCATTTGGTATTATTAAAAAATCAAAAACAGTGCCTTTTTGTCTTCTTGAAATTTGAAAATTCATAAAAATTCGAATATTGTTCCAAAAATTCCGAAAAATTAGGGTGGTTTGATTTCATTGTATTTTAATTTCTGACCAATTTTTACGCATTAATCATTTATAAAACCCAAAAAAATTAAAAAAATCAAAATCTTATAAAAATCATAAAAAATTCTACAAAAATCGAAAAAATTGTCATTTCAGTTTCTGCTTGTAGATAATGGTTTCTAGTTTCTTCTAAAAATAATTGCCAGGAGTTGTGGGCATTTAAAAGATTTTTAAATTGCAAATTACTCCAGGATGTGCACTTTTTCTTATTTTCTCACTGTTTGATTTTTAGAAAAATACAAAAACATCTGAAAATTCCACAAAAATTCTTAAAAACATTTCAAAACTTTTAAAATCCAAAAATATTTTCTTTGGAATTTTCTGAGCATTTTTGGTATAATTGAAAATTGCAAAAAAAAAGTCGTGGTGTGTATTTAATCAATTTCGTGCATTGATCTCATTTATTTTTGAAAATAAAAAAATTGCAAAATCAAAATCACTAAAAATTTGAAAATCAGAAAATAAAAAAAAATTAGAAATAAAAAAAATAAAAATATTAAAAAAAATCACAAAAACCAAGGATAGTTGTCCTTTGAGATTCCTGTTTTCTTTTAATTAGTTTCTGATTAATTGAATAACCCTCTGGAATTGTAGCCTCCCTGAGTTCGACCATGTCCGCTATACAGGTTAATAAGTAGCAAAAATCATAAAAAAAATAATCTTTTGTTGACGCGGGATTTTGGGGAAAAACGACGACATATTTACCATCAATCAAATTTCCAATCTCTAAATTTCCCGCTCAAGAGTCACTAATGTATTTACATTGTTTACTGAGACGATATTTTATTTTAGTATGGCCTACACAATTGTTACTACTTCCTCTTTAGTTCTTACAACTCACAACTAATTGTTTACTGGTTCATTTTTATTTCAGGTATGCCAGATGCTCGAACATTTTTTATGTTTCGTAGATGAAAAAAATTAAAAATGAAACATTGATGATTGTTGTATACTTCTTGATTAAAGAGGCGAGAACATTTTTGACAATATTATTAAGAACCAACCATTCTGTAACTAATACAAGAGGTAATAACAACTACAATTATCTTATGAATATATGGGTGTCTAACCATAATTTCAGTAGTTAATCACAATGACTCAATAATATGGGCATGAATATTATGTAATTCTTCGTATAACATCGGTAATATTCCTACTCAATTATCTAGTAATTATTCAGAAGTACTAAATAACTATATCTTCAGTAAAAATCATAATTGGTTCAATAATATGGACATTGCAATCAGTTATTGTTGTATGGACACTAGTAATCACATAATCAGTAATTGTTGTATGGATACTAGTAAGCATAATTTCATGAACAATTATAATGAGTTCAGTAATATGGGCATTTGTAATTAGTAATTGCTATATGAATATTATTAACTATAACTTCATTAATTAATCATTCTGTAACTATGATTTAAGCAACTAATCACAATGAGTCGGTAATATGGACATGAATGTTCAGTAATTGTCCATATAAACATAAGTATTTTATCTATTCAATTGTCTAGTACATATTCAAATGTACTAAATAAGTATAACTTCAGTAAAAATCATAATGCATTCAGTAATATGGACATTTGTAATCGGTAATTATTGTATGGATATTAGTAATTTATGTAGTCAATAATTATTGTAGTCAGTAATTTACCTTTTCTAATCTATACATGGAATTATCATCCCATAAATAAACTGTATGCCAGCAATAATTTAAAAGTAGATTTTTTTTATCTTGCCAAATTCGACCACCTCCCTTAAGGAAATGATTTAACTCAAATTCTTATTATATTAATAATGCAAGCACATTGTTGTTGCCAAACCTGTCTCCCACCAAATAGAATCAACATATACACATCGTGAGCCCGCGTTTGGTCTCACCACGACTCAAATGGACATAGGACCCATTGGATTCTCTCTCTCTCTCTCTCTCTCTCTCTTTCTTTCTCTCTTCTCTCTCTCTCTCTCTCTTTATATATATAGGGAGCATACTTCATAAAGTAGGTAACGTTACCTACTCTATGTTCATTTTTTGGTAAAAAAATTATTTTTTATAGAAAATACCACCATGGACTTTTCATAAATATATCTCTCTAATATTTCATTTAAATTTCATCAGAAACAGAGGCTCCTATGCTCTCCATCCAAAACGGATCAATTATAGCAATTCTAAGACCATTAAAATTATATGTTCTAGATCGAGGGAATAGGAATCTCTGTTTTCGACGAAATTGGAATGACATATTAAGGGGATATAGTGATGAAAATTTATGGTGATATTTTACAAAAAAATAAAAATTTACCAAAAATAGGAATGAAATAGGTAAAGTTACCTTCCTCATGAAGTAGGCTCTATATATAGAGAGAGAGAGGAGTGATCAGTGATTAGTGAGAGCAAAAGACTGTGAGAGCATGAGAGCAGTGATTCTGGACCACTAGATGATTATGTCTTCTCTCTCATGGTCTTCTCTTTCCTGGTTTAATCTAGTGGTCTAGAATCATTGCTCTCATGCTCTTACAGGTTTTGGCTCTCATAGGATCACTCCTATATATATGGGTTAAATGAGGTTGCCCCCTGTCCCATTTTCGGGTGTTTTTTTTTTAAATATCACCATGTATATTCATATTCATATATATATATATATATACCTCCTATATATCTTCGAATTTCGTCAAAAATAGAGACTCATATGCCCTACATCTAATAGGTCGATTACAACAATGTTTATACTGCTAAAATTACATGTTCTAGATGGAAGGTATATGAGTCTCTATTTCTGACGAAATTCGAGTGACATAGAGGGGTGATATATATCTATATATGAATATACATGGTGATATTTTACCAAAAATAAAAACACTTGAAAATGGGCAGAGGCAGCCCCATTTTTTCATATATATATATATATATATGTATGTATGTATGTATGTATGTATGTATGTATGTATGTATGTATGTATGTATGTATGTATGTATATATATATGTATATATATAGGCTGCTCCGCCCCATTTATTCCGTAAATTTTTTTATTTTTTGAAAAATTTCACCATGTATATTCATCTATATATCCCTCCTATATGCCATTCAAATTTCGTCGGAAACAGAGACTCGTACAACCTTCATCTAGACAATCATTTTTTAATGGTCGCAGGATTTTTTAAATCGACCCTATTTGGATGGAGGTTGTACAAGTCTCTGTTTCTGACGAAATTTGAATGGCATATAGGAGGGATATATAAATGAATATACATGGTGAAATTTTTCAAAAAAATAAAAAAATTTGCGGAAAAAACGGGGCGGGGCAGCCCCATCAAACCCATATATATATATATATATATATATATATATATATATATATATATATATATATATATATATATATATATATATATACACATATACATATATATATATATGGGTTTGGGGATCCTAAACCTAGGAGGAGGTAACTTTTCTACACCCACGTCTTCTTTTGTCAATTTTTTATTTTTTTTAAATGGATCCTTGGGGGATTTACTTATAATATTAAGTAGAATATGTGTTTCAAATTTTGCGTAATACATTCCTAGCATGCCCATCAGACATGGTCGTTTTCAGCAAATCTGAGATCGTTAAAATTTGATTGTCTTGATGGTTAAGTTAGAAGTCTCAAAATAAGTGAAATTTGAATGACATGACGGTGATATATAGTAATCTAAATTTTCCAACCATCCATTTCAAAAAAAATTAAAAATTAAGAGAAAAATGGTGGGTGTAGGAAAGTTACCTACACCTGGGTTTAGGATCCCTTTTCCCATATATATATATATATATATATATATATATATATGAGTTCAATGGAGCTGTCCCTGCTTCATTTTCTAATATTTTTTATTTCAAAAATATCACTATGTATATTCATCTACAAATACCCCCTATATGTCACTCGAATTTCATCAAAAACAGGGACTCGCATGCAATCCATCTAGAACATATCGATTGCAGTAATATTTAGACCGTTAAAATCACATGCTCTAGTTGGAGGGCATAGGAGTCTTTGTTTCCAACAAAATTCGAAGACATGTTGGAGGGATATATAGATGAATATACATCATGATATTAAAAAAATAAAAAATGTGCAGAAAAATGGGACGTGGGAAGCCCCATTATTCCATATATATGGGTTTGATGGTGTCATCCCAGGGAGCAACCAATGGATTGTCCCCGTGATGAGTCTGAAAATGTCCTCTGTTAAATGATGTGAATTATTTTTTCAAATATCAATGTATCATTGTAATTACGTCGGGTAATCAGAATATTAAGAAAATAACCACAATTAATCAATTCCATTTTAATCAGAGTAGTTTTATGTTTATTATACTTGAACAAGTCTCGAAGTCGAACACAACGAGGAAAAGGAATAACCTAGATTTATGTCTATCAAAGTTCATGTATAGTTTTAAAGGCAGTATTTTTTTGGCATTTTTATGCAATTTTTGGATGCAAATGCAAATGTGGCCAACTTTAGGGACTAGAATGCAATTCTCAGTTAAACAGAGTCCAAAAATTATGAAACTTGGATAAAACATAAATAATGATGAAATAAATACTATAATTTTTTTGGAGTTTTTGTATGCAAGATGAGTATTTAATGAATTTGTAAATGCAAAGAAAGTGAATTTCAATAATTAATTATAATAAATGTTAAATCTGTTTATTTTAAAGGAATATAATTACCCAAGATCTATCACTAGGTGATTTATCTCAAAAAAATCCTAAACCTCAAAAATTCGAGATTTAATACCTTTTAAAAATTAAAGATTGAAATACACAAAGTGATTTTTTAAAATAAAATATGCAGCAAGTATGATTCTTTTTTAGCACAATGTAATTAACAATTAATTCTACGATTTGAGAATTCTTGGTAATTTTTCGAGTAATGTTAATTATCTATGAATTTTAAAAATAAATTGGGCAAAATATGCAAATTTTTGCAAGAATGTTAATAATTAATTAAACATAGAATAGAAAAATATCATAGGCATACCATTATCTAAAGAATTAATTATAGAAGCGAAGTACAATTTTTAAATGGTAAAATGATGTCAAAAATAGGTTCAAAATTATAGATAAAGTTAGGGGTATGTTTGCAAAATTAAATAAAGCAGAAAAAGTAGTGGAGGGACCTATAAGTAATTACCAAGCCCGAGAGGTGCTAAAGTGAAACATTTTTAGGGAAATACATGTTCATCACATGTCCCCTGGTAGATGGACTTGGATGGACTTATGCGGGGCTCTAGGGGGTGGTTTGCAAAATGACCCCTCCCGACACGTGCTCCTCACGTGGGGAGGGTCTCGGGTCAACACCTGGTGGTCGGCGGAGTGGTCGAGCGGTGCGGAGGAGGGTCGGCTCCGGTGAGCGATTGCTGCAGAAGCATTGTCGATGTTGCACGTGTGGAGAAGCCTCCTTCTCATGGTGTTGAGAAGCATCGATGGAGCGGGGGTGGCATGGAGGAGCCAATGTTGTCGACAAAGCTCTTCGCGAGGTGGTGTCCTGATGGAGTCAAGGGAGGGTGTAGAGGTGCGGTCGAGGAGCCTTCTGCTCACGACGGTGGAGGCGATACAACGAGACGAAATTGTCGAGGAAGCTCATGGGAAGCTCTGTCAGATGAGGAAAATGAAGTATACGGCCGAGGAGCTGCAGAAGATGTCGATGAAGAGCTCTCAAAGCGGCGGAGGCGAAGCTGAATGTTGGTGTCGTTGATGAACACCGACGGTGACTGGTGGTGGGCGATGAAGTCGTTGAACACTGGATCAACGACCGAGGTCAGAGAAAGAGCACGCGCGTAGAGGAGCAACGCTGCAACGAGGCCTTGAGCCTCGGACCTTACCGGTGAAAGAATGAGGGGGTCGGGCTGTCACCACCGACCACCCTCCCTGCATCGTGTACGACTATCGACAGATAAGATGAAACTGGGCGTCGGGGTTTTGTTTTATAGCAGAGGAGGAGGGGTTGCCGATGATGGACTGTGGATTTGATGGGTATGTGGGAAGAGGTGGTGGCACGATTAGCGGGTGGTGGTTATGAGATTGGTTGAGGCAACACCGAGATCTGCGGAGATTTGATATCGGAGAGGGGATACGGGCGCGAAGATGGGCGGTGGCTAGCCAAATCAGGAAGGCGGTGGTGCGACGAGCGGAGGGCGGCGGCGCCTAGGATGGCAAGAGGGAAAGAAATGAGCGGAGGAAGGAGGCGTGTCTCAACTGTCCGATCAGGCGAGATCGGACGGTTGAGGAGATGCCACATGGTTTTTTTAATAATTTTTTAAATTTTTTATTTAATTAATTTTTAAAATTTTTATATAAAAATAAATGGAAATAAAGTCCAAAAATTGGTAACACGTGGCGGCTCCAGGAGCAGCCACGTGTCACCACGAGAAAATTCAAAAAAGAAAATACAAAGATAAATAAAAATAAATAATAAGCAACCTTGGATCAAAAAATTTTCTTCACAAAAGTTGCTCGTCTCAATGAGATCTACAACTTTCATGAAGAGACCAAAATCAAAATTTATCATTTGCATAAAGTGATATTTTTGAGGTATCATGTGTACATAGAATACCTTAATTTTTGGATTTAATAATTTTTTTGTTATTTTTAACCAGATAAAAATTTAGAAAAAAATATGATAAAATCAAAGATAAATATTTACACATTAATCTAATTATTATTTTTATTAATTAAGAAGAAGAAATAAAATAAAATACAAAAAACAATAACTTTTGTATAGACTGTTAGTGAAGACTCGGAATCTGTTAGTTTCTTTGATTTCAAGATCATTTTAGATTTGGATTTTTGTGCATTTTAATAAAAATTTTATAAATAAAATAAATGAAAAAGAAATAAAATAAAAAGAGTTAAATATATACATAGAATAATAGGTCAAAATCAAGTAAAATACAAAATGTACAAAAGAGGCCCAAAACCCAACTTTCACATATGAGCTCTGATTCACTTGAACTAGGTCTTGTTTTGAAGGTAAATGAACGTGCATTAGTTCAAACGTGAGTAGGAATAAATGGGACAACGTACGAGGAAGATATCAATGTTTTAATCTGAAAATTCTGGAATTAGGTTTTGGGTTTATGGACCACTTATTTATATTAGTGATTTTTTTGTATTTTTCCTTGGAGGTGGTTTCAAGTCATTTGGAGTTAGCATGAATTAATTAAAAATCAAGGAATTTTGCCTATTTTACAAGTCAATTCGGCCATGATTTTTGGCTTCTTATTTTTATGCAATTATGAATGATAAAATACAATTATTATTATACATGCATAAATGCTAATTATGTATAATAATGGCTAAAATGCAGGTGATTTTTGGGGAACTGAGCTTTATTATCTTTTAAAGTGATGAATATGAGATTCATCATCCCCCTATACTTAAACCATACTTGTCCTCGAGCATCTAAAGAAATGCAATGAGGTAAAATGAGATTGGGTTCTATACCAAGACCATAAACAAAAGGTGAAAATGGAGCTAGACTCGACCTTTGGATTATTAGTTTGACGGAACTTCTGTGAGAACTAGGGTTTTAAAATCAACAGCCTCCAAGTTCTACACATCATTGTCACAGTTTCGGCTCAGAAGTAATCTTAGATCAATCCTCCTCCCAAAGCATACCCCATGAACATTGAACAATCAACTCATGTATGTTAAAAGTTTTAACTCTTCTTATCCAGAATGTCAGACTACCATGCAAACATCTCCTCTAGTAACTCGTACTCAGGGAGTCGAGTATTTCCTTCTAAGGTATGTCGTCGTGAGAAGGGGAAAAGAGCTGGAGGGTGACCAGTGTAGTCACCTCTCCTTGTGAATATGGCCAGTATAGCCGAGTCTCCACCAAGATTTGCATGTTGACTTGAAGCTTAGACTTTTTGGTCAAATATTTATTTAGTAGTAGGCTTCTTTTTTGTTTGTATTTTTGGTTGCTCTTGCATGGATCTTGTCGTTCCCTGACGGATACGGAATCTTGTATTCCGTACATTTTTTGGGGTCTTAGAAAAAAATATGCCAGCTTCCATCCCTTTTCCGAAGCTTTATTTCAATATGTACTCTAGTCTTTAGATGTCCACGCTACCATAAAAGAAACTCACACATTCTTCCAACACCTTGTCTGAGTTGAGCTAAGTGCATAGTGCGAGATTACAAATTAATTCTCTATTCCAGAGTCGTACCCAGAATGAAGAGACCACGTTAGACACTATGAGTCAAACGCTGCATATTGCCATGTGGAACTCAAAAAATTAAGTCGTAGACCTGAAGATTCTAAAATCCTATTTCTAGGTGAAGTTCCTCTGAAAAGTAGGTGGAGTAAGGTCAAGTCCAGACCACTCTCGATTTCTTCTCATAATTCGGTTCAGAACCCAAGGGCTTTTCACATATGCATATGCATGTAATACTGGATGAAGTGCATGTGTGGGAAATGCAGACACATTTTTTGTGACTTCTATTTTTGAGATATTTTATTATGCAAGATTTTTTGGTTTTTTTAATGCACAAAATGAATAAGAAGTCATTTTTCAAAAAATTGGTTGAACACAGTCTGTGTTAGTTGCAAAACTCTTTTTTTTTGTTTTTTTTATTTTTTGTTTGTTTTTATTGTTAGTTACCCATCCCGTAAATACATATAAACTTACGTGAAAGTATGAGCTATGGGTAAAATATATACATAGCATATATACACACCCCCTTATACTTAGGAGTGTTATATTCTCATAGCACAAGAAACGTAGAGAAGATATAGATCAGGATAAGCATAAGAGCGTAAAAATCATACAAACATTAGAAGTCGGTCCTCCCCCCTATACTTAGAATGTGAACAGTCTAAGTACAGAAGAAGGGAAAAAATGAGGCAGATGATAGAGAAGTGGATGGAGAGAGTATATATAGATGGCATCTGGTCTCCCTATACTTAGGCTCTGGTCAGCCTAAGCATGGAAGAAGGTGTGGAAATGGGGTGATCGGGAGAAGGAGTGGGTGAGGAGCATGGTATATACAGATGGTATCGGTCACCCCATACTTAGTCCTTGGACTAAGTAGAGGAAGAAGATGTACAAGGGAACCAATGTGTTCGGGAGAGAGGGTGGGGTGCCGATGATTAAGGAGGTTTTCGACATATCTTTTTGTGAGTATGTGGTGGGAGGTCATAATGATTGAAAGAAGATGAATCAGGTGAGTCCTAGCCATCAACAATGTTATCCTCAGAAAAATCATGCTGGAGAGTAGATGAAGCATATGAATCAGATGATATCTAACCATCGTTGGAGTTATCCTCAGAGGAATAATATTGGAAAGTGGAGGCTTCTTGTTCTTCAGTTGCTTCAGTTGTTTTCTCAGAATTTGTTCCTTCTTGGTATCAAGCAATTCGTCCTCGGATGATGAATCTTCTGAAGCACCAGTCTCACTCAGCTGATAAGAAATTATTCCAGTATATTTAATGAGACCAGAAGAATCAACTATGGATGAATAATAGTGAGGAGCAGGAGTCGTCAACGGGAATCAGTGTTTGGATCCTTGCTGAGATGGGGTTTTAGAGCTACCGAACTGACCTCACTCATAAATATTACCTTTTTCCGGACCTGATGAGGAATCATCTGATGATTCCTTCCGGTATGTCAAAGGTGACTTTCTTTCTAGATGAAGGAGCAATCGGAATTGGCATTTTGGTTTGCGTTGTTTGTAAAGGTGCTGGTCCTGGGAGTGAGGTGTTGACAATAGAGTCTCCAGATGAATAACAATTGAAAATTTTCTCCTTGGTCAGTGCATGTCTCATGTATTTGTTCTTAATTGTCTTAATGTCGGTGCACTCCTAAGTCGGATTAGTTTGATCAAAGTGGTCAGAGAAGATTTCGACCGACTCAGGGTGAGCCCGTGCATATGCTTTAGAATCATATAAGAAGTCATGTATTCTATGTTCCATGGTGAGAGCAGCAGGAAATGGGACAGTGGGGAGATTCTCTGAACCAATGGTCATTTCAACAGCCACTATCTCAGGTGTAGCAGCGGGGTAGGGCTCTTCTACTGCTTTGTGGTTACGATTGTTGATGGCTTCATGGGTGGCCTCAGAAGATCGTGCTTCCTCAAAGACTAGATGAGATTGAAGTGCTTCCAATGCTGTAAAATTGATTTCTCGAGTCTCGCACTTAATTGCCTTAGCCAATGCCAAGAATGGCTTCCGAGAACGATTGGGGACTGGGTGAATTATCCTTGATGCTCTATATCAATGATCGTGAAGTCCACCTTGAGCGGAGCACCTTGGAATGTAACGATGACTGAATGGTTCCTCTCGGTCGTTTTATAAATTGATCAGCCAGTTAAATGATCTCTCTTAACTTTCTGATAGGTTCGGTTTTGAGCTTGTAAAATACAGAGGTCAGGAGGATATTGATTGATGAGTCATCATCGATTTAAGAATGGGTAAATATTGTGTTTTTGATTACACGGTCAAATCTGGACAACCGCTTCACTCTATGGCTCTTGGTCTTTCTCCTCAACACCAAGGAGGTGGTCACTGACAAGATGTCTTTCAATTCTTGTTCTCTTCCTGCCCGACATTTTTGGCATTAATTTACTCCCTACAAACTTTTTAAGGACGGGGAAGTGTTTAATGGCCTGAATCAAGGGAAGTTAAAAAATCATCCTTTTATCCAATGCTTCCCTTAGAGTAGGATCCAGATTCTTCAAATCCTCTCCGCTTTCAATTTTTATGGTTTTTTCTTGATTTTCAATTTTTTGGATGTTTTTAAATTTTTAGATTTCTTTGGTCTTTTTGATGTGGTGTGTAGATGTGTCGATCTCCATAGTTCAAGGGCTTTGATTACAGTCATCCCTAAGGGAGTAGTATGCAGAGATGCCGCCGTCAGAGTCGTCCCTAGGGTCTACACAGTTTGTGGGTTTCTGAGTATTCTCGAGGTTTTCAACTTGAGATCTAATCATACTATCTTCCACTTCCATACCCGAGCTACCGTAAAATAAAATTACTCGATAGTGAAACTTCTAAATTTATCCTCAATTAATTCATATCTATTAATAATCCTAAAAATCTCATCCTCAAAATTTTTTTATGATCAATCATGGGAGCGGTCTTTCAATTAAAGGATACTGAGAACTTGAGGTTTCATACTCAACGTATTGTGACTCAGGCATGTACTGCTGGGTTGAGTAGAGTCCATTTACATGGTTACGATAAGTCAGATCCTCATATTATGGAATCATACAGGGTTCATGTTTGTTGATACCATCAGTCAAGTCCTATGTATGTACAGGTTGCTCGAAGGAGTGATATGCAGGTTGGTCAATAGAGATTTGATTGTCATGGTTAATCCAACACTGATGATCATTAGGTGAGGTCCCCTTCATCTGATTTGGTCGATCCATCATGTTATTCCCTAAGGTCTAGTCCAGATATAAATCTGTGAAGTGTTTACCTATTTCAACATTATGATGAGGAGATAATGTAGTCGGTTGGAATCTTTGTCACAGTCGGTCATTGATCTCAAAAGTGGTTTGATCTTCAAATGGTTTGGTGAGAACTTGGGAATATGATGAGTTAGTCGAGTATAAAGTCTGATCAAGTGTAGAACAGGTCTGGGGAGGTGGGTAATATGAAGAATTGGAGGATTCAATCGGATGATCACAATAACGTGAATTTATATAGTAGGCTGGATTCACCTGATGGTTAGAGTTTCCCACAAATGTTGAAGGATGTCTAGAGGAAAAGGATTTAGAAGATCAGGGTTTGATCGAGAAGAATTCATTTTCAAAGTGATAATCAAATGGGTACTCGGAGTAATGTCCCGATACCTTCAAAGGAGGTGGATGAGACGACATAGTGGATCTTAGTTGAAAATGTTCAAGTGTACGGGATACTCAACAGAATAAACCTTAAATTTTCAAATCAACGATGGAGAGTGATGGCACAAGTGTGCGGTTTTTGATACACCAATGCAAACACAAATCAAACCTCAGGTTCATCAACTCACACAATGAGTACCGTGAGAATTCGGCCAATTATCTTGTTAATTTTAGTTGGTGATAAATTTAATTTTGGAATAAATTTAGCGAGCTGTTAGGTGCTGGGAATTTTCCTAAAGACTGTTCCGAATTCTTACGACTAGTTGCACCTATTTTCAACTAGTATGGGTGTAAGTAGAGATTGTAAAACTACTACCCGTTGTTTAAGGACGGAGCCTTACGTTGTGTCCTTTAAACCACCCACTATGCTAAGGAAATCTAGACCGTTAACCAGCTACATGTATTTCCTTACTGAGAAGTAGCTAATCGTCTTTATAGAATAAATAGTCAATATAAAAATCCAGAGCTAGGCTCTAGCCTTAAGGATCGTCTCCCGCTCACTCAGAATAATAAATCAATCCAAGGACGTAGTTTCTCTCCCACAAATATTATTTATTTTATGAGTTAATTAGTCGACCTTGTTTAGCAGTCCTAATTTTTATTTAGGTGATCACTGAAAAATTAAGTGAGCACAAATGCACGTCTATTATACAGTCCCAATTTCCTTTAAAATTTATGTGACAAAACAAGAGGGAGAAATTTGAGAAAAGCCCATGCATGTGAAACGATGATGTATGCTTGAGTAGAAGCAATGATTCCTCACAATCTCCATATGGGATGCAATACTAGAATTGGAAATTTTTCTAGATGGATGCAAACCGACAAAAAATGCACCTAGTAGACAGTTCTATTAGTCGTGAATAATTGAGTTAAAATTTTGACTAAGTTGAATGATCTAATGTGCGTCTCAATTAATACGAAATGTGGTCCTAGCTTCTACGAGCTCAATCAAAAAATCCTAGAAGCTCTAATAGCCGTATGTGTAGTTCTAACCTACGAGTCACTCAAGTCGAACCCCACCCCCACTGAATAGTGAAACATGCTACGACACACGACAGAGAAAAATGTTTGAGCCTTGTTACACACACAAGAGTCCAGATGGACACTACTGTAAATGAGCAATTAATTACAAAAATTAAAATTGCAGAAATTAAAATCCTAGTCTCTACTCTCTCTCATGACTCGACTCGATCTTAATTTTTATGTGCTTGGCGGACAGTGAAGATGCGTTGATTTTTAACGCATACGTTGGGTACCTCGAATGAAAAATAAGAGAGAGAGAGAGAGAGAGTGTGTGTGTGTAAGGAAGTGACACAAAAATTGAAAATAAAGATAGAAAATAAATGCTAGAAAATAAATGGAAAATGTACAGTGGCATGTTCGGGGGTCAGACTACACGAAGGTGTGGAAAACAGAGCATTAATTTTTTTAAACAAAACCGAAGTCGTTTGCCTCGCCGGCAACAACGCCATCTAACGAGTCTGAAAATACACTCCATTAAATGATGTGAATTATTGTTTCAAATATCAGTGTGTCATTGTAAGTACATTGGGTAATCAGAATGAATCAAGAAAATAACCACAATTAATCAATACAATTTTAGTCGGAGTGGTTTTATGTTTGTTTTACTTGGGCAAGTACTAAGGTCGAACTTAAGGAGGCAAAGAAACAACTAGAATTATGTCTATCAAAGTTTGTGCATGGTTTTAAAAGCGGTATTTTTTATATTTTTTATGTAATTTTTGGATGCAAATGCAAATGTGGCCAACTTTTAGGGACTAGAATGCAATTATCGGTTAAATAGAGTCCAAAAATTACAAAACTTAGCTAAAAAGTATATAATGATGAAAGAAATGTACTGTTTTTTTGGAATTTTTAGATGCGATATGGATATTTTATAAATTTGTGAATGCAAAAAAGTGAATTTCAATAATTAATTATTATAATTGTTAAACCTATTTATTTTTAAGGAATATAATTAAAAAAGATCTATCACTAGGTGATTTATCTCATAAAAATCTTAAATCTCAAAAATACAAGATGTAATACTTATTAAAAATCAAAGATTGAAATACGCAAAAAATTAGAATAAAATATGCATGCAAGTATGATTATTTTTGGGCAAAATGTAAGTAACGATTAATTCTACGATTCGAGAATTTTTGGTAATTTTTCAAATAGTGGTTAATTATCTGCGAGTTTTAGAAGATAGATTAGGCAAAATATGTAGATTTTCATAAGAATATTAATAATTAATTAACCATAGAATAGAAAAATATTACAAGCATACCATTATCTAAAGAGTTAATTGTAGAAGCAAAATACAATTTTTAAATGATAAAATGATGTCAAAATAGGTTCAAAAGTACAAATAAAGCGTCGATGGAGGGTGTTGAGGTGCAGTCGAGGAGCCTCCTGCTCACAGTAGTGGAGGCAAAGCAACGGGATGAGATTGTCGAGGAAAGCTTAGGGGCAGCTCTGTCAGATGAGGAAAATTAAGTGTATGACCAAGGAGCGGCACATGATATCAATGAAGAGCTCTGGAAGCGGTGGAGGCGAAGCTGAATATTGGTGTCGTTGACAAACGTTGATGGTAAATGATGGTGGATGATGAAGTCGTTGAACGTTGGCTCTACAATTGAGGTTGGAGCAAGAGTACGTGCGTGGAGGAGCTGCGTTACAATGAGCCTTGAGCCTCAAACCTCGTCGGCGAAAGAATGAGGGGGTCGGGCTATCACCACCGATCACCCTCCTTTCTTCGTGTACAACTATCAGTGGATAAGAGATGAAATTGGGCGACTGGGTTTCGTTTTATATCAGAGGAGGAGGGGTGGATGGTGATGTACTAGGGATTTGATGGGATACATGGGGAGAGGCAATGGCACAATTAACTGGTGGCGGTTGCGAGATTGGCAAAGGCAGCGCTAAGATCTGCAGAGATTGGAGATGGGAGAGGGATATGGGTGTGGAGATGGGCAGTGGCCGACCAAATCAGGAAGGCGACGGCATGATGAGCGGAGGGTGCGATGCCTATGATGGCAAGAGGGAAAGAGATGAGCGGAGGAAGGAGGCGTGCCTCGGACGTCTGATCGGCCGAGATCGGACGGTTGAGATGTTGCCACGTGGTTTTTTTTATTTTTTATAATTTTTTATTTTTTAAATTAATTAAAATTTTAATTTATATAAATAATAAATTAAAATAAAGGTAAAAAATGGAGCTACCACGTATCACCACCAGAAAATTCGAAAAAAAATATAAAGATAAATAAAAAAGGAATAACAAATAACCTTGGATCGAAAAATTTTCTTCACAAAAGTTGCTCTTCTCGATGAGATTTACAATTTTTCTGAATAAATCAAAACCAAAATTGATCAATTGCACGAAGTGAAATTTTTGAGGTGTCCCATGTACATAGAATACCTTCATTTTTGGGTTTAATAATTTTTTTATTATTTTTAAACCAGATAAAAATCCAAAAAATATGATAAAATCATAGATAAATATTTAAACATTAATATTTTTTATTTTTATTATTTAATAAAAGGGATTTTATCACTTGTGCCCCTCCGAGATGTTGCAATATCAATTATGCCCCTATCTTTTTGGTAATATCAGTTGTGCCCCTCAAAACTTGCTCCGTCATCAGTTGTGCCCTTCCGTCAGTTTGACCGTCAAAAAATTAAAATAACCATGGTTTATTCAAACCATGGTGTGGTTAAGAAGGGTATTATGGTCCTCTTCTGTCTCCCTTCTCCTCCTCCGTCTTCTTCCTCCCTTCTCCTCATCCTCTCCCATCTTCTTCCTCTCCCACCTGTCTCCCTTCCGATTCCAATCCAAATCAGAGGGGGAGACCGGAGCGCCGCCCCACACCTCTGCAGCATGTCTTGGCTTTCTCCGACGAGCATGGCCCTGCTGTTCTCCTCATCCATCTGCGAACCACTGCAAGCAGACCTGGAGGAGGAGGATCGGGCTGCAGCTCCTCCTAAACAACCACTTCAATGATCCCAACCTCCTCGCCGACATGTCCCACCGCCGAGCGTAAACCTCCTCCCACCATCGCCTCGAGTTCCTCATGCAACGTCGCCTTCGCCCTCTCCAACTACCTCTTCCTCACCAACCCTTCTTAGCCCCTCGGCCTCCTCTCCTCCCTCTCGTGCCCCCAACATCAGCACCAAGAAGCTCTCCGGCGCTGCTATCGACAACGACTTCTACCCTTTCCTCTGCCGGGCGATTAACGGCAGCGCGACCTGATGACGTGGACTGCTGGGAAGGAGGTCGGGGCGTTGGAGCGGGCGGTGCGCGTCGGGCCCGGTTGGGTCGAGCGGCCGGGTGCCCGCGCGAGGGGTGGAGCTAGCTGGGTGCGCTCTGCGCGCCGGCGGGCGAGAAGGCGGTGCGGCCAGCCGCGAATCTGATGCAGGCGCATGGCCGGCCAGGGGTTGGGGAGGGGAGGTGGCAGTGCGGGGTAGGGGTGCAGCCCAGGGAGAGGGGGAGCAGGGGGCGGCGCCGGCAAGGGGAGAAGGTGCGGGGCTGGGAGGGGTGCAGCCCAGGGGGAGGGGGCACAGGGGGCGGTGTCGGGGAGGGGAGGGGGCGGCGCCGGGGAGGGGAGGGGGCACAGGGGGCGGTGTCGGGGAGGGGGCAGCGCCGGGGAGGGGAGGGGCGGCGGGCTGGGAGGAGGTGCGGGGGAGAGGAGGTGCGGCGCCGGGGAGGGGAGGGGCTGCGGGGAGCTCGGGGCGGAGAGGGAGGAGGAGGAGGTCGGAGGAGGAGGAAGAAGATGGGAAGAGGAGGAAGAAGAAGAGGTTGGGGAAGAGGAGGAAGAAATGACCATATAACCTTTTAAAAAAAATAATTCCGCTTATGTCCTCAAAGTTAACGTTCGTTTGCACTGTAGATGGACGGTCACTAACCCGAGGGGCACAAGTGATAAAATAGCAAGTTTTGAGGGGCACAACTGATATTACCAAAAAGATAGGGGCATAACTGATATTGCAACATCTCGGAGGGGCACAAGTGATAAAATCCCTTAATAAAAAGAATAAATAAAATAAAATACAAAAACAACAACTTCTGTATAGATTGTTAGTGAAGACTCGGACTCTGATAGTTTCTTTGATTTCAAGATCATTTTGGATTTGGATTTTTGTGCATTTTATAAACCTTTTATCAAATAAAATAAATGAAAAAAGAAATAAAATAAAAGGAGTTAAATATATACATAGAATAATAGGTCAAAATCAGGTAAAATACAAAATGTATAAAAGAGGGCCAAAACCCAACTTTCACATATGAGCTATAATTCACTTGAACTTGGTCTTGTTTTATAGTTAAATAAACATGCATTTGTTAAAAAGTGAGTAGGAATAAATGGGATAATATATGAGGAAGATATCAGCATTTTAATCTGGAATTCTGGAATTAGGTTTCGGGTTTCTGATCCACTTATTTATTTTAGTATTTTTTTGTATTTGTCCTTTATTCATGTTTGTAATATGTACACAATGGAGGTAGTTTCAAGTCATTTGGAGTTAGCATGGACTAATTAAAAATTAGGGAAGTTAGCTTATTTTACAAGTCAATTGGGTTGTGATTTTTGGCTTCTTATTTTATACAGTTATGAGTGATAAAATGCAATTATTATTTATATATGCATGAATGCTAATTATGTATAATAATGGCTAAAATATAGGTGATTTTTGAGGAACCGAGCTTAATTATTATCTTTTAGAGTGATGAATCTGAGATTCATCACCCCGCGCCATTACTCCTCAATCTAACTCTTTAAATATCATCCAAGAACCATCCTCTATGATTCAACATTTTAATCAACAGTTGTATGATCATTAAGGTGGCCGGTATACAAATTATGCAAATTAGTTATTCTTTATTTTAGATCAGGGAATGATTCTCAATAACATTTATTGCATAATGGCTCGTCGTGGGCTCGCATGTCCAAAAATCTCCCACTAGTTCAAAGAGCCATTAATGAGCTATCTTTAAATCCACAATCATGTGCTAATTATAAGCTTATTTATAAAAATAGTTTGGTAAGTTGATCAGTCACTCTATTCCCGAGAGACTAAGCCAAGTCCTTTTACGAAACTTGCATATCACCTAGTAATATTGCTCGCATCCAATGCAAATGTTGCATCTTATGCAACCAATACTCAATTTTAAGGCAGATACACTACAACTCAATAATTGTTACAAGTATGTAATTTTATTGTCCTTATTAGAATATCCTTATTTCCGAAGAGATCTATCTCCTAAGACTGAGAGCCAGTCTTAAGTCTTATAAGGCATCTACAGTTAAGACCTTCTAGGTCACTATCTATAAAGTCTTAAGTTCTTGAATATACTATTTTAAGATCACTATCTCAAAAATCTTGTCATCTTTGAATATATTTTTATTACTGCAATCAAGTATTTTATCTCCATAGTGGGATTAATAATAGTTTACTACTATCACTGCATGGCAGACATCTGACTTTTGTACACATATAGCATACACCTGGCTTCATCGTAACTGATGCACAAGGGCAAGCAGTTTTAGCATTCACTTCATCAACTCTTTGACGTGTTATTCCTTCGCATAGGTCGGTGTCATATCTTTAGGGATTAAAGCTTTCTTTGTGTTTTTTTTCCAAAAATGGAACATGTCCGAGGTGTACCATTAATGTGTTTGTCACAATATCCTCTTTTCTTTGTTTCTGAACATCTTCATAACCATGATCTAAGAGGTATCCTTGAGATCTTTCGTCTCATTGTATGGAATAACTATATTATAAAATACTTATTATCATCCTAATATAATTCTAAATTATTAGGATTTAATCTACATTTAACATGATGAACATAATGGCACTCCCATTAAGCTTCACATGGTTCATCAAGATTCTATCTGAAATCATAACATTTATAATTTCATCAAATCTAATGTTCCTACTATAATAAGATTATTTGATTCCGTAGATGGAGTTCTATTATGCACTTTGTCTTCCTCAACTATGAAGCCCTGGGGCTACTTCTTATGAATATCCTCGATGTGGAATTCATAGAGGAGTGCAATCTTGACTTCCATCATTTATATGTCATAGTCAAGTTGTATAGCTATAGTTAGGAATATTCTGATGGTTTCAAACTTGGTCACTGAAGAGTAATCTCATCACGAGCGAAGTCTTCTCTTCATGTGTATCTTGTAGATACGATCCATACTTTAAAGGTCTCTACCTTTTCATCGGGTTACCTCTTTATTTTGAAGATCCATTTACACGTAAGGGGTCCTACCCTTTGTTGAATCTCATATTCATCATGCTAAAATTTGTCAATTATGATCTATTCTCCAAAATTCATGTGCATTTAATAATTAATAGAGCAACATTAACATTCATGCATGTGTAAATAATATTTGCATTTCATCATGCATAATTGCATAATGTGTAAATTGGCCTAAAAAGCTGCTAACTTCTAATATTTTAAATTAATTCATCCTAACTCCAATTGATCCAAAATCACTCCATTATGTGGATATTACTAACTAGAATAAATAAATAATACAAAAAATTACTAACTCAAATAAGTGTCAAATGATCCCAAAGTCTAATTTCACATCTGAAGGACTAAAACACACATATCTCCCTCATACAGTATCCGATTTTAATCTACTTACTAAGTACCTCATTTTCAAATACCTTCAAAACAAGACTAATTTCATAAAATTCGGAGCTCACATGTGAAAGTTGGGTTTTGGGCCTCTTTTGCGCACTTTATCTTTTTGTGATTTTTGACCTGAGTTTTTATTTGCATAATTAACCCTTTTAATTTTTTTCTTCATTTGTGTTCTTTGATGAAAGCCTTATCAAATGACATAAAAATCCAAATCTAGATCAAGATTGAAAACAAAGAAACCGATTGTGTCCGAGTGTCCGTTGTGAATCTATATAAAATTCACGTGTTTCGTACCTCTATTTTATTTCTCTATTTATTTATTAAAAATAAAAAAAATAGATTAGTGTGTAGATAATTTTATTGTATTTTTTATATAATTTTTATCCTTTAAAAAACCAATAAAAAATTACAAAACTCTAAAAAATCCATTTTCTATACACTTGGAGACTATCAAAAATACCACTTCGCACAGATGACCTCTTCTGCTCACGGATCCTTCATTAAAGTTATAGATGTTGTCGAGATGAACAACTTTTGTGAAGGTAAGTTTTTGATCCGAGGTCTCTTTCTATTTATTTTCTATTTTTCTTCATCTTTTAATTTTAAAATTTGTTTGGGGTGACACATGGCAGCCCCTGGGTGTGCCACGTGGCACCCCCACTCCCTCTCTCCTCCTCGGTCCTTCTCCCCTTCCAGCCGTTCTTCCCTCTCCTCCCCTGCAACACCTCCGCCACCCTGCATGAAACTCTCCCTCCCCTTCCGCGGCCATCACCTTCGTCGTTACGTGCCTCTACCCTGCCTGTGTAACACCCTTCCACCCTCTCGCGCCCCATCAGTCGTTCCTATCACCTTTATAAAGCCTCCCCTCCGACGACCTTCTCCTTCATCAGTCATTTCCTCTGTTACAGCTGGTGACAGCAGCTCCCTCTAACCGGCGTGATCCAAGGGGGTATCCCTCCTTGTTGTTTCTCTCCACAAGTAGCCGAGCTACGTCGTGCTCTGCTCACAACGAGGCGATAACCGGAGGTGCTACACCTCTATTTTGGGCGTTCTCCTTCACCAACCTCCAGGTCCTCTTCTCCATCTAATAAACACCTCCAACACTTCGTCCCTTCCAGCGTCATCGCGTACCCCCGCCTGAGCAGTGTGCGATCGTGCACCCTCCACGCCACTCTTCATAAAGCAGCTCCACCTTCACCATCAATCTGCCATACTGCTCGCCGACCCCTCTTCACCACCCAGAATTGCACCTCACACCCAATGGCCTCGCCTGGCTAGGCTACATCACTGCCTACACCTGTCCCCGATGCCCTCCGCCCGCCCACACCTCCAATCTCCTACAACCCCGCTGATCCCAGCCGGACCAGCAGCTCCTCCTCATTCACGCCCTCCGTCGCCTAGACGAAACATCATTTCTATCTATCGTTGGATCAGGACATTAGCCATCAATCCAACAACCCACTAGACGCCACACATTCCTACTGAGCCTCCCCTTCACATCTGGAGGCTCTCCCGGACCTCCTCTCCCAGCCATGTATAGGTTCAGACGTCGGAGCCTTCTACTCGGCCCACGCCTCCACCTCGAAGCTCCGAGCCTCTGGCTTGGACACATTGAGCCTCGCTCGAGCCTACGTTAACATCCGAATCTCCAGGCGCACGTGCAACACACGTGCGTAGGGGATAAATTGCACAGATGCTCCCACCAGCCCATGTCGCATGCCTCGAACGTCGCTCCTTGGGCAAATTACTAAGGCACCCATCATGTTTTCATGAATTACATATAAGTCTCTCCAGGGACCACTTTGAAGAACAAATTTATTTTATTTATGTTTTAGTTCCTACAAATTCATTTTATCATATCTTTTACATACGAACTCTAATTTTAGCATATAATATGTCATTTTAAAGCTTATTCCATGTTCTTTCATAGTATACAACTTGTGGACAGATCAGTTAATAAGTATTGATGATGATTATTTGAGGAGTGATTTTTATTTATGCAGGCTAATAATTGACATAATTGTGCTCATTTCAGAGAAAATTAATGATCTATTTTGAAAGGATTTTAGTAACTATTTTAATTCCTCTTGGATTATTGTGGATCACTCGTTGATGACTTAATGTATGCAGCAGACTTAATTAAGGAAATTTTATCTGATTTCTTCTGTTTGATTATTGATTTTTCCCCTTGATAATTGATCTTTGCAAGGGTGTTATAGATGAGGATTTTATTCTCAATATCTGATGTAATTAAAATTTTCTTGAGGATTAAACTGAAGAAAATTTGGAGATCAAATCGTCGTGTGATTTCACTAATTGCAGAATTAATATTATATCTATTTACTCTTTCCTGCATCAGGAATTAATTTGATACATCATCCTGGATTTGATATTATTGTTCTGAGATTTCCTTTCGAAGATATCAATCAATATTTTTGGATTAAAAAAACACATATCTTTGTATTCCATCATCCACTCTATTTAATTTTTCTTCGCATTGCATCATCAACATATTTTCTCTTTATCTTCTGACATAGAAACTAATCGAGAAATTAATTATTTATTTAAATTAATTTAATACCACGCAACTAAAAATCAGTGTTCCCTGTATTCGACCTTGGTAGACTTGCCAAGTATAAATATTCCACAACATTCAAAGATTGTGGTTTTTGCTGATCGAAATTTGCCTCCTATGCTACGACAATTCCTATTTATAAAAGAGGAAGATTTCACGTTAATCAAATGATATCGTTGTTGGGGAACAATGAATTTTTAAGGTTTTAAATTATTTTTTGTATATTTTTCGTGAAATTAATTTTTGTGTCATTTTTCTCTGTTGCATTTTATTATCTGCATTTCATTTTGCATTTCTCTCTTACTTTTAATACTAACTACAATTTCTCTCTTCGCAAATTACTTGGAACGAATTTTTTGATATAAGTCCAGGATCTGCAAGGATGAAGATTGAATTTTAATTGTGTGAGAGAGTGCTTAGTCTAGATTTAATCTTCTGCATCATTCATAGGGTCTCTCTCTCTTTGAACCCTCTAATTTGTAATAATTTAGGACCGGACTTCTTTATGGTGTGTTGGGTATGTTTCAACCCCTTCTATATGGTTGGGACCCGACTTGAGTGGCATAGGAATTAGGCACAAATACACTCTCTTAGTTATTTTTGCTTGTGCTTGTAATTCTTAGGCTACACTTTCACTAACTATACGCACTGGTAGATTGCTCAACTTAGCCAGATTTTTAAATCAATTCTTTCTCACTATTAGAACTATCTGCTTAGGATGATTTCATTTGTGCATATCATTTAGTGTAAATTTAAAAAGTTTCTAGTACTACATCCCATGAAGAACGTGAGGAATCATTGTAAGTCTTCTTCTTAAGCATGCATCATTGATTTACGTTTGCATTAGCTTTTTTGATTCTCCCTCCTCAGTTTTACAACTTAGGAATTAAAGGAATTGGGACAACTCATTAAGCGTGAACTTCTGTTCTCACCTAAAACTTCAGTGATAACCTTAGTTTAAAATAGGGACTACTAATCAAGGTGGTTGTAAATAAAACTGACATAAAATTAACCCTTATGTCTGGTGGAGACAAACCCACTCATTGTTTTTAAGGACGGATCACACATTTACGATAGAGCTAAAAACCGAAAAAATGCATTCAGACTATTATTTTCAGAAACAATTAGCTACTTCTCAGTGAGGGTTTTGGGTAGCCATTTTATGGTCTGACTTCCCTTAGCAGAGTGAGTGGTTTAGAGGACACTGCGAAAGGCTCCGTCCTCAAGTAACATGGGTAGTTGTCTAACGGTCCGTACTTACACCCATATTGGCTGAAAGTAGATGCAGTTAGTTGTATGAACTTGGGATAGTCTTTGTGAAATATTTCGGCACCTAACAGTTCCGCTTAAATTTAAGATTTCTTTGTCATTAAATTAAAATTGAAAAGATAAGCGGTTGAACCCTGATGTGCCTATCCTTTAATAAATGAGCTCATGTGAACCTAAAGCTCTCCCAACTAGAATACACCCGTAAAAATCACACATCCAAGCACCTCACAAGAAAACACACCCAATGGTTGCAATTGTTCGCCTAACATTGAAGTCTCCAATGGCTTTTAAGTTAGTGCCACTTCCCTCTTGCGCCCATTTTGATCAAGATACCAGTGTTGGTTTGGGTACTAATGCTACTCTCGTGGTGCTCTTATATCACACAACACAAATATATATACACATGCAGAGAGGAAAGGAGAGGGGGAAGGGCGCATAGTGCATGGGTGGTGTTGGCAGAGCCCTCAGATGTTATCATACGGTAAAAAGTGGAACGATCATGCATGCGAAGTCACCAGTGGAGACCATGATCTTGCCCTAAATGTCCCCGCTCAATCGATCCTCCGATCTTGAGTGTGCTCCAATGCATGTGATTGTGATTTGATTTGATTTTTCTGTGCTCCATTGCATGTCGATTGGCATAAGAAAGGTCTGGATGGTTTTGGATGCTAAGATTTGGTGCTTTGATTTGTTCGAGAATAAGGGATGAACTTAGCTGTAATGTTGTTGTTTTGGTGTGTTTTTTGATGGAGATTAGTGGGGTGAATTATTTGGGAGTTGCAATTGTTGTGTCATTTATTGCCAACTTTTGTGGGGATGGGAGGACTTGATTGATGCATTCCTTTTGATCTTATGACAACAAAACTTTAACTTTGTTTGGAATTTGCTTATTTGTTTGAACCTATGATTTGAGGATGGACATTTATTTGGACTTTTGGCTGCATTTGTTATTGTACATGTGAGCCCATGGCGAGCCACTATGCAATAAATGTTACTGCAAATATCATTCCCTGGTCTGAAATGAAGAATAACTAATTTGCATAAAAGGCCCCTTAGTACAATTAGGGTTATGTATCATGGCCATCTTAATGATCATATAGTTGTTGATTCAATTGTTGAATCATATAGATTGGTGCTTGGATGAATATCAAAAGAGTTAGATAGAGGATTCATCAAGTACCGTCAAATGATTATTAAGAGAGGATCTCCAGCATGAGAAGGATATGGCAATCCTTTCACTGAAGGTTGATATCTGACTGACCTCTTGATGTAAGTCCTTTACATAGGAATAGAGATTCGGAGGTATCAGATTAGTCAGGTCAAGGAGTTGACTTAACGAGATCGAGATAACCAAAGACCTATGTTGTATGCTGTCATGATATAGGCACACATTCTCTGACCGGAGACATATGTGTTACAATGTGTATGAGTATGAACATTTGACAGACTGATAGGTTGATGGCCTAACGAAGGTCTATACGTCACCGCACTGGTGTGCATACAAGGGCATATGAGTAGTATGATCTCTCAAAGGTATCACACAAGTTCATTTACTAAATCAGAAGACATGATCTCCTCATGAGATATTGGGATCGAATTATGTGCATGGTCGTCTCACTTTGGAAGCTTAATTGAATTTGTAGTATTGATATATACTTTAGAAAGTATATGATCAATACTTAGGTATGATATATGCTTTTGGAAACTATATGATCGATACTGACTCCCAATGATCAAATGAGATACTTAATGATAAAACCATGAAGGAGACAACCTAAATAGATCTAAAACTTCGAGTTTATTCTAGGTCTTCTAGTATGCAAGATGTACAGATACTAGGAATACATGAGGGTGATGTGATCATAAGCGATTTTATAACAATGACGCTTCCATTCCTAGTGAGTTAAGAAATGGGTCTGGATTTTAGTGGCTCCTCTTATTAGAGAAGTGATCTAATCTTGGTCCAAGTATTGGACAGTGATTTGAACGTGATTCAGATGCAATGAGAAGATTGGATCTATGGCTTTGATTTAATCAAACATCTTTGGGAGGTCCACAAGATATGGATTTGAGATATGATCTCAATCTCTAAGTCACTATAATTGGAATAATGTGATCGCCATGTCGTTATCTCCAAGTATCCAAGGATAAAGCACGTTATCCTTGAAAGAGTTCAAGGATAATTTCAGTGTTGATATATGTTTCCGAGCATTGAGAAAATTCACAATTAAATGTGATTTATTTATCATGAATAATGTGAATTGTGTTTATATTATTTGGACATATAAAGAGAGTTATTTAAGATAATTAAATGTGATTTAATTATCAAATATGTGAATAATGTAAATGTGATTCATATTATTTGGGTACATGAGAATAGATATCTAAGATGATTAAATATGATTTATTTATCAAGGATATGATTAATGTAGATATCACTATCCACAGTAATCATAGACATTATAAATATGGTTTATAATATGATGGAGAGATTTAATTATAAATAGAATACAAATTATATGTTGTTGTGAATTGGATTCACAATAAATAATTAATTGTACATCTAATTTACATATTATTTTGGAATATGAATATGATTCATTATTATGAATGGCATGATTGATGTTTTTACAAATTTAATTTGGAATTATTTTTGTGAAGATAAATGCAATAATAGTTGTTGCATTTTATCTTGTATAATAAATATATATTGAGGAAGGTAAAATAACCAACAAGGTCGTCGTCAACCTTGACCAAGTCAAACGGGGGACGGTTACCCTCTTTTTAGGGTGGTGGTCACCTCCCTTCTTATTTATTTATCATGGTTGAAATTAAAATAAATTAATTTGTATCCTCGTAAAGGGATATAATTAATTTTTTTAATTAATTTTTTTCGCAAATTTTTAGCAACATATCATGTCCATTGATTAATAACCTCTTAATTTAAACCATTGGATTAAGAGGGCGCATAAATTGGGATTTATATACATTCAACTAGTATAAAAGGAAGGTAGCCCTTGCCTTTTAGACTACACACATAATTTCAAGAGTAATTAAAGTCTCTTTATCATTCTCTCTTTACATGTCATGTCTCGCTCTCTCAATGTGATCGTCCACCATGGAACCCTGGAGAGAATCGCCACCGCCGCTCTATCATCGTTATGTTGTCGGATCGTTTGTTCACAGATCTTCGGTATGCCTCACTCGTAAAGAAGACGTCATATCTCGTAAGATGAGATCAGGAGATTCTCTACTTGGATCATCAATAAGGATTGCAAGGAGTACACATTTCATCAACGCGCTCGCAAGCGTCTCCTCCATATTTAAACATGAAATTATTACTTGGATTATGTTTACCATTAAATAAGGAAATCATGGGACTTGAGTTTGTGCGATTGGGAATCTGTTTGCTCAAGTTATGATTATTTTATTAAACATGTATCCAATGTTTCGGGAAGACGAATTATGATGTGTTCAAAGAGTTAACCACGATTTTGATTCACCTTGAAATGCATGCAAATCACTTGAGTTCTATTGTAAATCAAATTAGCAAATTATATAAACTTATTTTGCATGATTTGGATTAAACTTGATTGAGATATGCTAGTTTTAGTTATAGCAAATATCCTTATAGTATTAATCAAAAATGTTTTGATAAATATTATATGGTATAACTTCGGTTGAAAGAGACCAATTATCATCTCAAATACAAAATGATCGAAGTCATATTATCTTAACCTGAGGCAGATATGGTGTCTAGTCAGGGAGCATTGGGGTAGCATGTTGCTCCGTAAGCGTTCTATCCCACTCCCGTCAGTACTGGCCATGACATAGTGTAAGGAAAGGATAATGCTTGAAGCGGTCATGATGTATTTTTCTAATTATTAAAATTTGAATAATACATAATTGAGATAATACAATATTTCAAGTAATAATAAAGAATGTTTGTTGGATATTAATTGAATCATCAATTTAATATAATTAGATTAGTTGGAATACAATTAAAATTAAAACACTCTATTATGAATAGAGATGACATCCATGGTCTCATCAAGGAGAAGGGTTCTGTCACCCGGGATTGTATGTAGGAGACGCTTGTCCGAAGTGACAACTCCTGCATACAAACGCATCTAGATCGACCTCTCTGCTTCTCAAAAGAGTAAGGCCGTATGCATAGTGACCCTAATATTGGATCCTAATATTATTGGGGCGATATTGGATTACACGTAGTGAGTGACATTCCTATTGACGGTTGGTTCAATTAATGACGAGTCAACATCACCTTAGAGGTGGTGGGCCCGGGCATTAAAGATCGAATTGAGAATGCAAATTGGACTTGCAAGGCGGAATGTGTTCATGCTTCTTTTTATCCGAGTTGCAGTTTCTCATATTATTAGGATGTAACAAAGATAAGAAAGGAGATCCCAGACCTTGCTTGAGATATAATGGTAAGTATATCTCTTACATTGAAAGTGATTAAGGGAATGAACTTTCAGTATTGACAAGGCAAGACAACTTTGATATAAAAATTCCTAAATCAAAGTAAAATATATATATATATATATTTGTAAATTTCTTATTTCAGATAATACTCATTAAACCCCTTAATATTATACTCAATAACAACCGATTAAGTATCATCGATTGGATCAAGATATTGTACTTACAGTTGGATACATAATGTATGTGGTGCAATGTACAAGTTTCCTCATAGGAATGACAATTAAATAGACAATAGAAAAACAACCTAGGGTTTGTGTGTGTCTATAGTCTTGGTCTTTCATTGAGTGTGCTTTGTAAGTATCATGTCGATGATGATCATAACTGTCATATAATCCTTAAAAATCTAAGAAGATGTTTTTGCATACATATGTGCTATCGACATTTAATCATGAATGTCACGGTTCACTGCATTATGCATAATGGTGGCTCGATAAGAGATGATGTACTAAAAAATATTTGAATACCTACCTGAACCAAAGTCTTTAAGAGTTGAAATATATGTAGATACGATGAGTGCCATCATTCTACTGTCTATACTAAAGTCATTCATGAAGCCTCATATATTCATATTGTATGAGGTGAAAGAATCATGTATAAATGTTGAAATATACTTATATTAAAATCTTTTTGAGTTCAGCATAAGAGATCCTTTTATCTTAAGCAACGAGTTGTATATAAATGAAGGGAGCGCAGTGGAAGAATAGGTCTAATCCAAGAAAGAAGGAAAGTCGAGGAGTTGACTATAATTCTGTAACTTCCATATGACATCCAAAAGTTGGATAAATGCCAATACTACAATAAGTTGATATGTTGATAGTATGACTATCAAGTTTATCTAGGATCCTTAAGGAAGGGCTCGGATAGTGCATCAGAACAATCTACATTTGATCATTGAATTAGACTTGCTTATTATATAAGATCAAAGTCTAATAACTATATATCATTATTTTAATAACACTTGCAATTGGTTGCATATGTTTTAGAATATTAGAAAATATAATCCTAAGGTTTAATAAGTCATCCACATGGTTGTTGATGCAATTATTACAACAATCTCCATTGGGTAGATAGACTATATTTTCGGTGGGAGAGCCTTTAGTCTTACAGAATGTCTCTATGACCTAGATATTAAAATATACTCATTGCTTATTTCTAGTTGTTGAAAATAAACATGATTCTGGAATAGACCCGTCATAAAAATTTATGGTGGATGTATTTCATATAGTAATCTAACATGTAGAGGGATTTACTAAATTAGAAAATTAATGAATTATCCATTGACATTTCTAAATAATGAAAATTAAACCTCAAAAGATCAGTAGGAGGATGAAGATCATTTGACACTAATCCGACATCAAGCCTTGGACATTTATCTATTGATGAGATCAATAGATTAGTAAGAGATAAAACTTTAGATTGTCTGAAATTTCAAATCTTACATTCAAAGTAGAAATTGTCCAATACACCTTAACGAGCCCAAAATTCACCCTCTTAATTTAACCATTTTAAGTGATCACTACAAGAAAAGACATATTTTACTACCACAAATTTGCTACCATAGGTGGCGCCTTTGTGATCGCAATGTTAAGAACGACTATATTGTGACTACTTTGCTACTACAACATAGTCGTAGTATAATTAAGACTATTTTGTGAGTATTTGTAGTCAGAACTTCTGGTGGCAGAACTTACCACTACACTGCTACCAGAACGTAGTAGCAACTGTAGTAGCAATTTTTGTGCTAAAACTCCCCCCAAAAAAGGCATGCCCCTTCGTCCCTCCAAAACCCCTTCTTACCTTTTACCCAAAATTTCTCCCACAAAATCCCTAGTTAACTCCCGCTCCCCCCCCCCCACACACACACACACCAAACCCTCTTCTATTGACATCCCTTCCCCAAAATCCCTATATCCCATCTTCGGTACGCCATTTGCATCCCCTCATTCCACGGGTGGCATCCCCAGCATCTCATCTTCCTCATCGACAATCCTATCTCGGTATGTTCAACTCTTCTTCTGCATAGCTTGGCACAAGGTGTTCCAATACCTTGTAGGTCCAGATTACATGTATAAACAATCGGATTATATGTATATAAACTTCCTTTCTTTGAATTTCTAGGAAAAGAATGAAGAGTAAGGACTCGAAAACAAAGAGAGAGATGCACCTATCTCCATTTTCAACTCCCATCTTCAAAACTCATCTTCCCTCCAGAGTTTTGTTTTGCTCGTCGGAATTTCTAATGAGAGAGAGGAGGGTAATCCAATAAGAAAATTATTGGCATATTTGGAATACCATTTGGCATTAATAGAAACCATACAAGATGGTATTCCTCTTTTTCGCTATTCCTTTTTATATCATCCATTATATTTTTGTTTCCAGCATATTGCTGGGAAAGAATGAGACATGGAATAATCATTATTGGTCATTCATGTTAGTGTCACAATCGACCATTGTTTCTTGCAAAATCATTTTATGGAAGTCATATTTTTTCCACAGGTTACAGTTCAAGAACTGTATCTAAAACAAAGATATTCAACCACTATTACATTCATTATTTTTTATTATTCATAGCATACATTCCAGGCATCGCACTCTGATTAAACTTCTGATAATTTGGTTGCATCAACGTTATATATTTCTTATTTGTTGATGTAGATGAATCTAGATCCCGTCACCATTTAGTTATTTGTGTTATATCAATACCCACCAAAGTCTGAAACAATAAAGATTAGATCCGATAAATATACAAAATGTCCCTTTTTACGATATCCACGCTATATCAGATAGACCGCAGTCGCTTGATTTTGTTGCAAAAACTCAAGGACAACAAAGGTGAAGAACTTGGTCTGATACACAAGGCTTGTTGCAAACATTTTCGTTGGGGGCGCTGCCCCCACATCCCCGCGGGGGGGAGCGCACATGCCCCCCCCCCCCCAGACCCCCCCTCCCAGGCTCGCTGATCGGGCAGCGAGACCCCCGTCTTGTTGTGGTATGGTACGGCAGGAGGGAGAGCATACAAGGTTCTTCAGCTTGGCTATATGGTTAGGATCCAAGATATATTTAAATGATCTGTCTTGTTATCTGTGTAGATTTGACCCATATATAACATTTATAAATATGATTAGAAATAAGAAATGCATTTTGCAAAAAAATATCCGAGGTCTAGTGAAGTAATTGACTATCCAGTCGGATGTTTTTAGATAAATAGAAGTATTTGCACGTATATGCCACAAGGACCTTTCTCGTAATATAATATGATTTTGTAGTCCTATAACGTATAGGATATGGACAACAAATGCATAGTTGTCCTGTGCAGAAATAATATAACAATGATCGCAAACAAGGTCATCTATATCACAATGTTATATGCACAGTATTGCTAATATTAGTTGATCAAATCATCATGCTTGATGGGACGGACTGGATGCGATTATATTATATACCTCTTTTAGGAAGCATATTGGTTTAGATGTGAGTATATTCTCGAATAGAGGAAAATCTTTTATTCTATCAAACCATGTGTCTAATTACCTATTATGGATGCATTGTAGGTAGAACAATGGATGCGGCAAGGGATTGGATGTACAATCATTTAGTGAATGGATCTATTTGCATACCATTTCTCCTAGGTGTAGAAGGCTTTCTTAATTTTGCATATGCCCAAGGAGATGGAATAGTCGATATAGATGGGAAGATAATTTATCCGTATATGCAATGCAAATTGATGAAGAAACAAGGTAGAGATATTGTGGCAGGACACTTGTGCACGAAGGGTTTTGTCGATGATTACACATCTTAGTATGCGCATGGAGAGACACATACTATTTACAAAGAGAGCTCTCAGACTCCGGACAATCCTTTTGTTGAGATGGTGATGGATGCATCATGTTTGAATTTTGATCCTTCTATGGAGGGTTGTGATGACGAAGAAATTCACGAGGAATCTAAAGACTTTCTTGAACTCTTACAGAAGGCAGAGGAACCATTATGGGAAGGCTGCAAGACATTTTCACTCATATCAGCTGTTACAGAGTTGTTGACGATAAAAGCTGAATATAATATGACTGACGTTAGTTTCAATGTCATGATTAAGATCATAAAAAGAATGCTTCCAGAGGATAATATTTTGCTAGGATCCTACTACAAGATTAAAATAATGATGGGTACACTTGGCTTATTAGCCAAGTTAATTGATGCTTGTCCTAACCATCACATTTTATACTATGCAGATAAATATAAGAATGCGACTGAATGTCCAGATTGTGGAGAACCTCGATTCAAACCCAATATGAAATCAAATGTTCCACAGAAGGTGCTTCATTATTTTCCTATAGCATCACATTTACAGAGGCTATATTATTGCAAAGAAATAGCTAGGGACATGTTGGCATGCAGATCATGCACGTGGTGACTATATGGAACATCCTTCTGATTCAGCTTGTTGGCGCGCTTAGATGGATTCATCCTCCATCTTTTCCATGGATAAGAGGAATGTTGTAATTGGCTTGTCCACTGATGGGTTTAATCCACATGGTCGGGGGAAAGATTACTCGTGTTGACCAGTTATTATTACACCATACAACCTTCCACCTTGGTTGTGTAACAAGAAACAATACATGTTCTTATCTTTGCTTGTGCCTGGTCCAACATCTCCTGGAAAATATTTAGATATATATCTATGTCCTTTAATTGATGAATTAAAGGAACTTTGGGATAAAGGTCAGGAAACTTATGATGCTATCACCAAAAGTAAATTTCAGATGAGAGTGGGGTTATTGTGGATCATTAGTGATTTTCCAGCATATGAAATGCTATCAGCTTGGAGCACGCATGGGAAAAGAAGTTGTCCATATTGCATGGAAAAAACAAAAGCAATTCAACTTCAGTATGGTCGGAAGCCATGCTTCTTTGACTGCCATCGGCAGTTCCTACCGAAAGATCATCCATATAGGAAACAAAAGATGACATTCAAAAGAAATACAATTGATGATTCAGATCCACCAATAAGGTTATCAGGATTTGAAATATTGCAGAGGCTGCTAGAATTAAAAGATTCTGATGATTGTGTACAACCTCTTTCTGGATTTGGAGATAGCCACAACTGGACGAAAATGAGCATTTTTTGGGAACTACATTATTGGCCTAATTTGCTCATCAGACATAATTTGGATGTCATGCACAAGAAAAGAATGTCTTTGATAATGTATTTTATGACGTATTGGAAGTTAAGGGCAAGACAAAGGATACAGAGAATACTCGTAGAGACTTAATGATGATTTGTGCACGTCCTGAGTTAGGATTGGTAGAATCTGATGATGGTCGCTTTCATATGCCGAAGGCAAAATATTGCTTAAGTAAAGATCAAGTGAAAGACGTATGTGAGTGGGCAAGTAAGTTAAAAATACCAGATGTTTATTCGTCTAACATTTCAAAACTTGTTGATTTGAAGAAAAACATATTCAAGGGTATGAAAAGTCATGACTATCATGTATTTATGGAATAGCTATTGCCCCATGCTTTTAGAGAATTACTATCGAAGGGAGTACATGATGTATTAACGGAGTTGAGTAACTTCTTCAAATGCATATGCTCTTCAAAGTTACAAGTTGATGATATGGCAACACTTGAAGAGAATGTAGTTCTTATCCTATGCAATCTTGAGAAGATATTTCCACCTGCTTTTTTTGACTCGATGGAACATTTAGTGGTGCACCTTCCCTAGAATCTAAAGTTGGTGGACCGATCAAATATCGTTGGATGTACCCGTTCGAAAGGTATGGCTTATAATGATATTTAATATAGTATGACTAGTGTACTTTGTCTAACAATGTAAACAGATATGATGATAGGTATATGTTTTTTTGAAGAGGAAGGTGCGTAATAAGAACAAGATTGAAGGCTCAATAAGTTCTCAGTACATATTCAAAGAGGTGGCCAACTTTTGTTCTCGATACTTGTCTAACGACATTGAAACCATTCATAATCGTTCCATGCATTATGAGTACATGGAAAATGAACGTGTTGTTGGCCTCTCAATTTTTGAAACATGCAGTCGACCTTTTAGAAAAGGAAAATCACGAATGATGATCACCCAAGAGAAAGAAGCTGCTGAGTTTTATGTTCTAGACAACACAGACGAAGTAACACCATTTGCAGAGTATGTATACATCTTATTCAATTTATTTTTTATGCTAAGATCTTCAATTCATAAAATGATTTTCTCTAATTGTAAGGAGTACATGGATAAGCTAATGGTAGAGAATCCTTTATTTACTGAAGATGAAGTTGTGGATGAATTCAGGAAGAATTTCTCAAATTGGTTTAAAGAACGTGTAAAGTTGATTGATCCGACAGATCCTAAACACAAGATGCTCAATGACTTATCACTTGGTCCTAATCATTTGGTGATGTCGTACGGTGGTTTTTTTGCCAATGGATGTAGATTTCATTGTGTTGATACAACTACAAGCTTAGCTACATACAACTCTGGTGTTATGGTAAAAGGATCATGTTATGGTGAGGATAGTTTAAATTATTACGGGATTCTTAAGGAGGTGCTTGAGCTTGAATATCATATGCCACCTCCTAATAAGCTCTTCTTATTTTCGTGTGACTGGTACGATCCACAATATGGTGTGGTTGTTGACCATATACATGATATTGTAGATGTCATTGCCCGAAAATATATTCGAAGATTTGAACCTTTTGTCCTTAGTTCACAAGTTGATCAGATATGTTATGTTCCAATAGTGGGGAAAAAGCGAAAAAGAGATGATCATTTTACAATTTTAAAGAAGATGTCACGCATTTATACGGATTCTAATGACCAATTGAATATAGATGACTCGTCAATTGTACTTGTTCCAGACTTTCAGCGACCACATAGTGTAGCAGTGTACTCATAGTATCATTGTAAGTTGATTAAAATTGAAGTTTAATAATTTTTTATTTGCAGTATATCTTTCTTGATTTTCATATCATGACATGTTGATGTTTACAGAAAATGCGTATGATGCGTGGACGAGATTCTATAGGGAGCGGGAGCAGAACAAATCAAGATGATGATCGTATTTCAGATCGACATACTCCAGACATTGATGGTACTTATAGTAATATTTTTAAAAAAAAAGTTATAATTCTTACATGCTTGTTTCTACAATAGGTGAGCATAATGAAGATGTCGCAAGGCTTGTTTCCTATATGCTTGATACTGGTGTAGAAGTTCCTTCGCAATATGCACATTACATTCCGTTAGCAGGAACACCTCCAAGTGTTACACGCTCTCGCCAGCCCACTCCACAATCCTCTACCAATCATCATAGCCCTGGCCAATCTCAGATTCCTCCTCAACCTCCTCCACTAGTTTCAAGTCCATCCATTACTCACGATCCTTCCCAGCTCCATGACACTCTTCAACGTCAAGTCCTGCCCCTAACTCAAGATCCTCGGAAATACTTGCAATTTTTACCAAATGGGTATCTACTTTATAAACAGTTCTTTTATTACTATATATGCATGCTTATTTATCATGCTTATTTATTTGTAATAAGTAATTTTGAAATTCAGGTACACACTTGATAATCAGCATGCTTTGGACCAAGCACTCACGAAGGCCTTCAGAGCTATGCAGGATTGCTCGGATTATAGATGGAGTTGCATGACTCCAGAAGAACAAGAGCGAATCTTAAATGGTGTTTATGTAAGATTCATTACGTGATGTTATTTATTGGCTATTTTCAAAATAATTATTTGTAACTGAAACTTGATGTGCAGAACCTGTATGCGCTACCACCTGGTCATACAAAAGAAATATATCGATTTGCTCTAGTAAAGCTAGCAACAGACCGGGTAAAGGACAATGTTTACAGGGCAAGAAAAGCTGCAATCAAGAAGCTGGATGGTGCGGAAGATTGGGAGAGAGCAAAATTATGTGTGCCATCGTGGTGCACTCCAGCGAGGTGGAGTCGCTATTGTGACCTTTTCATTCAAGAAAAATTTCAGAAGAGGTCTGAAGCAGGAAAGATAAATAGAGGGAAACAGAGTATTAGATCAACTAGTGGATCGAAGAGCCATGGAACTGTGAGGCATGAACTGGTATGTAGAAATAATAAAGTTTGATTTTACATTATCATTTGTAAATTTATGTTGACGACTATTATGTTGGCATTATAGCTTGGAGCTGATAAACGTCCTCCAACGTTTATCAAATGGTGGACCGCGACTCATACAAGTGGGGGGGATTGGGCTACACCTGAATCAAAGGCGGTGTTGGTACGTTGCTTATTACTTATATAATTTTTAGTTCTTTCAAATTAAACTAAAAAAATAATTTGTAGGATCGTTACATGGACCTGTATAGAGCCAAGTTTGGTGTTTCCATTTCCGATGAAGAAATAGACTTCAATGATAGTTTATGCAAAGAAGTCATCAGTGAGCGTGAGGTGGGGCCTAATAGAAGGTAGACTTTGGGTGGTTTACCACCTAAGTTCACATCCTCTACTAGTTCTAATGAAGCATCTGGTTTTTTTTGAGACATCCTCAACATGCAACATGCCGACATCCGATGTATCCAAGACTGAGTTTGTACAACCCACACAGACAGTGAGTGTGTTGGTGAATAAGGTGGATGATATTCATTCAAACTTAGGCTCTTTCAACAAGGTTGTTAAGGCCATTGACCATTTAAGGTATATATCTAACATTTACATCATCATACAATTTTAGATCATAGTTTAATAAATGAATTATTTTTCTAGCATTTAAATATCCCTTTTGTGATTTGTAGAAAAATGCAATCAAGACTTGATCACGAGGAAATGGAAGAGGAGGGTGATGAAGATGAAGAAGATGAAGAAAATGAGGAGGAGGATGACGACAATGAGGAGAATGAGGACGATGGCACGACATACAGGGTATCACAAAGGAAGGGGGTTATCATTTCAGAACATAGGGAGAATATGAAGAAGAGAAAGGAAAATCCAAAGGACAAAGGCAAGGCCAAAAAAGATAGTATGTTTACCAAGTGGAGGAAAAAGAAACCTTAGTATTAGTTATTTTATCTTTTAAATTTGATGTTATAAAACTTTGAGTCTTGTCTTTTTTATTTTAATATGTATGACTAATGTAGCTCTGCATGAACTATTGCACATTATAATTTTGGATGCATGTCTCTATGTTAATTGTGTTCCTACTTTGTGATGATTTCTTTGATAGTATAAGCAGTCAGAATCGAAAGTATTATATTATTGTTCAATATTTACAGGATAAAAATCCTATGGAGGACTGAGATCACATGTTTGGATCATATTTTTTCCTTCTATAATCAGAATTTGTGACTACTATGGCACTACATTGCTACGACTATGGTAGAAATATAGCAGTAAAGTGTTAACAAATTAGTGCCAACGTGGTGGTAAACAGCTGTGACAAGTTCCATAAGGTGCCCTCATGATTATGTGGTCCCTTAGTAGTCGCAAAATCATGCCTAAATAATCGCAAATTATTAAAAATTTACCGCTAATTTGTGACTATAATATGACTACTTGCGACTATTACTGCGACTACAACTACTACCACAGTGTGGTCTCAAAGAGTTTGCGATCATTTTGACGCGACTACAGAATTTGCTACCACATGTGGTAGCAAACTTGTGTTGCTACCATTTTGCAACTCTTTTACCACTCTTTTGCTACTACAGTTGTAGTATTAAAATCTGCTTTTCTTGTAGTGGATTAAATAGAATACGTTCGTTGCAGTCGGATGAATTCGGATTTCGTTAAAATCGCTTAATTAAATTTATTCTTTAAAACAAAGCAGTCCATTTTTATTTAATTGGGCAAGCCCAAGGTTGAACACAGGGATACAAGACTCGTAAGTAATTATTTAGACTCGTGGTCGGGATGGCGGCCGACGACGAGGATGTTATTATGCGCGACGTCCCTGAAGGAGCGGAGCTCGCTGCAAGAGGAGGTGCGCTTAGAGGACTAGGTGGAGGAGGAGGAGGAGGAGGAGGAAGGGTCGTTGACTTGGGAGGAGGGGGCGAGGTTGCGGCAAGTGAGAAGGCTCTTGAATTGCTCTCATGAGGAGGGTGCCTTCGATGGAGCTGGCTGTTGCTGGTGGTGATGCGTCTTCATCTCTTTCTTCTTCGTATTATGTAAGTGGTGGTTATGGTCGTCGGATTATTGGTGGTGGTGAGGGTGGTGTTTGGGGGTGGGGATCGTGCTCTTAGGGAGGACGCAGGAACTTGCCATTGAGGAGGAGGAGAACAGAGGAGGGGTGTTTGCTTATTATATAAAATTATGGTCTCCAATAATATTAGCATAACTATATCAATCCAACCGGCTTGGACCATGTGATAATATAGTGCCTTTACTATAGATGAAACTGGATCAATAATAATGTGATGGTTACTTTATGTGAATAGCTTCCGCTCCTTAGACAACAGATAGCAAGCTTCAAGGAATTTGGCCTATCGCTCACAAATCTATGACACCCATCCAGATAAGCAGAATCAAAACCACAAGTAACTATAGGCACTTGAACAGATATCCAAAATAAAATTGCACCAACACATAAATAAATTAATGAAATAGTTGAATGGCTTCAAAACCCTTGTGCGATATTGTCACATTACGTGGCTTAATTCATATTCCTACACGTAGAGATGTCAATATTGCCAAACTATTAATAATTACTTCTCCAATGTAAGCACACAACGTGACTATTACAATGTAACTTTAGTACCTAATATTTCACTTATAATTTATTCTTCGTTAAAACTACACCGCCATATTACACTTTCATAAAACACAACCACAATCGATATGAAGAAAAACTTGACAATTGGAACCATACAATATTCTCATTACTACTATTTCATTACTATTATATTACAAGGACACATTCATGTTTTATAAAAATATACAAAAACAAGTTTATAATCACATTTTTCCCACTCAGTTTGCACAATGATATTATCATACCAATTTTTCTTAATCATTACCATTATTAATTATTAAATATATTTGCATCCCCTTCGCATACTATTTTCACGACATCATGACTCGAACGTAGACACATTTATGTGTGTTATGCTATACATATATCGTTTAAATAATGTTCGCATACAGATGCATGAACTAATGGATGTGAAAATTTTCTTACCGTATAGATGCCCCATTAATACACAACGATCATACACCATCAAAGCACCAAAATCATGTGCTAAATATGTACTCAAATTTATTCCTTTCATTTTACTTATTAATTTTCCTTTCACTACTGCAATATCAAATTTTCCATGATAACTCTGTCTTCCCCACAGATCCTCGTCCCGTGGAACGAATGAGGTCGCTCCTAAAAACAGGTACATCGTTGCAATAACCAATTTAATGCTCATTTCGTTCGCAACATTACTTACCATACTACATGTATCCTCTTCTTTCAGCAAGAGAAACGTCGAATATGAACGATGCTAATAAAGACACTCTTCCTATTGGTATATTCATTTCTTTTACATATGAATCTTATAATCTTCCATCTTTAGCATTCTCAAGACATTATTTCTGTTCACATGGGTTATCCTGTTCTTCTACGTTTTGAATTCGAAATTCACATATGTTAATGCTCCTTCTAATTTATCTTTATTACCACCTTCTACGCTATATTTGACTTCTGTATAAATGAATACTTCAGCTTTCAATATACCCTTATTTCAATTTGAGCAATTAATTTTTCCCGCATATAGTGCCCTTAATTAATGCCTCTAATATCATTTGAGAATTGATATAATTACCTCTGTGCCTTTCAGGAAACCTTTGTATTAACTCTCTACAATATATACTACTTCATTTGGAATTTTACCCATATAAGATTCAGTGTATATGAATTCCTTAGTGTTTGATTTGAGGAATAAACTCCGTGATCCTCTGCAAAATATATCCACACGAACGTCTCCTCCACAATAAACATCATGTTTGCATCATAACAGAGGAACTTCTAGAAAAGAATATGGCATCTAAATTGCAATAAAATATTTTATTTGTATCTCCATTATTTTATTCACTTAATCAAATTTGGTCACCAACCCGAGTCTAGGAGACGAGTTCTTAGATCATGGAAGCTCCCTTGTGACAGGAGGAGTGTCTTTGCCACCGGATTCGCTCCAGGAGAATGGAGGTGCACCTAAGCGGCCGTTGTTGGCCACCCTGCTCCCTGGCATCAAAACCAGGTATAAGAGTTGTTTCCTTCCCTTACTTAGATAGATTTCCTTACTGTCATTTCATTCCCGTCTTTAGATTAGATTTTCATTGAGTAATTAGGGTAAAATAACTGAATCTGATCGTCAGAGCTCGAGCTTTGGCCTAATTTCCCATCGATCCTCTCTTCCTCTCACACTCATATCACCTCCATCACATCCTCCTTCGCTTCTACTCCATTCCTTGCATCTTCATTCACCCAGATCGACCCCCATTCTGGAGAACAGGTGTTCATCCCTTTGACTCGTCGTAGCGCCTCTACCTGCACCTCATCTTAAGCCCATTTCGATCAATAAGGTCCCCAGGAACTTCTGTGTCTTGTGCCTTAGCTTCTTGTAGGTGCAGGAAGACCAAGCGACCCATATAGGATCAAATTCAACTCAAGGCCATGTTTCTGGAGCTCTGAACTTCATCGAGCTCATTCCCCATGAACTGAGCTCTAGGGACCCTACTAGCACCCTCGTCTGATGAGGAGGAGCCCAAGCTCCCTTTTGCATCACCACCAAGCCTTCCAGATGCCCGGAGCAGCCCAAGAAGTTCGATCGCATTTTGCCTCAGGAGAGTTCTTGACATGTTCTTCCAGGTTGCTTCTCCGATGTTGGATCTTCTAGCTGCGCCAGGTGCAGCAATTGTCGTTGGATGAGCTGCATCACAGCCATTCAATCACTCCCTCAGATCTAATCTGTACCGTCCATCGGCAAGCGTCATCATGCAGCATGAAGGCAATGTGTGTCAAGTGGCGCCCATCAAGCCGTTCGATCGCGCGCATGTATTGGGTAAATTGCTACATCTTCCCATTTTTTGTATATTGATTTTATAGTCCTGTAAATAATTTGTAGCATGTAAAATAAATTAAAAATTTTGCGAAAATGCCCCCATATTGCTTTTATTTGCATTTTGGTCATGTCCAGCTCAGTTCACGTGTCATCACTTGTGAATTGGGAAAATTGCAAGTATGCCCTTTGTAATTTTTGTAATTTTTAAATAGTTTAAAAAATTGAATATATGTTGTATGTTTTGGAAAAATTACATATGAGCCATGTTGTTTATTTTATTTACAAATATGTCCCTACTACGACATGTATTTTTGTACATTTCATCTATTTATTATAAATAGCTATTATGATACTAAAAATTCCTCTTAAAACCTAAATTAAATGATGAATTAGAAATCCATAGGTCAAAATACAAACATATACATAGAATGCAAATAATGCAGACACAGGAATGAGGACCCTTTTTTATTTGTTTTTTTAATGCAAAAAATGCAAGGTTACAACGAAGCATAAATGCCCTAATTTAGTAAAATATTTGAGCAATAAATTTAGGTCAACTTCATAATCAAATGACTAAGCATATTCCATTGGAATATTGATTAAGGCATAAAAAGCATTACATAATGTACACTCCATTAATAAAATTAGTCATAAAACTCTAGAGTGTTATATCAAAAAACAAACTATGCCATTAAAAAGATAACGAATCAAGCTTTGAAACGCAACTGAAATCACATCGATCGGAGCTCGGATGCTCAAGATATTCACGAAAGAAATTAGGGGCATAAATACAAGAAAACATGAAAAGAAATAGCAAGCAGATCCTTGAAAGGCCCGAAATGTAAATAACAAAAGTCGCAAGGTCCTCCCTGATATTTACCCACATGTGCGGGGGTAAAATTGCAATTATTAAAACCCGTAGGGGTTCGGGTGCAATTTACCCCAAGTACGCATGCATATCACGTGATGGCTGGACCTATCTGCAAATTGAAGAAGCTCTGGGGGGCTCCATGTAAATTTCCCTGACCCGCACGTGACTGGCACGTGGGGCTAGGCTCTGTGGACACGCAAGCTCGGAAGAGGCTCGGAGTTGCTTCGGCTATTAGCCTGGCTTAGGTGTTTGGCTCGGGGTAGGCTCGGACAACCCAAGCATGCATGCTCAGATAGAAGGCTCGAAGACCGGCTTGGTGTTGTCACGTGGCTCCGCTGCAACCATCCGATCACCAGGATTGAACGGTGGCTGTAAGGCACGAATGTAGCAACATGGCTCGATATGCGTCGTTGGATGGCATCGAGAGGTGCCATCCAATGGCACCTGTAGACTCTGGCCCTTCTTCCTCTACCGCAAGGCTGGCGGCGGAAATGGGACTCTGGTGAGGTAGCGCGTGCTCCGCCACCTCCTACAGAGCTCGATGAAGGTCTTCGGCCTTTTCCTGTATGGCTGGATGTCATCAAGGTGACTCGGCGGAGCATCTAGAGTATATGGAGTGACGTCATTGCCCCTGTACGCTGGAGTTGGAGCTCGTGAAGGTTGCCCCAGCGATGGTTCTGGCCATTCAACAAAGGGGCCTGCAGTGTTGTACTCATAGTCTAAGCATGCACGTGAACTCGTCAGTGAAGTGAGGTAGAGTGGAAGCCTAGGCGAGCGGAGAAGGTGAAGGCTCAAATGCTCCTCCGCCGTAAAGGGCAGAGCAGATGGGTCGGAAGTGGTTTGAGGTCGTGAGAGAGAGAAGGGGTGATCGAAGTGGTGCGCGTGAATAAGGGTGGCGTGGTGAAGCTCAGTCGATGTTCAATGGAAGGCGAACACATGCGTAAGATCCTAATAAATTAAGAGAAAATCGAAGAAAAAGCAAAAGTAGATCGGAGAGGCTTACCTGGGCTATGGCGATGGAGGGAGCCTGGGCTTGAGGTCCTAGGTGGACTTCCGGACATCGTTGGACCCAATGGCCATCGAGGGAAGCTCGGTGGTGGCGAAGCCGCAGATCTGGCCTACCATGGCCAGGGGTCAAAATTAGAGTTGATGGCATCATCGCGACCTCAATCCTCCCTTCCCCTGTCACGGGGAGGAGTAGAGCAGCTAGGCCTAGACCTACATATAGGTGGACGGAGTGGAATCACAGAGGTGAAGGTGTATTTGAAGGTGCAGTTTGGTGGTCCATATGGTGGTCGTCGTGTGAGGAGAGGAAGATATGGAGCACGAGGGAGAGGGGTGAGTGGTGATACGTGCCTCGTGAGGATAAGGGAAGAACGGACGTGGGCGTGGGCTAGTCAGAGAGTGGAGATGATGGTTGAGAGGGTGGTGGAAATAGAAAGGTGGTGAGGTGTGTGCGAGGTGGGCGACGCGGGCGAGGAGGATCCGAAGGTAGGAGACGGTCTCGTAGCCGTTGGATCTCGTGATCCAATGGTCTAGAGGCGGGTGCTAACGAGTGGCTCAGATTATATCAAGGAGGATGTCATCGGATGGTAGTGGAGAGGGTCACGTGTTGCCAGAATATGCAAGCGGAGGCGAACGGTGGTGATGCGCTTGGATGGGCGAATCGAAGGGTTGCGGTTGGGGCACCTACATGCAGTAGATGAAGGCACCGGGAGATGATCGGGCGGCTGGAAAAGGGGACATGTCGCATGAGGAGAAGAAGGCGGGGACTGATGGCCGTGATGAAGGCCATGATTTGATCAGATGGTAAAGAAAGGTGCTGGAGTGAACGGTGGGGATTGAAGTGTCCAAAGGGCGATCGGATGGTGGAAATTGGTGGGCGCGTGGCGCGCAAAGGGGCGGGCCACATGGCACAACCAGAAAGCGCTACCTGGCCCATTCTGGTTATTCAAAAGAAAACCTCACAAAAGATGGAGAAATGGTTGAATTTGAAAAAACTCAAAATATGAAAGTTGTAGATCTCGTTGAGATCTACAAGTTTCATGTTGAACAAAAACTAGGGATGCAAACGGATACAGATATATCCGTATCCGATCCGTCACCGTATCCGTTTTATACAGAGTTTGACATATGTATCCGTATCTGTTTTAAAATGGATACGGATATGGATATCAATTTGATATCCGCAGACATATGTATCTGTATCTGTATATCCATTTTCGTATATAAATATAGTTATAGATTTATTTTTATAACATAATTCTCTACCTCCTTCTACCATATTTATGTAATTTTTATGATACACATTTAGTAAACTAATATCATGCGTTTTCCATCCAATTCTTATATATTTAAGTCGATTCTGTAGAGTATTTCTAACATTACTCGTGTGCGATCAGTATCCATTTTACATCCGTATCTGTTTTTAAAGGATATGGTAAGATAGTTTTAATATTCATCAATATCAGTTTCTGCAACCGTATTCGTATTAAAAATGAATAAGGATATGATAATAACTATATCACCATATCCGAACGTTTACATCCCTACCAAAAATGGAAATGAAGTCAAACGAGAAATAATTTTGTGAGTGTTTTAAGGGCGTGAAAACAATACGATTTTAGTTCTGTTATTTTTGTATTTTTAATTTATTCCATGACTCAGATATACACAACATTTTATCTGTTTTTTTTACACTTAGTCTAAGCTAGGGGTTAATATCTGCGAATTAAGACCATAAAACTAAGTTTCATCGCCCCCTATACTTAAACTATGCTTGTCTCCGAGCATCTCAAACAATGAATGATCTGGATTAACCCCCTTGTGCATGTGCGTACATGATCAGGTCTGTTCAAGAACTCCCAATTCTAGAGATCCAAAATCTCATATATCAACATAGCCTTAATCAAGAGGTCTCCAATTTCTCTAGTTTTCCAGACTCTCTTTGATACATGTATACTAAGCATATGAATTTGTGTTGAATACGATCACGAGAGTAGAATTACAACATCACCCAAGATCCCAGTCCAAGAAACTCTCCTAAGGACCCAATCCTCAACTCTAGAGAATGAATCAAATACTGCATCCAATCCATCATCTCTTCAGTTGTCATACTTAGAAATGTAGTTGGCAGGCAAGTTGATTGAGGGATTTAGGATTGTGTCATTTCTTCTCTCCCTCTCATTGGAACAAGGATTCGTTCGAGTGCCTTATTGCTCAACGCATATTATTGGTGTTGATCAGTGTGCCCGTCAATAGATGTTGGAGTCGTCTGCACTTGTTTTCCTGATAGTACACCGGGGTGTGCCTTTTTTGAGTACCTATCATATCTTCTACACCCAGACTTGTAGCATTTACGATTTAGATCCCTTTTTGGTGCAATCCTGACTCCTAGTCCTAATAGCGGTGGTCTAAGTGGACACTTTAAAATGGTTGGGATCACTCGCCTTTGGTGGAAGCTCTTCGTTAATTGACTTTGTGATATGAGAGCTTTTCTTTCATCATTGATATTTCTTTGCATTATTTTTGGCTAGCTCCACTGCTTTTACCAGGAGTTGGCGCACACTGATCAACATTTTTGTTTTATTCACACCCTTGCACTTAGGTAAAAGTCAAGAGATTAGTACAAGAATCAAGTTCCTATACTGGCTAAAAATGTTGACATTCAGGTTTCATGAGGCCTTCAAAGATTTTATCCCGTCCTCGAGCATCATTAGATCATGTCTAAACTTGAATCTCTCATCCCAGTCCCTTAAGTGAAATTCCGACTCATCTCATCATGGCCGCAGTCATGTATGTGAAGTACCGATCATATTCTCAAGGGTAGAGACTAATCATGCAATATAGCATGCAAATCTAGAAAACTAGGGAAATGTGAAAATTTAAGTCGAAGACCCTGACTGCTAAGGTTGGTTAACCTAAAATCTCAAGAAATCATAAACCGGGTGTTCTTGAACATGACCCTGTATGGAAGTGAAAATGTAGGGGGATTTAATCCAACTCCTTCATCCATTTATTTTGAAATTTTTTATGAAGACTTTAAAAGGTTAATTGACTGCCTAAACTCAAATGAGTAGATGCATATGCTTTCATCCAATATAGGTGTAAGTACAAATCGTAAAACGGAACACGTTGCTTGAGGATGGAGAATTACGTGATGTCCTCTAAATCACCTACTCTGCTAAGGGAAACCCCTCACTGAAAAGTGGCTACTTATTTGGGTTTAGTAGTCAATTTTACTTTCAAAGGATTTTGTTTTTTCTCATTTTTATGGATTTTTTTATTAAAGTTAGAACACAAGTTAGACTCGTTTTCCTTGAAATCAAGAAAATATTTTCGAAACCATGTCATATATATATATATATTTCAAACATTTTTCAAATAATTTTTCAAAATAAGTGAAAACCCATTTTTCAAATCATTTTCAAAAATATTTTTCTTGAAAATAGTGTAATATAGTATAGAAAAGCTTTGAAAATATCTTGTCCACTTGGTTCAAAAATTATACTTTAGCCCAAAAAGTTTTAAATTTTTCAAAATTTTCAAAATAAATCTAAGTACATATATTGTATATACAGTATACCCTCATATACTTAAACTTTGCTATGTCCTCATAGCACTAGATGATATAAAATCATACATCCATTTAAGTATAGAAAAATATACGAACCGAGGCGGACGCCCCCATACTTAGGTTAGAAATAACCTAAGTATCAAGGAGAGGGAAAATGAGTGAGAAAATCACGGGGACTCAGATCCCCCCTATACTTAGGCTGAGAGTAAACTAAGTACAAAGGTGGATAAATGATGCTGAGGAAACCTGAGGGGAACGAAGAAGTTAGGGTAGATATACAAGTGATTGAATGAATCTTCGAAGATGAATGGAGTACTTAAGGGCTAGGGGATGGTGTCGGAGCAATCAAGACTCAAACAAGCAAGAAATACCCTTTTAAATTCACTAACTTCTATGTGAAACCAACAAGTGTTGGTTGATTATCTTGTCATTTTTATTGGTGATTAAAACATTCTAATTTACACAAGGATTAAAAACATGTCGAAGCAAAAATCATCCTACGTAAACAAGGGTGTTTCTCTCCAAAACATTATTTTACTCCATTTTAGGTCAACTTGCATTATCAATCCCAATTATTAGCTTAGGGTTATCACTGTTTAAATGTGAGCATAAATCAATCAATCAATCATCTACCGCTCATTCCCAAGTTCCATTAACCTAGGTGATCAAGCCAGGAAAGGATGTCGAGAAAAGGCCATGCAATCGATAAAAATCATTATCTAGGCTAAGAGAGGAAACTCACAGTGCCTTTAAGTGAAAATTTCATGAAAACAAGACTGAATTAAAATTTAAACCTAAATGTGTGCAAGTCGATAAAAAACCGCACCTAACATGCTTTTATTAGCGGGGGAAAATAGATTGAATTTTTGGCTAAGTGCGATGTTTATGTGCGTCTAGATTTAATGTGTGTCCTACCTACGATTAAACACATAAAATAAAATGTGAAAATAGCTCAGAGAGCTGCGTGTCTGATCCTAGGTCGACACTCAAGTGGGGCAATCCCCACATAACCGCATATAACTCGTTCATTTACACACGCAAGTCTTCGAACGAAGATCGCTATAAAGACGATTGTTACATAAAAAATAAAAATGCAAGACAACAATTTTTTTCTCTTCGATTTTTAACCAAGGTTGATTCTGCAACTCCTCACAGGGGGAACTCCTGCTCCTCGCCTCCATGAACACTAAGGGACCTACCACAAAAACAAGCGTTAGATATCAATCAAAGAAAGATTAACAATGCGCAAACAACGAGACCTATGAACTAAAATCACATTCAATTTAAATGTTAAAAATCCAAATAAAACGAAAGATGAGTTGTGTTCCTGACAACGGTGCCACACCCTTCTCTGGAATGGTGTAAAATGTCAAGGTATTCAATATCTCATACATATTGATGTATGTGGAGCATATGTATCATAATAAACATTTATGATATGCCATATCATTCGATGATTGTGATATGAGATGTCTTCCCTTCACCTTAGAAACATTTGAAATGTTCAAAGATTTTACAATTTGATTTAGAACAAAAGTTTGAAGGAAGATGAAATGAATTTGATCTAATCTAGGTAGCATGTACCTATTAGATGAATTCAAGGAATATCTTATGGAGATATGAATATCATTCCTATCTCACTCCTCCTAATACACCTAAACTCAATAGAGTTGTAGGGAGATGCAATTGGATCATGTGTGACATGATTTGATCAATGATGAATATTAGCATAATTACCTCTTAGTTTTCAGGTATAAATGTAGTAGAGACTACAATATATATTATTAATTAGATTCCATGCAGATCTAAACCTGAACATTCTCATAAGTTATGGTTTGGAACCTAGCCAAGTGTTGGACACTTGAGGTAGGATTGCTTGGTCCATAATTTTGTCATGGATGCATTTAAGCTGGAATCTAGCACCAGAGAGTGCTACTTCACTAGGAAAATAAAGGATGGTATTGGATACCTACTCTACGACCTTGAGATTCTTAAAATATTTCATCTATAAAGATGTGATGAGACTCCTTAGAATCAAGATGAAAATGAAGTGAAGGAACTCATTGAATCTTGAGAAGATAATGAGGCTCCTAAAATCAGAAACTAGAATGACAATTAAAGATGAAACACTCATACCTCTTCAATTGAGTTTGAGGATGGATTCCGTGTGTCAGTCAAGTTTGACAATGATCTGACTTCATATGATGAATCTTTTGAGGATCATGACATGGAAAGATGGATACTCGCAATAAAGTCTAAAGTCAACTTCATATACAACTGTTGTATATGGATAATCGAGGATCCACCTGTAAGGGTAGGACCCATTAGGTGTAAATAGATCTTTAAAAGAAAGAGGGAACCTGATGAGAAGGTAGATAACTTTAAAGCACGTCTCGTATCCACAAGATACACATGAAGAGAAGATATCGCTTTCGATGAGACTTTCTCTCCTATGACCATGCTTAAACCCATCAGAATAATGCTAATGTATCCACAAGATACACATGAAGAGAAGATATCGCCTTTGATGAGACTTTCTCTCCTGTGACCATGCTTAAACCCATCAGAATAATGCTAACTATAGCTACACAACTTGACTTTGACATCTTCAAGATGGAAGTCAATATTGCATCCCTCTATGAATTCCTCACCGTGGATATTCATATGAAGTAGCCCTAGGGCTTCATAATTGTGGAAAGAAAGGTGTGCGAGCTTAATAAACTCCATTTATGGACTCAAATAATCTACTTGTAGTTGGAACATCAGATTTTATGAAATTATAAATGTTGTGATTTCGGATAGAATATTGATGAACCGTGTGAAGCCTAATGGGAGTGCCATTATGTTCATCATGCTAAATGTAGATAATATCCTAATCATTTGGAAAGATATATGGATAATAGTAAGTGTTTTATAATATGGCTATTCCATGCCTTGAGATATGATCTCAAGGATATCTCTTAGATCTTAGTTCTGAAGTTGTTCAGAAGCAAAGAGAAAAGGATATTAGGAACATCACATTAGTAGTGCACCTTGGACTTATTCCATTTTCTGAAAAAAATCCAAGGAAGGCTTATTTCCCTTAAGATATGGTATCGACCTTTCCGAAGGGGTAGCACCTCAAAGAGTTGAGGATGTGAACGTCAAATCTACAGGCCTTAGTGCACTAGCTATGGGAAGCTATGTGTATACTAGATGTGTACAAAAAGTTAGATGTCTGCCATGTAATGGGAGTAGTAAGAAGTTACTAATCCTACAATGGAGATAAAACACTTAGTTGCACTAATAACAATATCTTCAAATAAGACAAGATTTTTTGAGATAGTGATATCAAAGTATTATCTTCAAGAGCTTAAGACTTTACAGATATTGATCTAAAAGGTCTTAACTGTAGATACCTCATGAGATAGAGATCTCCGAAAATAAGGATGTTCTGATAGTATAATAGAAATTACATACTGGTTATAATGATTATTGAGTTGTAGTGTCACAGACACTAGAACTCCTTCATCAACATTGAGTATTGGTTGCATAAGATGCAACATTTGCATAGGATACAAGCACTGTTACTTGGGGATATGCAAGTGTCATAAAAGGACTTGGCGTAGTCTCTCGAGAACATAGTGACTGATCAGCTTACCTGGCTATTTTTCTAAATAGCTTATGATTGTCACATGAATGCGGGTTTAAATGCTTATCCTATTAATGCCTCTTCGGGTTAGTGGGAGATTGTTGGACATGCGAGCCCAGAACGAGCCATTATATAATAAATGTTATTGCAAATGTCATTCCCTCATTTGAAATGAATAACTAATTTGCATAATAGGTCCCTTAGCACTATTAGGTTTATGGACCATGGTCATTTTAATGATCATACAGCTATTGATTCAATTGTTGAATCATAGAGGCTGATGCTTGGATGACTATCTAAAGAGTTAGATTGATGACTCATTAAGCACTGTCAAATGATTATTAAGAGAGGATCTCCAACATGAGAAGGAGATGGAATTCCTTTCTCTAAAGGCTGAAATCTGACTGACCTCTTGATGCAGGTCCTCTGCATAGGGATAGAGATTCAGAGGTGTCAGATTAGTTAGGTCAAATAGTTGATTTTAACAAGATCGAGATAACCAAATACTTATGTCTTATGTTGACACGGTATATGCACACATCCTATAACCGGAGATAGATGTGTTACTATATGTCTGAGTAAGTACGTGTGGAAGATTGATAGGTTGATGGCCTAATCAAGGTCTATACACCGGTGTGCTGGTGTGCATATAAGGTGATGAACCTCCATTTCATCATCTTTATTCTATCATTTTGGCTTCAAAAACCCTAGTAAATACAAGTAAATACCCTTAATTCATGCATTTTAGCATTCATGCATGTGTATGTAAATAATGTACAAATTACAGTTTTTAAGGCCATTATAGAATAAAGAAAAGAAAAGAAAAAGAATAACATATTGTAAATATTTTATGACCCAAAACCCCGAGATCTGTGCATCTCGATGACTAGGTCGCTAAGGAATAAAGTAGGGGGAGATAAGGGCCAAAATACAATAAAAATCCCTTTTATTTAATTCATTTTTTATTCATTTTGGGACCTATTTTTAGTTCCACAGTTTGTACCTCAAATAAAGAAACTTTGTACATGAAAGTTGTAGATAATTAAATAAAGAAACATATCAAATTTATTTCATACAAAAATAATGTACAGATAAAAAGTGATGATCTGAATAAGTTTCCAGAATCCCAAATTCCCATACCTGTATCTCTCCAATAAAAACTCAAAATGTATCAAAGCCATCTTTAATTGTATATAATTTTCAATAAGCTATTTAATGAAGGTGGTTTCATATTTTTCGGAGTTACGGTTTGAAAGTTGAGTTTTGGACCCTTCTTATATACTTGTACCAATTAATATATTCAATTTATTTATTATTCATTATTTTTATAAATTTATATTTTTATAATTTTGTAAATATTATTTATAATATATGTTTACACTAAAATCAGAATAAAAACCTAAATAAATTACTTATATACAACACATAGGTATAATACCTATAAATATACTTGTATAGAATATACTTCTATTTATTCAATTGTACAAAAAACTATAGAAAAATAAAATAAAAATATATTTAAGTCCATAAAAATAAGTTAAAAATTTATAAAATGATTGACAAAAATAATAAAATAAATATAGAAAATAAAAATAAAATATTAAAATATATAGATGAATGAATATACCTAAACATAACCCTTAAAAATGGAACTTGTAATTTCAAACCTCTAAAAAATAAATAAAAATCATATTGAAATACTTTAGAAAATACCAAACTTTTTTATTTTATAATCCAAAAATAATAAATTCATTTACTATTTTTAAATGATTTTTGAAATAACTTCTTCAGGGTTTCTCCTAGTTGGTCCACGTGGACAAACCAGGAGGGTCCGAGAGTTCACCTCGGTCAACTCTCTGACCCGCCCCATGTTCCTCTGTCAGACCTCATTTTTTCCCCTATTTGCGGACTTTTTGAGGTCAAACCACTCCTCCTTTCGTGATACACTCTTCACGACTTTCGTGCCTCGATCATCCCTCTTTCACGCCCTCGTCTCTCCTAGAGCCGAGGATCGTCGATTTCGTCGATCTCCCTCGATCTTTGGAGTGCCTCATAACACTTTAAAAACACCCTCCGACTTTCAAACCAAGTTTAAACCTGTTTTGGACCAGCTTCGCTCCCCCTTTCATGCTCCATAGTGAGAGGAAGATGACAGCTTCCTCCCCCGTGCATCAGGCCGGTCGAGCAAGCTTCAAGGCAGCTCCACCACCTCCGGCAAACCTTCACCGTTGAGGTTCCTTTCCTCAAGTGACCCCACCTTCGAGTACTCGTTTTATTCCTATTTTCTTGCATTTTATCATTCCCCGTATCCGTAGAATTAATATCCTGTCGTTCCCTTCACGTTTCATCCATCGAATCGCCCATTCGACCCCCTCGCCTGAGCGAGCTCCGGCCGACTTTCCTTTTCGCCATCCCACGCATTCGTTTCACCACCACGGGGTCGAGGCAATTTGCTCTCGACTCTCTCACCATTTTTTGTAGGTCCAGAAGCAACAAGAGAGCTTGGGGGCTCATTTTGCTCTCTCGCCGGAGTATCCGGAGCCTCCAAGTTCTGCCACCTCCTCATGAGAGCTCTGGTCGACGCCGGAGCCTTTTGGAGTTCCCCTCACATAGAGGACCGCTGTTGAACAAGAAATTCAAGGACGGAAATTTTTAATTAGTTGATCGGTTGTTGCTTATCCCCAAAATCCCGCGTCAACAAAAGATTATTTTTTTAAAATTTTTTCTACTTATTAACCTGTATAGCGGACAGGGTCGAACTCAGGGAGGCTACAATTCCCGAGGGTTATTCAATTAATCGAAAATCAATCAAGAGAAAACAAGAATCTCAAAGGACAACTATCCTTGGTTTTTGTGATTTTTTAAATATTTTTATTTTTTATTTTTTTATTTCTAATTTTATTTTGTATTTCTGATTTTCAAATTTTTAGTGATTTTGAGTTTTGCAAATTTTTTTCCAAAACGAACAATATGCACAAGGTCAAAAACGTACACCAACTCTTTTTGTAATTTTTCAATTTATCAAGAATGCTCAAAAAAATGCAAAGAAAATGTTTTTGGGTTTTAAAATTTTTAAAATATTTTTGAAAATTTTTGTAGATTTTTCGGATGTTTTTGTATTTTTCTAAAAATCGAACAATGAGAAAATAAGAAAATGTGCACAGCCTGAAGTAATTTGCAATTCAAAATCTTTTAAATGCTCAAAACTCTTGGAAATTATTTTTAAGACAAACTAGAAACAAGTATCTACAAACAGGAACTAAAATCACGATTTTTGGATTTTTGTAGAATTTTTTATGGTTTTTAGAAGATTTTAGATATTTTTCAATTTTTTTGAGTTTTATAAGGAATTAATGCAGCAAAATTGGTCAAAAATTAAATGACAATGAAATACAACTACTCTAATTTTTTTGGAATTTTTAAAGATATTTTCGAATTTTTATGGATTTTTGAATTTCAGGAAGACAAAAAGACACTGTTTTTGAATTTTTAAAAATATCAAATGAAGGCAAAATGCAATGAAAATTTTATGCTAAGAAGATATGCATATCAGGAACATAGCATAATTTTTTTAAAATTTTTTGGAGCATGAGAAACATTTATTTAATCAAAGAGAGCGCACAAATTATTGTTCTGCAATTCACGAACTAGAATGTAATTTAGAAAAGTTTTGCATTTGAAAATAAATAATCAAAATAAATACAAGAGAGAAGATGCAATTTACCAATAGATCATGTGCCTGGCATGTGCTCTGGAGGTTGAAGGGCTTCGTTGCAATTTCGGAAACTTTTGAGGGCGTAACTGTAAACTTGAGAACTCCAAAGGCTATTTGTGTAATTTTGCCAATAAAAATAATAAACCCTAGAGGGTTTCGTTCTTTTTGTTCCAAGCAAAAGGGGCGTCGCCCACCCTTTCTTCTTCAATGGTGGAGGGAGGCGGCGGTTGGGAACGCGCGGCCCTTGCTGAGTTTGGAGGCGTGCGGTTGGCGGGTCTGCCGCCCGCGATGGAGATGCGGCCAGAGGGTGTCGAATGCGGCGGCGGTGGAGGATCAAGCCGCGGTTGCGTTTCCGCCACGAGAACGTAGCAGTCTCGCGCGGAGGTGCAGAAGGCTGGAGAAGGAGCTCAGGACCTGGAAGCACGGCGGGTCCTGCGGCGGGGCCGCTCACAACGGTCGAAGGCGGTGCCGGCGATGGAGGAAGGGCTGCAGGAGGTCGCGCGCCGGCTTCGCCTCGCGGAGGGGGGTGCTGGGTGGTGCGGCGCACCGCACGGGGGCAGGCGAGTGGCATCGTGGCAGGGGTGCGGGCGAGGGGCCGCCCTCGCGCGGTGGTGCTGGAGTCGGGTGTCCTCCACCTGGAGCGTGGTGCGGTGGCGCTGCGGCAGGGGTGCGGGCGAGGCCACCCCCTGCTGCTGTCTGATTTTTTTTATTTTTTTTTCTTATGGAATGTAAATAGTAAATGATAATAAAAAAATTTTTTTGTAATTTTTTTTGTTAATCCAAAAACAGGAAATAAAAAGATAAAGAAAATTTTTTATTTTTATTTTATTTTTAATTTTTTATTGTTATATGATCCAGCAAAACAAATGTTAGAGAATAAAAAGAGACAATTGTTTTTTTATTTATTTACACATCGAAAATAAATGTAGATTCGATAGAGATGAGGGATTCGAATCCGATTCTCCGACTACCGTGCGTGGCCGGAGTTGATAGATCGTGAGAGATAGAAATCGAAGGTAGAGAGATCGAGAAAATGAGATGAAAAATCGAGTCAGTGGCGAATAAATCGAGATGGATTGTTTTAAGATCTAGATAAAAAAATGATGATAAATAAAATGCGATAAACTAAATTACGATTAAACTAAGGTAAAAATACGAAGAAAAATGTGGATCTCACCTTAGGAGTGGAAATGGATCGTGATCGCCTCGACGAAGGCCGAATCGTTGTCACCGGACGATTCGGAGGCTAGACACCTTTTCTCGACAAGAAGACTCTCGGAGATCGGGCTCCTCTCACCAAAGATTGATCCAACTGGAATGAGGGAGAAGGAGCCATATAAATAGAGAAGAGTTGAAATTTGAATTTTTGAATTTTTTGGATAAAAAGATAAGAGAGATGAAAATTGAAATGGATTTTTGAATTTTTGGTGGAAGAGATAACATGAGATAAAGTAAAAGAGATAAAACTATTTACAAAATTATCTAATTTTTTGAATTTTCGTCACTTCATTTATTTGAATTAAAAATATTATTTTTTTATGGTTGTTAGTTAAAAATAGCAACTATATACATATACTATATATATATGGCATTATATACAAGGGTAAAGGAGAAAATTAGCCTTTTTGGTTTTAATAATTTTATTAATTTTTTTATTTTTATTTTTATTTTAAATAATTAGTAAAAATATTTACAAATATATACAAATACAATATGCACAAAATACATGTGAAAATTGCACAAACCACCCCAGAAAACCGACTTTTCAACCGTAACTCCAAAAACTATGAAATCACAGCCATTTTGAAGATAATTTAATTTAGAATTCAATGGAATTGATATTGGTTCAATTTGAGATCATATGGAGCCGGAATTTATCTTTCAATTAGTGCTTAGTGGCTTTTTTTTCAAGTGTGGCTACTTTTATTCTTTACATGATTTAATTGTGCAATCATTTTTATTAATTAGGACGCATTTTTATTTACAACTTTGTTTTGAAAATTATTTGATTTTGGGTCAATTAAGGTACAAATAAATTAGTGTCAGTTTTATACAGATATACACAAAATAAGTGAGAAACACACATTTTTTTGGATTTTTCTGGTTGAGGTCCCTATCTCCCCCTACTTTATTCCCAGTCGATCAGGTCAAGTCTTGACCTTCTCTCGGGGTTCGGGTCAGCCTGTACACAGTCTTCCTTTTTTTATTTTCTTTTCTTTATTTTTCCTTTCTTTCTTTATTTATTTATTTTAGGTTAAAATTAGTAAGAAATGTACAATATTTACAGACAAATGCAAGTTAGTAAGAATATGGAGTTAGCGTTATATGCAGGTGTTTTATAAGGGATTTTAAGCTAAAATAAATGAATAAAGATGACGAATCGCAGATTCATCATCCCCCAATGTTTTACCTTTGCTAGTCCCTTAGCAAATACTTATTTGAAAGAATAAGTGAAGAAAAAAAGAAAGGAAAAATAAATAAAGTAGGACAATATTGAGTATTAAACTTATCTTCATAAAATTGTAGTTTGGAGCTCTGTCGGACCTTTAGATTATTAGTGTGTCGGAACTTCTGTGAGACTTAGAATTTTAAAACCAACAGCCTTCAAGTTCTACACATCATTGTCACAGTTTTGCCCAGAAGTCATCTTAGATCGATCCTCTTCCCAAAGCATACCCTATGAACATTGAACAATCGACTCATGTGTGTGAAAATTTTAGCTCTTCCCATCCAGGATGCCGGATTACCATGCAAATCTCCTCTCCAATAACTCGTCCTCGGGGAGTCAGGTATTTCCTTCTAAGGTCTGTCGTGCTGTGTTCACAATTGAATTGGGGGAGAAGTTAGAAGAATGAGAAAAGAACTGGAGGATGGCCAGTGTAGTCACCTCTGCTTGTGAAGCTGGCCAGTGTAGCCGAGTCTCCACCAAGATCTGCAGGTTTTCTTGAAGCTTGGACCTTTTTGGTCATATATTTATTTGGTAGTAGCTTCTTTGTATTTGGATTTTTTGGTGGTTCTGCTTGGATCTTGTTGTGCCCCTACGGATATAGAATCTTTTTTCCGTACATGTTTTGGGGTCTTAGAAAAATATTGTGCCCAACCGTCCATCCCTTTTTCGAAGCTTTATTTCAACCCGTACTCTGGTCTTTAGATTTCCACGCTACCAGAAAAGAAACTCACACAGTCTTCCAACATCCTGTCTGAGTTGAGCTAAGTGCATAGTGCGGGAGTACAAATTAATTCGCTATTCCAGAGTTGTACCCAGAATGAAGAGACCAGGTTAGACACTAAGAGTCAGATGCTGCACATTGTCATGTGAAACTCAAAGAATTAAGTCAAAGACATGAAGCTTCTAAAATCATATTTCTCGGTGGAGTTCCTCTGAGAATTAGGTGGATTAAGGTCCAACTAAGCTCCATTCTTCAATTTTATTCTAGACGTAGTTTAAATATCAATGCTATCCTGAAAAATGCACATGCAAATGCAGAATATGAACAATGCAGAGAGTTTTTTTTAAAAGAATGATGCACATGTGAAAAGAACCATTTTTTTAAACAATTTTCTAATTTTGAACTTTTTATGGATTTTTGGAGAAAAATGCAGACGTGAAAGAAAGTTTTTTTATGCAAATTTTTATGATTTTTGATTTTGTAGTTTTTTTAAAGGAGAAAGGGTTAGTAATATATACAAGTATATACAAGAGATTTTTTGTTTTTTTTGTGTGTTTTTTTGTTTTGTTTTATTTTTTTGTTTATTTTTTGTTGTTTTTTTGGTTTTTTTTGTTTTTTTTGTTTTGTTTTCCTTCTTTTTTTTGTTTTTTTTGTTTTTTTCTTTTTTTTGTTGTTTGTTTTTTTGTTGTTTGTTTGCTTGTTTGTTTGTTTGTTTTTTACGTGGATTTTATAAAATATACACATAACCCCCCAAATAAATGTATTTAAAAGTACGAGTTATGTCTAAAGTATTATACAATATATACGACACCCCCCTATACTTAGCTCGAACTATGTCCTCATAGTTATTAGAGAGCGACAAAGGAAGACATAACTCGTGCTAAGCAAAGAGAGGTGAAAAGACTCCTATGCTACAACGACTCAAAGAAAAGATAAAAAGACGAGAAGTTGGTGATCCCCCCCCCTATACTTAGGATCAAGTAATCCTAAGTATAGTAGAATGTACAAAGGGGAAAACCGATGAAGAGAATGTACAGACTCACAAAGACATGATATGAACAACATCACCCCCCATACTTAGGGTAGAGTATCCCTAAGTATAGGCAACAACAACAAGGGTGATAAATAGGATGAATATGAACAACACAAATCCTTCACCCCCCTATACTTAGGATAAAGCACATCCTAAGTATAGCATATATATACATACACACACACGGAAAAGGGGTGACTGATAAAACAGGAGAAGACAGAGTGAAACGAAAGGATATACAAGAGGTGTTGAGCTTATGTATCGGACGCAGAAGGTGGAATCAAAAGATCATCGTCTGATACCAAAGATATAGAATCCACAACAGACAGGAATGTATCATGATCTAGATATGATTTCAGCAACTGTCCGTTCACAACAAATGGCTGTGCGTCAGATGACAACCCAGATATGACAATACTCCCATTGTCACGCACAGCTCTCACGATGTACGGTCCTGACCACTTGCTTTTCAATTTTCCTGGGAATAACTTCAACTTAGCATCAAATAACCAAACTTTTTGATCAAGGGAGAAAGTCTTTCTTCGAATGTGTTTATCATGCCAGCGCTTGACTTTCTCCTTATACATAAGTGAATTATCATATGCAAAGTCTCGGAATTCCAGTAATTTATTCAAATCCAACTTCCTGTTCTTTCCTCCTTTCTCATAATCTAAATTGCATACACGGAGTGCATTAATTCTACTGGCAGGTGGCAAGGCTTTCCATATACCAATCTGTATGGAGACATACCCAAAGGAGACTTGTACGCCGTCCGATAAGCCCATAGAACTGAATCAATCATCTGGGACCAGTTCTTCCTATCTGGATGTACAAGTTTTTGCAATATTGTCTTGATCTCCCTATTTGAAATTTCTTCCAAGCCATTAGTCTGAGGGTGGTAAGGGACGCAACTCTGTGCTCAATGACGTACTCCTTCACAAGCTTCTTTACTTCTCTATTAATGAAATGGCTTCCCCCATCTGAAATCAGTATTTTGGGAATACCGAACCGCGCAATAATATGGTCCTTAAGAAAGGAACACACCGTACGACTATCTGCGGTTCGGGTGGGGATAGCCTCCACCCATCGACTAACATAATCCACGGCGAGCAGGATGTACTGAAATCCCTGACTGACAGGAAATGGGCCCATGAAGTCTATGCCCCAAGCATCAAAAACATCAAAAATCTGTATATATCTTAGGGACATGGTATCTTTGGAACCAAGTGTTCCTCCCATTTTCTGATAATCAATACAACCTCGAACATACTCTGTAGCATCCTTAAACAATGTGGGCCACCATAGGCCACTCTATAAAACCTTTGCTGTCGTGCGTTTCCCCGAATGATGCCCACCAGATTCTAGCTTGTGACAGTGCTCAAGTACACTGGTGTGTTCCTCCTGAGGAATGCACCTTCTCCAGATACAATCCGCACCCTCACGAAATAGGTACGGATCCTCCCACTGGTTATAATGAATCTCTGACAGAAATCTGTCTACCTTGTACTTCGGCCAATCTTGTGGAACTTTCTTGGAGAAAAGATAGTTCACAATATCAACATACCATGGAAGCGAGTTCACATATAAAATGGACTCATCTGGAAAGGTTTCAGAAATAGGAATCATGTTCTGCTCAGAAGTCTCTATGTCTGTGATACGGGAAAGGTGATCTGCCACAACATTTTTCACTCCAGGTTTATCTCGTATCTCTAAATCAAATTCCTGGAGAAGAAGGATCCATCTGATAAGGCGTGGTTTGGCATCCTTCTTTTCCTGTAAGTATCGTATGGCAGCGTGATCCGTGTATATAATCACGTGTGAACCAATGAGGTAAGATCTGAACTTTTCTAGACCAAACACAACTGCTAACATCTCCTTCTCTGTAACTGTATAATTCCGATGTGCTTCGTCCAGAGTCTTGCTAGCATAGTGTATAGCAAATGGTACCCCATCCCTTCTCTGTCCTAAGACTGCTCCAACTGCGAAATCTGATGCATCCGTCATGATCTCAAAGGGAAGAGACCAATCAGGTGGTTGTAAGACAGGAGCACTAGTAACCATTTCTTTCATCTGATTGAATGCAAGGAGAACTTTCTCATCGACAACAAAATCAGTCTCCTTACATAGAAGCTCCGTCAAAGGTCTGGCGATTTTGCTGAAGTCCTTTATGAATCGCCTATAGAATCCTACATGTCCCAAAAATGACCTCAACTGCTTCAAATTCTGCGGTGGCTCTAATTGGAAATCACATCAATCTTAGCCGGGTCAACCTCCATACCATGTTTGTAGATGACATGGCCCAATACAATCCCATTAGTCACCATAAAGTGACTCTTCTCCCACGAGATCACTAGGTTTACCTCACAGCAACGTTGAAGAACTCGGTCTAAATGAGCAAGACATGTGTCAAAACTATCCCCATAGACTGAGAAATCGTCCATGAAGACTTCAAGAAAATTACCCACCATGTCGGCGAAAACGGCCAACATACACCTTTGAAAAGTAGCGGGGGCGTTACACAATCCAAAGGGCATCCGTCTAAAGGCGTAAGTGCCAAACGGACAAGTGAAAGTAGTTTTCTCCTGATCCTCAGGAGCGATAGCAACTTGGTTGTATCCCGAGTACCCATCCAAGAAGCAAAAGAACTCTTTCCCTGCCAACCTCTCAATAATCTGATCAATAAAGGGCAGTGGAAAGTGATCCTTCTTGGTAGCTGAGTTCAGGCGTCGGTAATCTACACAGACACGCCATGAAGTAGGTACCCGGGTCGGAATCTCCTCGCCATGGTCATTCTTTACGATCGTAATCCCAGATTTCTTTGGGACCACATGTAAAGGGCTGACCCATTTGGAATCCGAAATGGGATATATAAAACCAGCATCACACCATTTCTTGATCTCCTTCATGACAACCTCCCCTAGATTTGGATTTAGACGGCGCTGACATTCACGGGAGGGTTTACAGTCATCCTCTAGGTAGATATGATGCGATCACAACGCTGGATTGATCCCATGGAGATCCGAGATATTCCATCCTATGGCCTTGCGGTTTCTCTCAAGAACCTCTAGCACGCGAGATTCTTGTTCAGCGGTCAACTGCAAGCTGAGGATGACCGAAAACATTTGGGGGGGACCAGCAAGGAAGGCATATTTCAACGTTGATGGTAAAACCTTGAGCTCAGGTGGGGTTTGAATCGTCTCTCTGATAACCTCTGCTACTGTACTGGTAGACGGTATGTGATCTATGCTCTGTAGACTATCCACCTTGGCTATTGACGGCTTAGCAAATAGAATATTTGATAGATCTGCGATGAATGATCTTTGCTCAGAGAGGAATGGCTCATCAGGATGTTCAATATTCTTATCAATGAAGGGCTCAAATATCTCATCAATAATCTCAGAAAGAAGTCTCTCATCTGTGCATAAATCAGGAAATTCAATGAATGGCTCAGATATCTGGACCTCAGAACTCTGCTCAAACTGCTCATCGGCAACTATCTCAATTGGACCACCAAGGGAACTCATGTCGACTGTGCTTTCCAGAGAGTCCTTTTGGGGAAAGGACTCTTGGGTATCTATAAAATCCGTGAAAAGATCTGTCTCTTTGAATTCAGCAAGAAAATCACAGTCATCTGGCTCTGATATAGCTTTCTCTGTATCATCTGTTGCTGGTAGCGGTAATGGTCTAAGATCAGAGATCGTCTCAATTTTTACCTTGTCACTACGAGAGTGAAAGATGATCTCTCTAGTACCATAATCAACTGCTGCTTCGGCCGTTTGGAGGAACGGTCGTCCTAGTATCATCGGGGTATGGAGTAACGGTGCAGATATGTCCATATCCATGACAACAAAATCAACAGGAGATTTCATTCCCTGCACCGTTACAATAACGTCCTCTAAAATACCTCTTGGCCTCTTAATCGATCTATCGGCAAACTGGAGGATCATTCTGGTAGTTTTAAGAGGCCCTAACTGGAATTCAGTTACTAAAGAGGAAGGCATGAGATTAATGGAGGAACCGCTATCGAGAAGAGTACGATCAAATTCTTGCTCAAAGATATGGCAACGGATGTGAGGTGCTCCCTTGTCTTTCTTTTTCGGTGGAAGGTTGCTGATGGCATGAACTGTGGCCATGGTCAAGATGTGTTTCTCTGTTTCCTTTCGTCTGTTCTTCATTGGTTAACGCTTTTGGGTACATGCCTCTTTCATTCCCTTTTTACTGTAGGCATGTATTCCATGGCCTTAAGAAGTGGCATCTTTAAAAAGATATTCTGTAAGATCTCAACCACTCCAGGATCAGATAGTGTTGTTTTTAATTTTTGAATTTTTTTAGCATTGAGAGCAGAAGGAAATGGCACAGAATCAGAATAAACATGCAAACGTTCATTTTCTTTATTCAAAGTGGAATCATCATGTACAAGAGGACAACTAGAATTAGTCTGTATAGTGTTGTCCAATCTAGGTGAAGGAAAAACAGAATCTAAAATCGAATGGGATGCTACTGCTGGTGAAGAGCAAGAATCTGCGACTGGTATATTCTCCCTTGCCGATGGTGATCTGCATCTGCCTAGTGAAGGTTGTGAAACTCCAGATGTGGGTGCTGCTATTCTGGGCCTCTCGACTGCTGGTCAAGGAGATGATGTAGAAGATGATGCTCTCTCTCAGTGGATCAATCTTCCAACCCCAACTGATGCGTAGGCGGCTGTAATCTCCTACCGCTCCTGAGATGAATGGCGTCAGATAAACATGTAAAATCAAGGGACATATCTGTCTCGGGGGTGGGTGGGCTTTTAGCTACCTGCTCCTTACGTTTGAAATTATTGGGGTTGGCTTCGATCTGTGCTGGAATTAGTCTTGGTGGTAGTCAGGTCATCGATCCGCTGAGTCAGTTCATTTATGCTCTTCATAATAAATGCAAGTTGGTCCAGTGCTGGATTGACTGAAGGGGCCTCGGGTTACTCATTGACTAGTTGTCGCTGAGACTGATACTGCGGAGGTTGTTGGTACCCATACGGATTCTGGTAATGAGGAGGAGGGGGGAAAGGATATTGTCCATAATATGCAGTCTGCTGCTGGTTCGGTTGAGGGAAATACATGGATTGCTATTGTGGTTGGCCTTGTCTCCAGTTTTGGAACTGAGGTGGAGACCGGTACTGAGGCTGGAACTGCTGGTACTAGTACTGCTGTTGTCTGCCTCCTTGAAGCTGGTGGGTGGGTCTCTGACCCTGCTGTGAACCCAACTGGCCTTGCCCTACCGGACGGGGTTGGTTTCGCTCACGATCGAACCAGATACCATTCACCTCCTGAATGAAAGGTGGAGGTGGAGACTGCTGCTCAGGAATGTAGGCTACTTCTTGCTGGTACGGAACTATCTGATGTGCATGCTGCTGAGCTTGATCAGGTGTCTGCACGTAGTAGACATGCTGGACCGTAGATGGTCCTCTGCTATTCTGCTGAGTGGAAGGAGTCTGCTCCCTAGTAGAGGGGTCAACTGCTGCATTCGTATTGTGGACTACACTGATTGTACTCACAAGAAGTTCCAGATGCTTTGTTATCTCATCCAGCTTATCCAGGTTCTTCGTCCTCTGCTCGATCACATGAAGCTTATCGAGTTCCTTGGATCGCTTCTCAATAATGTCTACTTTGGATAGGTGGTCTCCAATGATGGCCTAGTCTGTGCTATCCACCTTATCCACTTCTTGTGTTGCTGTCATTTTGACATCCTTGTGGGGTACTGCAGGGGCGGTGACAGGGTGCTTCTGGAAAGCATGTGAAGAAGAAAGAGCTGCTGAACTTTCTACCATCTCTTCAAAAATTTGATAAAGGACATCCTTGTCCTTGTTGAAGTGGCTTCCCTCACAAGCGGCATCTACCAGCTTCTGATTCTCAATGCTTAAACCCCCAAAGAAATTTTGTACAAGGCTGGTCTTTGGAATATCATAATGGGGGCATTTCTCTGTCAGATCTTTGAAATGTTCCCACGCCTCGTGAATAGGCTCTTGGGGTATCTGGGAGAAATTAGCAATCAGGGATCGCATTTGGTTGAGTCGTCCAAGTGGATAATACTTGTTTAGAAATGCGGATCTCAACTCTTCCCAAGTAGTGACAACCTTCCCCCAAGTGATTTAACCAGTACAAGGCTTTTCCCATCAGGCTGAATGGAAAAGAGGTCATCTGCACTACCTCTAATGGGATGTTTGGGTAGTGTACGGTTCCACAAATGCGATCGAACTGCCGGAGGTGTATATAAGGTTCTTCATTAATGTTTCCATAGAATATTGAGAGAAGAGGTAAAATAGTTGGCTTAAGCTCAAAATGCCCATGAACCGCGGGGATTTGTATCCACGAATTTGTCTGTCCTGCGCCTGGATTATAAGCATCTTTGAGTGTATGCTTAGGCTCTATATGAGGTTCTTCTCCATTCCCACCTCCAGGGTTTCTGTTATCCCCCCCCTCCTATTTTCTCTTTCTTGTCTTATCTCGAGAATCATCTCTCTCAATGTGGCTTGGAACTTAGCCTGCTCTGTTAACTGTGCTTGAATTGCTTGAATGGAGGCTAACATGGTACTGTTGATCTCGCTCTATTCCGACATGGTTCCCTTTCCCTTTGGCGGCATTAAATATCCAGCTTCTGACTCTGAAAATGTATATGCCACACGATTAGTGCTCAGAATTGACGGAGTCTAAGATATTAATTCGAGATTAAAGCCAATCTCAAATAGTGGATTTATGGACGTTGTGAATTGTGAAGTGGGGAAAGAGGAATATTCGTGAAGTGAGTCTCCCCGAATAGAAGGTGAACGGCTCGGAGCGTAGAATGAGTTCGCGGATTCCGAATGAGAAATACTCCGGTCTGACATCTTCGAAATCAATAGGCAGAATGCGAGAGCACGAATGTCAATGCAAGAGTGAAATTGAATGAAGGCGCAAATTGCGCAGAAGGATCTTTAGCACTAACAAGCAAACACAATACAAACCCCCAGTTCACCAACTCAACTCAATGTGAAGACCGTGAAGGTTCGGTCACGATTTTTGGATTTTTTGTAGAATTTTTTATGGTTTTTAGAAGATTTTTGATATTTTTCAATTTTTTGACTTTTATAAGGAATTAATGCAGCAAAATTGGTCAAAACTTAAATGACAATGAAATACAACTACTCTAATTTTTTGGAATTTTTAAAGATATTTTCGAATTTTTATGGATTTTTGAATTTCAGGAAGACAAAAAGACACTGTTTTTGAATTTTTAAAAATATCAAAGAAGGCAAAATGCAATGAAAATTTTATGATAAGAAGACATTCATATCAGGAACATAGCATAATTTTTTCAAAATTTTTCGGAGCATGAGAAACATTTATTTAATCAAAGAGAGCACACAAATTATTGTTCTGCAGTTCAGGAACTAGAATGTAATTTAGAAAAGTTTTGCACTTGATAATAAATAATCAAAATAAATACAAGAGAGAAGATGCAATTTACCAATAGATCATGTGCCTGGCATGTGCTCTGGAGGCTGAAGGGCTTCATTGCAATTTCGGAAACTTTTGAGGGCGTAACTGTAAACTTGAGAACTCCAAAGGCTATTTGTGTAATCTTGCCAATACAAATAATAAACCCTAGAGGGTTTCGTTCTTTTTGTTCCAAGAAAAAGGGGTGCCTCCCACCCTTTCTTCTTCAATGGTGGAGGGCGACGACGGTTGGGAACGCGCAGCCCTTGCTGAGTTTGGAGACGCGCGGTTGGCGGGTCCGCCGCCCGCGATGGAGATGCGGTCAGAGGGCGTCGAATGCGGCGACGGTGGAGTATCGGGCCGCGGTTGCATTTCCGCCACGAGAACGGAGCAGTCTCGCGCGGAGGTGCAGAAGGCTGGAGATGGAGCTCGGGACCTGGAAGCACGGCGGGTCCTGCGGCGGGGCTGCTCACAGCGGTCGAAGGCAGTGTCGGCGATGGAGGAAGGGCTGCAGAAGGTCACGCGTCGGCCTCGCATCGCGGAGGGGGCGCTAGGTGGTGCGGCGCACCGCACGGGGGCAGGCGAGTGGCATCGCGGCAGGGGTGCGAGCGAGGCGCCACCCTCGCACGGAGGTGCTGGAGTCGGTTGTCCTCCACCTGGAGCGCGGTGCGGTGGCGCTGCGGCAGGGGTGCGGGCGAGGCCGCCCCCTGCTGCTGTCTGATTTTTTTTTTTTGATTTTTTTCTTATGGAATGTAAATAGTAAATGATAATAAAAGAACTTTTTTTGTAATTTTTTTGTTAATCCGAAAACAAGAAATAAAAAGATAAAGAAATTTTTTTCATTTTTTTATTTTTATATGATCATGCAAAACAAATGTTAGAGAATAAAAAGAGACAATTGTTTTTTATCTATTTACACATCGGAAAAATGAATGGAGATTCGACGGAGATGAGGGATTCGAATCCGATTCTCCGACTACCGTGCGTGGCCGGAGTTGATAGATCGTGAGAGATAGAAATCGAAGGCGGAGAGATCGAGAAAATGAGATGAAAAATCGAGTCGGTGGCGAATAAATCGAGATGGATTGTTTTAAGATCTAGATAAAAAAATGACGATAAATAAAATGCGATAAACTAAACTACGATTAAACTAAGGTAAAAATACGAAGAAAAATGTGGATCTCACCTTAGGAGTGGAAATGGATCGTGATCGCCTCGACGAAGGTCGAATCACTGTCACCGGACGACTCGGAGGCTAGACACCTTTTCTTGACAAGAAGACTCTCGGAGATCGGGCTCCTCTCACCAAAGATTGATCCAGTTGGAATGAGGGAGAAGGAGCCATATAAATAGAGAAGAGTTGAAATTTGAATTTTTGAATTTTTTGGATAAAAAGATAAGAGAGATGAAAATTGAAATGGATTTTTGAATTTTTGGTGGAAGAGATAACATGAGATAAAGTAAAAGGGACAAAACTATTTACAAAATTATCTAATTTTTTGAATTTTCGTCACTTCATTTATTTGAATTAAAAAATATTATTTTTTTATTTTTTTATAGTTGTTAGTTAAAAATAGCAACTATATACATATACTATATACATATATGGCATTATATACAAGGGTAAATGAGAAAATTAGCCTTTTTGTTTTAAAAATTTTATTAATTTTTTTATTTTTATTTTTATTTTAAATAATTAGTAAAAATATTTACAAATATATACAAATACAATATGAACAAAATACATGTGAAAATTGCACAAACCACCCCAGAAAACCAACTTTTCAACCGTAAATCCAAAAATTATGAAATCACATCCATTTTGAAGATAATTTAATTTAGAATTCAGTGGAATTGAATTGGTTCAATTTGAGATCATATGGAGCCGAAATTTATCTTTCAATTAGTGCTTAGTGGCTTTTTTCAAGTGTGGCTACTTTTATTCTTTACATGATTTAATTGTGCAATCATTTTTATTAATTAGGACGCATTTTTATTTACAACTTTGGTTTTGAAAATTATTTGATTTGGGGTCAATTATGGTACAAATAAATTAGTGTCAGTTTTATATAGATATACACAAAATAAGTGAGAAACATACATTTTTTTTGGATTTTTCTGGTTGAGGTCCCTATCTCCCCCTACTTTATTCCTGGTCAATCAGGTCAAGTCTTGACCTTCTCTCAGGGTTCGGGTCAGCCTGTACACAGTCTTCCTTTTTTATTTTATTTTCTTTATTTTTCCTTTCTTTCTTTATTTATTTATTTTAGGTTAAAATTAGTAAGAAATGTACAATATTTACACACAAATGCAAGTTAGTAAGAATATGGAGTTAGCGTTATATGCAGGTGTTTTATAACGGATTTTAAGCTAAAATAAATGAATAAAGATGACAAATCACAGATTCATCAACCGCCCCAGGAAGCGCCATGGCCACTTTTGAGTCGAGAGGACGCCGGAGGACCGAGATCTGGAGCAGGGAAGGTCGCCTTCGCCGGCCTTCTTCCCTGTTCTTCGTCCGAGGTTCCCCACCGTTGGATCAAGGCCGGGTCCCATATCGTACAACTACCGTCAGATCTTCACGCGCCTCCACCGTTCGATCAGCCTTGGAAGATCTAATCGCAGCCATCGAAGCCGAACCGTCATCGACCGTTCAGATCGTGACACGTGGCAAGTGGGAGCGCATTAGCCGTCAGATCTGCAGGCCTTGGGTATTTTGCATATTCACCCTCGGCCAATTTTGTGTCTGTTTATAATACTTAATCTTTCATCTACAGTTTAAAAATGTATAGTATTTGCAATTAGACCCCCGTATTTCTCATATTTGCATCCAGGTTCCTATCCACGTCAGCTCACATGCCTGTGCGCATGAGGGGATGTGGTATTTTGCAAGGGACCCCCTGCGTGTTTTATTATTTTGTTCTAGTCCAGGAAACATTTCATAACGTGTAATATTTTTGGATATTTTGCAAAGTAGCTCTCAGGGTTTTGTTATTTGTGTTTAAGTCCCTACCAGGCGCGTGAGTACCACGTGTGTCGGTGGGAATTTTGCATAGTATCCCCTGGGTTTTTGGCTATTGGTGTTTGGTCCTGGAAATTTGTTAATTAGTTATAAAATTCTGGAAAAATTGCAAGTTGCCCCTGGACTTTATAATATTTGCAAAAAGGCCCTTGTCAGTAGTGTAGTTTCTCTTTGTTGTCTCTATTTATTTCATGCATCTATAAATTCGAAAAATAACCAAAAAATGGGCATACATTCATGTTGCATTGTGCTTCCACGTTATATTTTTATTTCACATTTTTGTTGCATTTTATTTTTTATAAAAATTCAAAAACATGTATTTTCTTCACTGTTTGCATTAGAAAATACATAAAAAATATAAAACATTTTTTAAAAATTCAAAAAAAAATACTTTGTGTGCTTCTGTGTATTTTAACTCCAACCCAAAAATCACTAAAAAAATTCAAACAAAAACTCCTAAAAATTAGAAAACCCCAAAAACCTTCATAAAAATCTTAAAAATTCCACAAAAATCCTAAGAATACAATTTTTGTTTCTAAATTTTCTCTGTTCTATTATCTTTACTTTAAAATTAATTTGAGAGATTTTGGACTCTGTTTGATATTTTTCATCCTCATTTTAGTTTTAGTCTTCAATATAGTGCACTATTTTAAGTATTTTTGACTTTAAAAATACCAAAAAATAAGAAAAATTTAGAAAAATCACAAAACATTGAAAAATATATAAAAAGTACAAAAATATTTCATTTCCTGAATTTTGAATATTTTTACCTATATATATCCCTCTCTTATCTCTCTTATGCATATATATCCTATATAATTATATTACCATATTAAAAGAAAAAGGAAATCTAAAAAATGCAAAATAAAAAAATAAAATATAAAATCATTAAATAAAAAATCAAAATACAAAAATATAAAATCAAATATTCAATAAAAAATTAAAAATTAAAAACCCACAAAAATAGCATACTTGTAGACATTTGATCACTCTCATTCTTGAGCTTATTTTCCGATCTATCCTGCTTGTTCCTATGTTCGACACTCTACACATACTTTCACCTATACACATATTTGTTGTAGAGTTATAATAAATTTTAACTCCGCACATTCACTTTCATTGATTGATTTATCTGTTGTGGGTTAATTGTTGACTTAACCCGAATCTCGTGTGGTCGACTCAGCGACTGAGTTCCCACTTTGTGTGGAACTTAAGACCATCGATTTTCTGGTTAATCAAATAGCGCCATTGCCGGGGAACAACAACATATAGATCATTTCTTTGTGATTGATTGTGATTGTTTGTCTACATTTTTATCTCTCTCATTTATTGATATATATTGTTTGAGTTGTCCAACCCCTCTCTTTGGTTGACTTTGTGCGAGGTACCGCGGATCGAGGGAGGCACTCTACCCTGGGCACCTGCGCACCCACGTAAAGGCGGCTTCGACCTGCTACTCTTACACCAAAGAGGACTTAGAGAGATTTTGTAGACCTAGCTCTAGTTTCATTTTCATTGCATTACTTGTGTAATTTAAGTGAGAGAGTGACTCATTAGTTTGTAATATTCAGGACTTGGACACTTCTACACTTCACGAGGTCCATCGCCCAAGGGATTGTTCCCTTTGGGGCCTCGTCAGTTTATTCGTTGTTTTTATGGTTTTGCCTATTTTAATACCTGCTTGATTCACGCTGATTTAGCCCCCAGATTTAGGAGATTTTATTGATTGTAACGTAAATAGCTAAGGCCCGGTGACGAATCTGTGATTCATCACTCTAAAAGTTGAAAATAGAGCTTTTTTCCCGAGTAATTAGCTGCATATTTTCATTTATATGCATAATTAGCATTCATGCATGCAATGAAAACATCTACATTTTAGCATTCATATTTGCATAAAATAAGAAGCTCATTTCAATTGTAAATATTCACATGTATATTCAACATATTTCGCCTATTTGAATATATTTTATACTTACTCCAATTCCAATAAAATCAACTCTATGGTGTATATATTACTAACACTAATTAAAGAAAAATATCCAAAAAATACTAACTTGTAAATTGACCAATAAAACCCCAATCCAAGTTTGAAATCAGGAGCCTTAAAATGCACATATCTCTCTCATACAGTGTCCAATTTAGGTCTACTCACTTTTAAAGTAATATACATTCAGAGACCTTCCAAACAGGACCAATTTCATTAAAATTGGAGCTCGTATGCAAAACTTGGGTTTTGGGTCCCTTTTGTATATTGTACATATTAACCAAAATGCCCTTGCATTTTCTTAATTATTAAAAATCCAAAAAATAGATTAAATTGTAAATATTCTTTTCACGTTTTCTCTATTTTTATTTTAATTTTTCTTCTATTGAAAATGACAAAAAAATTGCAAAAGGAAAAAATATGGTATTTTATACCTATAAGGTACCGCCCAAAAAATACATTTTTGTACAGATGATTTCATTTGATTTTCGGCCCTTCACGAAAGTTGTAGATCTCGTCGAGACGAGCAACTTTTGTGTTGACCATTTTTTATTTAATCCCTTTTGTTATTTCTTTTTTATTTTTCTTCACATTTAATTTTTGAATTTTTTTAAGAGCGACGTGTGGCAGATCCTGAAGCCGCCACATGTCACCCCATTTTTTATTATTTTCAGATTTATTTTATTATTTTCGGATTTATTATTATTTTACTATTGCAATTTTAATTATTTTTGTAGCCTACTATATTATTTTATTAATAATTTATTTTATCCCCCTTTTACCTCTTCTCCCCTTACTTGTCTTCCACTCCAAGCAAATAACCCCCTATTACTCCACTCTCCCCATCTCTTTTCCAACTTATCCCTCCTCTTTATATTCTCATCCCCTCCTCGATTGCTCATCATCTTCCATTCTACGAGTGAGAGAGGTTCGAGCCCCGTTTAAGTCGTGAGGTGACAGCTCCCCCTTAGACATTGAGGGACGACGACCTGCAGGCGAGATCCGTGGTTAACATCCGCGTAACGAACTTCCCGTCAAGATCGCAAAGCTTCTCCGATTTTTCGTAGAACCGGATCGAGGCTACGACGGAAGCTGCACACCCGTGGCTCCACCTTCGGCGAATCACAGGTAAGTAATCCATCTCCTTTCCTTGTCATTTTATTTTTATCAAGCAAATTTTCTTCCTTGTTGTTTTATCATCATCACATAAAAATTACACAACATCTAAATCACACATCATCTATCCTTACCTCACCGCCATTTCACTGTTGCATTTTTTCCTGTTTGAAAAAAATTACAAAAAAAATAAAAAAGAACCTGGAGAAGCAGAAGCAGCGGCGTACGTCGTCGTCGTCGCCCCCTGGTGACGGTGCGCCGCCCAAGCACCATCCAAGTTGCCGCACGCCCCAGCGTCGCCGCACGCCTCCGTCCAACCTGTCGAGCTCCTCCTCACCCAGCCAGCCCCAATGGTCGCGCCATGTGCACCCAGCAGTGCGCCAACCGCTCGCCGCCATCCGCGGAGGGTCGTCGCCTCCCCTGCACATTCAGCAATCGCCCCGACATCTCGAGCTCCGCCCGCGCCCAGTGCGCCACGCGACCACCTCCCCCGTCGCCCGTGGTGGACCTCCACCTCGCCACACGCCCACCGGTGTCCCGCATGTCCAGCTCGCCCTTGTCGTGCTGCCCAGGCGCAACGCTCGACCTCTGCTATCTCCACCGCTGCGACCCAGCGGAGCTCGCGCCGCTCATGCGGCGTCGCCTCCAACACCGCCCCTGGCCACGACCTCCCCCCGCGTGCGAGATCGTAACACCTCTGCGCCGCCCAGGCGTGTCGTCGCCTCCACCAGCTTGCCTCTGCCACCGCCCGCTCCTCGCCCTCCTCCTGACAGCCATACCATGCCCTCGTCGTCGACTCGCGAGCGTGGCCGTGCCCACTGTTCGCGCGGCCGTAGCACCGTCGTGGTGGACCGCCCGTAGCCTCCTTCTGCGTCCCTCTCGTGCCCTAACTTGGGTTCCAAGCCAGGAACCCAACGAGTGACTATTTTTTATTTTATTACATTTGTGAAAATTGCATATTCACTCCTTAAAGTTTCAGTAATTGCAAAAGTGCCCTTAAGCACAGTTTGTTTATTATTTCATTTTCAGTATTGCATTGGTACCCCTGACTTCGCATGGTAATTTGGACCTCAAATTGGCATCATTTATTTTTAATGAAAAGTAGCATGTTGTAGAGCAACAAAATCTTTATCTCGTGGCTATTTATTTTCATTTTTGTGAGCATTAGATATTTTATTAAAAAACGGAGATTAAAAATCAGTGATATTTTTCCCATTTATGCTCTAACCTATTTATTTATTTTCATTTTCGCACAAACCTATTTCTTGCTCTAAAATTGCAAAAAAATAGTAAATGATGCCTCTAAATATGCTTTGATTACTATCCAAGTTTCATCAAAGTTAGAGTTGTCGTTTTCAAAGAATAAATTCTAGGGCGATTTCTGTAATTGTTTTTTAATTAAATCCACGAATATTATTTTTGAGAACTTTCAACTCTCTTGGATTTCTTATTGAAATATCTATCTGAGATAATTCGCTCTCTGGATAATTTGATTTCGTGGATTTATTAGGAATTAAATACTCACAATCGCTTTGTTTTCAATAAAAAATCATAAAAAAGCATAAAGTGCCAGAAAATTCTAAAAAATTAGTGTAGTTTCATTTCACATATTTAACTTCCAGTAAATTTTTCATAATTTTTGCATATCATTTGCATGAACAATTGCATAAAATCCCTAAAAAAGTTTGCATTTTTTATTTGTGCGTCTTAAATCCAAAAGTTCCAAAAAATCTATTTTGCGTTAATCATTGAATTAGGTTTATAGGAAAAATACAATTGGTCAATTTGGATTAATTTCACATTAAAATTAAATTTGGCTAAGTTGTTGACTTTCTTAATAATCTAGTTCATTCGCATCATTGCATTTGGCATTTTATTGCTTAAAAAATACCACTTGGAAAACCACAATCTAATCCCTCTAGCCTGATCCCGAGTTGTTCCTTTGCCTCCTTCAGTCGACCCTGTGGCTTGTCCAGGCTAAACAAACATAAAACCACATATTAATTTCATTCGATGATTCATCGATTTGTGCGATTATTTTTGATCGATCCGGATTTGTCCAACTGGAATGAAATAGTCAATTAGACAACATTAAAAAGGGTATATTTCAGACTTATCAAATGGTGTCGCTGCCGGGGAGGCAAACGGCTTAGGATAACTTTAGAAAATTAGATTTACGTTTTCCATTCATTCGGGTAGTCTGACCCCCGAGCCATCTTGTAATTATCCATTTTTTATTTAATTGTTTTTCTGACCATTTTTGTATATATCTCTCTCTGACATAATTTTTATCTTTTTGTGCGAGGGTCCGGTGGACTTGAAGCGGCTTTCTTGAAGTCGATGCATCTCGAAGTGCATCGCAGGCCGACGATTCGTGGATCAAGTCGGTTGTTGAGACGTCAAAAAGTTTTTGTTAACTTGTAAAAAAAGTGTCTACATTTACAATAGTTCCCGTTTGGGATCTCGCACGTGTAAGTCATAATAAAACGTGTCCCCGTGTGTTGTGTGGTTGCTTTACGTAGAATAGGACTTGCACTTACGGCTCTTAGAGCTTCCTAGGATTGTTTGTGCTCGTAATATTCAGGACCACACTTCACCATTAGAAGACGCACTTAGACCGCAAGACTTTAGCCAAATTTAAATACGTTCTGCACTCGCTAATAGAACTGCCTGTCTAGGAGCGGCTTTTCATCACTTGCATGCCATTTAGTGTAAAATTTCAATTCAGTCTTGCATCCTGCATTATAGAGAGTTGGAGGTACTGTAAGTATTCTTACTCAAGCATTCATCATCGTTTTCTCGATTTCATCGGGTTTTTTTATTCTCTCTCTCTCTGTGTGTTTTCTAACCTAGGATAGAGGAATTGGGATTGGACGGTAGACGCGATTGCTTGTATGGATTAATATCAGTGATAACTAATCTCTAAAATCGGGACTGCTAATTGAATTTGACCAAAAAAATTGACTAAAATTAACCCTTGTTTGCGGGAGAGTAACCCCAACCTTGTTTTCAGGTTGAGTGAGGGTACTTGAGTGTGTGTGAACACCTTAAGGTAGAGTCCAAATCCCCGCCTTCCATATCACGTACCAATTGATCCTAGCAAATATCACGAGTTGAATTTTTTCAGATTCACTGACTAGTACCAAGTAACCTCCGCATGTTCACAGGTAGTCAGGGGTGAACCAGCGGTACTTCGGGACAAGTTGCTAGTAGCCCCTCAGGGTGAAATTCCAGCCTTGTCAGCCTCCACCTGCTTGCGGGTAGATATGAGCATGGTCTTTGAATCCATCAACTTGGGATAGGAGCGAAGAAAGGAAGGGCGTCGGTATCTAAGGCGACATGTTAAACAGGGGAGACGCATCCAGCTTTTTAGCCAACTCCCCTATAGGTCGCGTAACCTTTGCTATTTGTCTGAAAATTCACACTTAAAATCAACCAGACTAATCGGACTCAATTTCGGGTCCTTCACCGTATTGAGTGTGAACTCAGAGTTTGCTCTTGCGTTTGTCTTTGTGTCTGTCTGTGTGTGTTATCCTATGTAATTGCACATTTTCTACCTCAACCTACTTACACTCATCGTTTCCTCTTCAAGATATCGGGATATTGGTCCCCATACCCTTTGACCTCTGGTCATTCCTCCTCGACTATATATCGTTCATCTTCGCTTTCTCCTTCTTCCATGTATCCTCTGCCATCCACGGGAGACCCTTACCCGTGGTCGGTTCCACCTCAACCCGATTATGAAGTCAGAACTTCGACTGACTCCTCCACTTCTTCGCATTTTCACCCCTACTTCATATTCTAACACTTCGAATCCACTTCCACCTTGGCTGACTGTCCTTACTCTGAGAGCTTGCAGGAATCAAAGAATCAAATGAAGAGCAAGCTACTGTTGAGACAGATGACTGGTAAAATTATATGCCCCCACATACTTCATTCTCACCTCAAGTAGGGACCATACAACAATTTACATAGACACATCCCGACTTGATCTTAGGGCATAACTTGGTCGATCGAACAACCCGAATGGAGAGGCCTGTACATCATGATTTTCCAGACTTGATTGACTTTAGTGATCAAGCTTCCATTAACCAGCCTTCATGTCACACATTCGGAGAGCCTATACATTCACGGGAGTGGATTCATGAGCTAGACTTACTAGTCCCCCATTCATTGACTCCATCATATGAGGCTCCGACCAATATCTGCCATTCGGATGGTACATCTCGACCCAGGATTACATGCCAGACTCTAGGTATGTTGAGTATGAGGCCCCAATATCTCAGCAGTATCCTCCAATTGATCAGAACTCTCCCATGATTTGTCATGAGAATTTTGTGGAGGATGACATCTTGATGAGTCGCTAAATACGATGATTAATTTGTGTTCGTTGTGTTACGTGTACTTAACGATTCGGTCAGAACCGAGAGAAGATCTCCGTGGAGAGTGTCTCGGCTTAATTTATATCCCGGGCAAGTCCGGTGTCGAACTCGGGGAGGCAAAGGAACAACTTCGGGTTTAATTCAAAAATTTAGGTCTAGATTTCCAAGTGCGGTATTTTTTTAGATTTTTTTTATGCAAAAACCGAAGCAAATGCAAAATGCGGGTGAATTAAGTACTAAGAAATCACATAACTTAGCCAAATTAATTTTAATGTTAAATTAATCCAATTCCGCCAAATTATATTTTTCCTAGAATCCTAATCCAGTAATGAACACAAAACACATTTTTTGGAATTTTAGGGGTTAAAATGCAACAAGGAAAAATACACACTTTATGGGTTTTTTCGCTATTTCTCACACAAACAGTAAGCAAAAATCATGAAAACTGAGATTAAAACATGATTAAAGGAAGCTACGGCAATATTTTTGGATTTTTTTGACAAGATACAATTTTTTATGGATTTTTTAGTAAAATCAGAGTGACAGTGAGTAAATAATTCTTAATTAATCCACAATGTCAAATTGATCAGAATGCGAATTATCTCACAAAGATATTTAGATGATCAATCCAGTAGAGTTGAAATTTCGTAAAAAGGATGTACGTGGATTTAATTAAAAATCAAATACTAAAATCACTCTATAATTTATTTCAGGCACAAGACAACTCCATTTTGGATGAAATTTGGATAGTAAGTTCATCACATATCACGGCATCATATATAATTTTTGTGGAATTTTTAGAGCCACCGTTTGTGAGATATAAATTTAAGAGTCCATATTAGGTAAAATATGCAATATTTCAGTTGAACAATTTTAATTAATTAACAATATCTCACAAAAAATATATTAAATATTCAGATGGCAGAGAAAATTTGCTCAACATGATAACATTTTTCATTGAATAAAAGGATGCAATATTGAAGTCCAAATTAATAGCCAAACATAGGGGTATCCGTGCAAATTCAGAAACTGAAAATACAATGCAAGTTATGTACAAGGACTAATACGCAATTACAAAAACATGAAAGAAACAACTTGCAATTTTTACAAATAAAAAAAATAATGAAAATGGACCTTCTTCCTCGTTGGAGTGGGTTGGGAGGAAGAACCCAACATGGACGGGGCGGCGCCGCTGGTGGGAGCTCGCCGCGCGAGGAGGGGCGGCGCGGCCTGGGTTTCGACGGAGAGGACGGGGGCGCGACGTCGATGGCGGCGCGGGGGGCACGGCGGAGGAAAGGGCCGCCGGTGCTGCCGCTGTTGGCGAATGGTGGAGAGTGGCGGACGGCTGGCGGCGAGGGCGAGGCGGGGCCGCGTACGGCGGCGCGGTGGCGGCGCTCTACCGCACGCGAAGCGGAGGAGAGGGGGAGGAGGGCCGCTATCCACTTCCTTCTTCGTCTAGTCCCGTGGATATACAGAAGCAGATACTCGACGAGCTACGTTCCTACAGGAACGAGATTCATGACTTACGGGTGGATGTCAACCGCCTGTCCAGATGGCGAGACGAGCAGACTGCACCCTCTACCTCTATCCCAGCCCAAGTTCAGGCTAACCCCAATAGCCTGAACCGTTCTAGTTCTCAGCAGCACTTTGGTCAGGTATACTACTCAATATCTCTTAGATCTGAACATGAGATTCTTTCGTGTGACGAGGCTAACCACATGTCACTCAGGAGCGGAAGGACCGTGACCGTACCTGACCGGACGAGGGATACGAGGAGGGGCATCTCTGAAGCTCTACCTGAGGAGTATTCAGAGGACGAGGAGGAGAGGCATCATATTTCGGAGCCCCATCAGCATCATTCGAGGATTTCCACTCATGGAGTCGAGAGGAGGAGGAGAACGCGTATGCAGCATCGTCAGCATGGATACACTTCTGAGTCTACGGAGGACCTTGCATCTCCGGTTGTGGCTGATACCACTCCAGCTTCTATTCCACAACATATAGTAGATAGATTTGATTTCGATCCCATGTTGCATCAAAAAGATTCATGTATGAAGAACTCTGTTTCCGTTAATGCCAAGAATGATCTTTCAGTTCATGATTCAGACTCTTCATCTTCTGTTTCTCTAGCTTCCGTCCCTTCCCCCGCGCTCTTACGGCAGGAAAGCGCATCAAAAAGATTCAGAAAGATGACCCCGATATGGCACGGTTTTGTAAAGAAAATATCACAGTTAAGGTGCCATTTGATGAATATGTGGCTAACCATCCTGCCTTCCAAAAATACCTTAAGGTGAGATGCACACCTACAAGGGTTAGTAGGAAGAAAGATAACTGAAATATAAAGACACATGTCTTATCGGTAGCCACAACCTATTGTCTCAAGAATCAGACTTTGCCAAGGAAAAAGAGAGACATGGGTGCTCACGATGTGGAGAGTCGTATTGACGACATTGCGTTTGCACGCACACTCCTAGATAACGGTTCTTCGATTAACTTACTTCCCTTAGCATTATATCAGAAATTGGAGTTGGGACCACTTCGCAAATCTAGAGCCTTACTCCAATTCGCTGATCGATCAGTGAAGAGACCTAAGGGAGAAGTGAAGAACGTCGTTATTTTGATTGAGGGGCAGAACTATCAAGTTGATTTCACAGTCCTGGACATGGAGACCCCCAATCATTTGAGAGAGTCTCAGATCATTCTTGGGCGGCCCTTCCTTAGGACCGCAGGCGCAGCTTTCGATTATGGTACGGGAATGATGAAGTTCCGTTCTCCAGGCGGAGAAGTGAACCTTGAGATGAAGCAAACCAAGTGTCAGCGACCCGATTCAGAGAGTAGCACAGAGTACTCATCTTCAGAGGTAGATTGCAGTTTGATTAGCACAATTGGGATTTGGGGACAGATTCCTTCAGGACAGAGCGAGTCCCTTTCATCAGGAAAGGGTATAGTAGATGATGCAGTTTGCCAGGTGTTGTCTGATCTTGCGAGAGATGCATCTACCTATTCCCATGATGACACAGAGATCCATCTGGATCTGTCAGTTCCATCCCCTTCGGAACGATCATGGGATATAAATGATGAGTCGGACGCGGCTTTGGCCGAACTACCGCATTTCTTTGGCGATCCGACTCCCTTTACTTCTGAGATGGTGGCGAATACTACTCAGCTTAGTCCACCTTCATGCAGCACGGAACCAGATTCAGATTCAGTTCAGCCAGATCTGCTTGATGATACCACATTGCCAGAACTGAAATCACTACCTCCTACACTTAAGTACGCCTTTCTTGCGGGACCCAAAGAGAGATATCCTGTCATCATTAGCTCAGACTTGACTTTAGAACAGGAGTCTAGGTTGTTAGAAGTCTTAGAGAGGAACGGCAAAGCGATAGGCTGGACAGTGTCGGATCTCGTGGGGATCAACCTCGCTCTCTGCTTGCACCACATTTTTACTGAGGATAATGTAAGACCTTCCCGTGAGTTCCAAAGGAGACTTAACCCCAATCTACGGGAAGTAGTGAAGAAGGAAATTGAGAAATGGTGCAAAGCAGGGTTTATATACCCTATTTCTGACTCCAAGTGGGTGGCCCCGCTTCATGTTGTCCCGAAGAAGTCGGGAATTGAGATGGTCACCAACGAGGAGGGGGTAGAGATCGCGACACAAGTACCTACGTCGTGGCGTGTCTGTGTTGACTACAGGCGCCTGAATGCTGCGCCCAAGAAAGATCACTTTCCCTTGCCTTTTACTGATCAGATCTTGGAGAGACTCGTAGGGAAAGAGTTCTTCTGTTTTCTTGATGGGTACTCAGGCTACAACCAGGCGGCCATAGCCCCTGAGGACCAGGAAAAGACCACATTCACATGTCCATTCGGTACTTATGCTTTCAGGCGCATGCCATTCGGGCTCTGCAATGCGCCGGGCACATTTCAGCGGTACATGATAGCCATATTTGCCAAGATGGTGGGAGATTTCCTGGAAGTGTTCATGGATGACTTCTCAGTCCACGGTGATTCTTTTGATACATGTTTAGCGCACTTGGACCGAGTCCTCACGAGGTGTAGAGATATGAATCTGGTACTCTCCTTGGAGAAGAGTCACTTTATGGTGACGGAGGGTATCGTGTTGGGGCATGTCATCTCCAAAAGGGGAATGGAGGTTGACCCTGCCAAGGTGGAGGTGATCAAGAAACTCGATCCACCTACCAACGTGAAGTCAGTGCGGTCACTCTTAGGGCATGTTGGATTCTATAGAAGATTCATTCAGGATTTTTCAAAAATCGCTCGCCCACTGACTGAGCTCTTAGGGAAAGACACGGAGTTCATTGTAGATCACAGGTGTCTGGAAGCCTTTAAGCTCTTGAAGAGGAAGATTTGTGCCTCGTCTATCCTACAAGCTCTTGACTGGTCTCTCCCCTTTGAAATCATGACTGACGCTTCAGATTTTGCTATAGGAGCTGTGTTAGGACAACGGCGAGAGGGGATTCCATTTGCGATTCATTATGTGAGCAAAGTTTTAGATCCTACACAGAAAAACTATACAGTGACTGAAAAGGAAATGCTCGCGATTTTATGGGCCCTCGAGAAGTTCAGATCAAATATTTTGGGCTCTAAGGTGACAATTTATACAGATCACACAGCCATTCGATACTTAATGGAAAAGAAGGACGTGAAGGCGCGTCTTCTTAGGTGGATTTTACTCCTCCAGGAATTTGATTTGGAGATAAAGGATAAACCTGGAGTGAAGAATGTTGTGGCTGATCACCTTTCTCGGATTGAACTCAAGGATTCTCCTGATTATGAGCGGATTAGAGAGACCTTCCCAGATGAGTCAATTTGTGTTATTGACTCACTCCCATGGTATGCCAACATGGTGAACTATCTTGTCTCCAAGCAGGTTCCCCATGGTTGGACTAGGAACAACATTGACCGACTGAAGTCGGATTCGAGGAGATACCACTGGGACGATCCTTTCCTTTTCTTCGAAGGACCGGATTGTGTTTGGAGAAGGTGTATTCCTCAGGAGGAATACCAGAGTGTCCTCACATATTGTCATTCACTTGAGGCTGGAGGATACCATTCGGGAAAGAGAACCGCTCACAAAGTACTTCAATGTGGATTGTATTGGTCGACCTTGTTTAGAGATGTTATTGATTTTGTACGGTCGTGCCCTATCTGTCAAAGGATGGGAGGGACAATTGGACAGAGAGATGAGATGCCCATGCAACCGATGATTATTTGTGATGTTTTTGATGCACGGGGCAAAGATTTTATGGGTCCCTTTCCCAACAGCCAAGGACATGAGTACATATTGTTGGCGGTTGATTATTTATCCAGGTGGGTGGAGGCTATCCCAACCCGAACCGTAGACAGCAAGACTTTCTGTAAGTTTGTGAGAGATCATATTATTGCTAGGTTCGGGGTGCCAAAAGTTTTGATATCTGATGGGGGTAGCCATTTTGTGAACCGAGATATGAGATCTTTAGCTAAGGACTATGGATTTGAACATAGAGTTACTAGTCCTTACCACCCACAGTCCAACGGCATGGCAGAGGTTTCGAACAGAGAGGTGAAGAGTATTTTGCAGAAATTGGTTCGTCCCGATAGGAAGAACTGGTCTCAGCTCTTGGACCAAGTTCTGTGGGCCTATAGGACAGCCTACAAGACACCATTGGGTACTTCACCATTTAGAATGATCTATGGCAAGCCATGCCATTTGCCCGCAGAATTGATTCATAAATTCGAATGGGCAATTAAGAAGATTAACTGGAGTTGTCACCTAGGGAAGCTTTGTCGAGACTTGAACTTGAACGAGCTCGTGGAAATCCGAAACAGGGCATTTGACAACAGTTTGATTTATAAGGACAAAGTAAAGAGATGGCATGATCAGCACATTAGGTGCAAAGACTTTGTCCCTGGACAAAAGGTATGGTTGTTCAATGCCAGGTTGAAGATGTTCCATGGGAAGCTCAAATCTAAATGGACGGGTCCCTTTGTTGTTAAGAAAGTGCACGAGAATGGAAGTGTAGAGATAGCTGATCTCACAGATGGTGCACAATCTCATGTGGTGAATGGACAACTGTTGAAGCATTTTGTTGATTCGAAAGAGCAGTTAGTCCAAGTCGAGGTCATCAATTTCATGCAGAGTGAGCACAGAGCAGATACATCATATTACTCTTCATGAAGATGCAGCATCAAGATTCAACATCATTCCTCTTGTACATTCTCCCTTCCTTGTATATTCTCCAGATGACATTGGTTCTTACACTTACTCTTGTCTTATACTTAGGCTTACCAAGAGCCTAAGTGTAGGGGGAGCCTATGCCCTCCATATGTATACTCATCCCTTTCTCTTCTTGACCTCGTCCGCCCCATTTTTGCTCTTCTTCTACACTTAGGCTGACCAGAGCCTAAGTATAGGGGGGCGGATCGACTTCTATACTCTTTATTATTCTAGTCATCCTACGCTTAGCACGAGCTATGTCTTTTTCTCGCTTCTTCTGCCATGAGGACATAGCACATGCTAAGTATAGGGTTGCGTGTATATATTACATATATACTTTACCCATAGCTCGTACTTTCACGTATTTTTGTATATATTATACAATAATTATGGGGTGGGTAAAAAAAGAAAAAGTTTTCAAAAAAATCTCCTAAAAAAACTTTTAAAAAAAAGGTGTTTTTTGTTCTCTTTCCTTATTGGCTCTAAAAAATTTTCAAAAAATTTGTGTCCTTTCTTATTTATCTATATTTTTTCAAAAAAGAAAAAAAGAAAAAAAACTTTTCGAAAAAAGAAAAAAACTTTTCACAGAAGAAAAAAAACAAACCTTTTTCTTACACACAAAAAAACAAAAAAAAGCAAAACTTTTTCTTTTAAAAAAATCTTCTTTGCCTTTGTTTGTCAAAAAATTCTGAAACTTAAAAAAAACTAAAAAAAGCTAACTAATAAGTTGGTTTAATCCCTGACACAATTCACTTTCACACAAGACTAGTGATGTTCAAGAACACTTGGTTTATGAGGTCTTGATATTTTGAGTTAACCAACCTTAGTCATTAGGGTCCTTGACTTAATTATTCACATTTCCCTAGTTTGAAAGATTTGTATGCTATATTGCATGCTTAGTCTCTACCTTAAGAATATGATCAGCACCTCACATACACGACTGCAGTTATGATGAGATGAGTTGAAATTTCACTTGAGGATCTGGGATGAGGGATTTGAGTTTGGACTTGATTTAATGATGCTCGAGGATGGGATAAAATCAATGAAGGCTTCATGAAACCTGAGTGTCAGCATCTTTAGCCAGTATGAGAACATGGTTCTTGTACTATCTCTTGACATTTACTTATGTGCCAGGATGTGATAAAATAAAAAAATGGTGATCAGTGTGTGCCAACTCTTGGTAAAAGCAGTGGAGCTAGCCAAAATACTTCAAAGCAAAGAAATGTCAAAGAAAAGCTCTCATTCCACAAAGTCAATTATCAAAAGAGCTTCCACCAAAGGCGAGCGCTCCCAACCATTTCAAAAGTGTCCACTTGGACCACCGCTATTAGGACCAGGAGTCGGGCTTGCACAAAAAAGGGATCTGCGTCGTAAATGCTACAAGTCTGGGTGTAGAAGGTATAATAGATACTCAAAAAAGGCACACCTCGGTGTACTCCCAGGAAAACAAGTGCAGACGGCTCCAACTTCTCTTGACGGACGCACTGATCAACACCAAAAAAATGCGTTGAGTAATAAGGCACTCGAGAGGATCCTTGTTCCAATGAGAGGGAGAGAAGAAATGACACAATCCTATGCCCTCCATCAACTGGCCTTCCATCTACACTTTTAAGTCTGACAACTAAAGAGACGGTGGATTGGATGCAAGAAATGTTTTATTCCCTAGTGTTGAGGATCGGGTCCTTAGGAGAGTCTCTTGGACTGGAACCTTGGGTGACGTTGTGACTCTACTCTTGTAACTGCGGTCAACACTTAAAGTCATATCCCTACTATATATGTATACAAAGAGAGTCTGATGATTAGGGAAATTGGACACCTTTTGACTAGAGCTTGGTTCAGCTTAGAATTTTAGGATCTCTAAAACCGAGAATTCTTGAACGGATCAAGTCTTGTATTCACATGCACAATCAGAGGTTAACCCAACTTATTCATTCTTTATTTGCTCGAGGACTAGCAAAGTTTAAGTATAGGGGGGACTTATAAGGTGGGTTGGTGGTGGTGATGATGATAAACTAAACAAATGGGGGAAAAATGGTGTGATGGTGGTGGGATGAAAATGATGGTGATCAACATAAAAAGAAGACAAAATATTAGATAAATAAAATAGCAAGAATAATGAGGAGAAATACTTACCTGATATTCGCCGGATTTGCGGAGCAGTGACGCTGGACTCCTGTCGTCGCCTCGATCCGATTTGCGAAATAAAAATCGGAGAAGCTACGCGAGCTCGACGGGGAACTCGTGACGCGAAGCGGAACTCCGCGGATCTCACCCGAAGGAGGTCGTCGCTTAAGGACAATGCTTTGCTGCTGTCACCAACAAAACACTCCAAGCTCTCTCCTTATTCTATAAGAATGGTGGATCGGTGACAGCGACGCAACAGCGGTCGAGCAACGACGGCCCTCTCTCCGGTGTCATCCGTTGGCTTTTTGGCCAACATCGCAGCCGCAACCGCGCGCTGCTCGAGCTCATCGCACGCCGGCGATTCGAGCGAAGACCGTACTCTCGTGAGCACTCCATAGGCACCCACGTCCATCGTAGGTATTTTTGTTTTCATCTTGTCATCATTTGTACCTTTGCATTTTTTTAACATATCATGTTACCACATATTTAGCTCCATTTTATCACCACCCACCATCCTTCATTTGTTTATATATCTTAATCTTTATCACCATCATCATCATATCATTTTCATCCCCCTTCTTTTTGTGTACTTATTTCCTGTCTAAAGAAAATTTAAAAAAAGATTAAAAAAATAAAAAAAAGTTTTTTTATTACAGCAGAAAAAGAAAAAAATTAAAAAAAAACAAAAAATATATCCGCAGCAGCGGTGGGGGAGCACTCACCGCCGCCGCCCCCTTCCTCCTTCCATGGAAGAGGCGGCGCCTCCTTCACCTTCTGCCACCACCAGTCCCAGGCCCCTTCCGCCGCCCTCCAACGCCGCCGCGCGGCGCCATCAGGCCGCGCCCTCCGCCCTCAGCGCCGCCCGCACCTCCTCGGAGCCTCGCGCCACCCATCGTGCCCCCCGCGCCGCCCATCGACGTTGCGCCCCCGTCCTCTCCGTCGAAGCCCAGGCCGCGCCACCCCTCCTCGCGCGCCGAGCTCCCACCAGCGGCGCCGCCCCGTCCGTGTTGGGTTCTTCCTCCCAACCCAATCCAACGAGGAAGAAGGTCCATTTTCATTATTTTTTTATTTGTAAAAATTGCAAGTTATTTCTTTCATGTTTCCGTAATTGCGTATTAGTCCCTGTACATAACTTGCATTGTATTTTCAGTTTCTGAATTTGCACGGATACCCCTATGTTTGGCTATTAATTTGGACTTCAATATTGCATCCTTTTATTCAATGGAAAATGTTGTCATGTTGAGCAACTTATTCTCTGCCATCTGAATATTTAATATATTTTTTGTGAGATATTGTTAATTAATTAAAATTGTTCAACTGAAATATTGCATATTTTACCTAATCTGGACTCTTACATTTATATCTCACAAACGGTGGCTCTACAAATTCCACAAAAATTATATATGATGTCGCGATATGTAATGAACTTACTGTCCAAATTTCATCCAAAATGGAGTTGTTTTGTGCCTCAAATAAATTATAGAGTGATTTTAGTATTTGATTTTTAATTAAATCCACGTACATCCTTTTTGCGAAATTTCAACTCTACTGGATTGATCATCTAAATATCTTTCTGATATAATTCGCACTCTAATCAATTTGACATTGTGGATTAATTAAGAATTATTTACTCACTGTCACTCTGATTTTACTAAAAAATCCATAAAAAATTCATATCTTGTCAAAAAATTCCAAAAATATTACTGTAGCTTCCTTTCATCATGTTTTAATCTCAGTAAAATTTTCATGATTTTTGCTTACTGTTTGTGTGAGAAATAGCGAAAAAACACATAAAAAGTGTGCATTTTTCCTTGTTGCATTTTAACCCCTAAAATTCCAAAAAAATGTGTTTTGTGTTCATCACTGGATTAGGATTCTAGGAAAAATATAATTTGGGTGAATTGGATTAATTTAACATTAAAATTAATTTGGCTAAGTTATGTGATTTCTTAGTACTTAATTCACCCGCATTTTGCATTTGCTTCGGTTTTTGCATAAAAAAATCTAAAAAAATACCGCACTTGGAAATCTAGACCTAAATTTTTGAATTAAACCCGAAGTTGTTCCTTTGCCTCCCTGAGTTCGACCCCAGACTTGCCCGGGATATAAATTAAGCCGAGACACTCTTCACGGAGATCTTCTCTCGGTTCTGACCGAATCGCTAAGTACACGTACCACAACGAACACAAATTAATCATCGTATTTAGCGACTCGTCAGATGGAGGGGTTGCGGACCCTGCTGATCCGCCTGGTAATGGCCCTGTCGGCCATACTGCTGGTACTGCTGCCTCTGGTGCTGGGGTGGCTGGAATCCAGGGCTCTGTTGTGAAGGAGGTGGTGCGGAGGTGAATGCGGTGTTATGAAAGGTCGGGGGACGCTGGTAGGTCTGTCGGTCTCCCGTACTTCCCTGCCTGGCAGGTTCCTGAGTATACCATACTCCATTCACCTCCCAAACCGGTGGAGGCTCCTCCTGGACTGTCTCTGCTAATGGAGGTGGCTGCTGGAAAGAGTGGGTGTAGGATTGGTCCTGCTCCCACGGTTGGGGTTGCCCTGACACCAACTGCTCCTGAACATGGTGAACTCGGTATACGGGAGCAGATGGTGCAGTCACGGCAGGTATCTTTATCTTAGATACCCTATCAGTCAACTCCTCCATTTGTTTTGGAAGTTTGGAGACGCTCCGGTCTAACTCATCAATCCTCCTGTTGATCCTTTCGACCACAGTGAGCTTATCAGCAAGGAGTCCCATGCTAGGGATCACATCCTGAGAGAGATCGACTACAGCTGGTTTTCCCCCTCCAAGTGAGAGTGAACTGGGGGATGGTGTATAGGCCTTGCTGGCCATCTGTGAGCGGCTAGTTTCAGCCATCTGCTCGAATACCCTCCAGACGGTATCCGCTCCTCATGATGTATAGCTGCCTTCACAGGCAACGCTCACTAAACCCTGCATCTCAGGGTTGAGACCAGTGAAAAATGATTGGACCATGATGTTATCATTTAGTCCATGACAGGGACACTTCTGCAGGATGTCCTTGAATCTTTCCCAAGCATCACAAAAAGCTTCATGGGGTAATTGGGAAAAACTCGTAATGCATGTCCTCATCATGTTAGTTCTACTCAAAGGGTAGAACTTCTTCAAAAACAGGTCCTTGAACTGGGCATATGTGGTGACGGCGATCCCAAGATTCTTTACCCAGTAATCAGCTTTGCCACCCAAGGCAAATGGAAGGGCTTTGAGCCTAATATAATCCTGGCTAACATTTTGATGTTTGAGGTTAGCGCATATGAGCTCAAAGTCCCTTAGGAATGCATATGGTTCCTCAGAAGCATTCCCATCAAAGTGTGGCAACAGGTTCAGAAAATGCGGCTTCAATTCAAAATCAACCTCGGGCTCGACCGGACTCAAGTAATTCCGAATTTGGTATTGTCCGGGGTTATACGCCGCATCCATTGGTGGTTGGACCCCAACATTCAACTGTCCTAACTGAGCTCTGAGAAGTGCATGTTGCTGCTCAGATGCAGCTAATCTGGCAAGTATCATTTTCATTGGGTCTTCATTGTTCTCTTCTTCCTCTTCTTTCTTCTTTGGATGCATTTTACTTGTGTCTTCTATATGGCCTGAATCAGCAATGTGTTCTTGATTAGAAGAGGATTTATGAATTAGGATATTCTCATCGAGGCGAAGGTCTTCCTCGGTGAGGTGGGAAGAGAGAAAGGGAATGGTATGAGAGTAACCATCCCGAGAGTGGGAGATCATGGGCTCAAGAGGGTCATGAGTCCAGGTTGGTCCACGTTGCGCATGGACCTGTGAAGACATACTTCTTAGAGGGTTCAACGGGAGATTCGCAAAGTCCGAATAATTATCCCCCCAATCAGTCATCTTCGATGTCAAAAAGAACCGATCAGAACACGATATTCCAATGAAGTGCTAGTTCTACAGTGCACGTAAATGTGCGGAGTAAACTCGCACAATGCAAACGCAATTCAAACCCTCAATTTCACCAACTCAACACGTGATGGCCGTAAGAGTTCGACCTAATTATCTTTTCAATTTTAGTTGGTGAGAAATACAATCTTGGAAAGATCAATGAGTTGTTAGGTGTCCGTATTTTCCTACAGACTGACCCGGTTCTTACGACTAGTGTCGCCTGAAAATAAAGAACCAGTAGTAAGTAAGAAATCCAGACTTGGCTCTATCCTAGGGTCGTCTCTCTCTCACTTGCAAGTAAAACAAACAATGAGGGCTTTATGCACTCGAGAACATGGGTTCTTTTTATTCCAAATTTTTTTTAAAAATCGACCTGCTCAATTCAGTCCCAATTTTAGAGTTAGGTTATCACTTGAAATTTATGTGAACACACAAGCACGTCTACCGTTCAATCCCAATTTCCTTTTGACCGTAAGTTATAAAACAAGAGCGGAATCGGAAATCAGAATGCAAATGAGAAACTATGATGCATGCTCAGAAGAAGGTATACTTACAGTGAATCCCAGCACTCTTCATGCGTTATGCATAACAGAATTTGTAAATATTACACTAAATGCATGCAGATCGAGAAAAATCGCACCTAAACAGTATACTATTAGCGGGGAAGAATTGATTTGATTTGAGCTAAGTAGTACGTGTCTATGTGCATCTCATTATGAATCTTATAAGATATGTGAATCTTCTAAGATATGTGTGGCCTAAATTACGATGGGCACAAACAAATTTGATCCTAAACTACCGTGTGCCTAATCCTTAAGTTCGCCACTCAAGTCGAGCCCCACCCTCACCGGAGAGTGAAACAGGTCTCGACACACCACAAATAATGTCCAAGTCTTTTTCTACACACACGAGCTCTCAAACAAGAGCCTCTATAAATGAGCAACTACCTAAATAATTACAACAATTTACAAAAATTCTCTCGAAGAAAAATAAATTCTCCAAGCTCTTCAGCAGTCGGCACGCGTCACGTCCGTCGACCTCCGATGCACTCCAAGTCCACCGGGCCCTCGCAAGGAAAATTGAGATTTATATTAGAGAGATAAACAACAAGATATATACAAAAATATGAAGAGAAATAATTGCCAAAAATGGAATAAATACAAGTGGCTCGGGGGTCAGACTACCCGAGTAGAGAAAATCTAAATCCAAATTTTTAAATTAGTCCCTAAGCCGTTTGCCTCCCCGGCAACGGCGCCATCTGACGAGTCGCTAAATACGATGATTAATTTGTGTTCGTTGTGGTACGTGTACTTAGCGATTCGGTCAGAACCTAGAGAAGATCTCCGTGAAGAGTGTCTCGGCTTAATTTATATCCCGGGCAAGTCCGGGGTCGAACTTAGGGAGGCAAAGGAACAACTTTGGGTTTAATTCAAAAATTTAGGTCTAGATTTCCAAATGCGGTATTTTTTTAGATTTTTTTTATGCAAAAACCGAAGCAAATGCAAAATGCGGGTGAATTAAGTACTAAGAAATCACATAACTTAGCCAAATTAATTTTAATGTTAAATTAATCCAATTCAGCCGAATTATATTTTTCCTAGAATCCTAATCCAGTGATGAACACAAAACACATTTTCTTGGAATTTTAGGGGTTAAAATGCAACAAGGAAAATGCACACTTTTTATGGGTTTTTTCGCTATTTCTCACACAAACAGTAAGAAAAAATCATGAAAATTTTACTGAGATTAAAACATGATTAAAGGAAGCTACATTAATATTTTTGGAATTTTTTGATAAGATATGAATTTTTTATGGATTTTTTTAGTAAAATCAGAGTGACAGTGAGTAAATAATTCTTAATTAATCTACAATGTCAAATTGATCAGAATGCGAATTATCTCAGAAAGATATTTAGATGATCAATCCAGTAGAGTTGAAATTTCGCAAAAAGGATGTACATGGATTTAACTAAAAATCAAATACTAAAATCACTCTATAATTTATTTCAGGCACAAGACAACTCAATTTTGGATGAAATTTGGACAGTAAGTTCATCACATATCACGGCATCATATATAATTTTTATGGAATTTTTAGAGCCACCGTTTGTGAGATATAAATTTAAGAGTCCAGATTAGGTAAAATATGCAATATTTCAGTTGAACAATTTTAATTAATTAACAATATATCACAAAAAATATATTAAATATTCAGATGGCAGAGAATAAGTTGCTGAACATGACAGCATTTTTTATTGAATAAAAGGATGCAATATTGAAGTCCAAATTAATAGCCAAATATAGGGGTATCCGTGCAAATTCAGAAACTGAAAATACAATGCAAGTTATGTACAGGGACTAATACGCAATTACGGAAACATGAAAGAAACAACTTGCAATTTTTACAAATTAAAAAAATAATGAAAATGGACCTTCTTCCTCGTTGGATTGGATTGGGAGGAAGAACCCAACAACGGGGCGGCGCCGCTGGTGGGAGCTCGCCACGCGAGGAGGGGCGGCGCGGCCTGGGCTTCGACGGAGAGGACGGGGGCGCGACGTCGATGGGCGGCGCGGGGGGCACGGCAGGTGGCGCGGGGCTCCGAGGAGGTGCGGGCGGCGCTGAGGGTGGAGGGCGCGGCCTGATGGCGTCGCGCGGCGGCGTTGGAGGGCGGCGGAAGGGGCCTGGGACTGGTGGTGGCAGAAGGTGAAGGCAGCGCCGCCTCTTCCGTGGAAGGAGGAAGGGGCGGCGGCGGTGGCAGTGGGTGCTCCCCCACCGCTGCTGCGGATATATATTTTTTGTTTTTTTAATTTTTTTTCTTTTTCTGCTGTAATAAAAAAGCTTTTTTTTGTTTTATTTTTTTATCTTTTTTTTTAATTTTCTTTAGACAGGAAATAAGTACACAAAAAGAAGGGGGATGAAAATGATATGATGATGATGGTGACAAAGATTAAGATATATAAACAAATGAAGGATGGTGGGTGGTGATAAAATGGAGCTGAATATGTGGTAACGTGATATGTTAAAAAAATGCAAAGGTACAAATGATGACAAGATGAAAACAAAAATACCTACGATGGACGCGGGCACCTATGGAGTGCTCACGAGAGCACGGTCATCGCTCGAATCGCCGGCGTGCGATGAGCTCGAGCAGCGCGCGGTTGCGGCTGCGATGTTGGCCAAAAAGCCAACGGATCATACCGGAGAGAGGGCCGTCGTTGCTCGACCGCTGTTGCGTCGCTGTCACCGATTCAACTCAGGGAACTAGGCTCTCCTCACATAAAGATGGATCAAGTGCAAATTGAGGAGGATGAAGTGTTTATAAAGAAGATAAAATGAGAGGTTATTAAAGTGGTGGGAGGTTATATTATTAATGGAGTTGAATGGGAGGTTTAAAAAATGGCGGAGTTGAATGGAGGTTGGTGGTAAAGAGTTGAATGGTGGTTATTGTAGAGAATGGAAATTAAATAAATAAATGAAATAAAGTTGGCTACTTTAATTACAATAGAATAAGGAAGAAAATAAATAGTGGAGAATTTACAAGGGAAGACAAACAACATGTACACATTTTTTTACTTTTCTAATATGTATTTTTTTTGTCTTTTTAATAAGAGATATTTACAATGGCAAAATACAATAAAATAGTACAATTAAAATACAAAGCGATTATGATATTTTTGTATTTTTAGTAATAAGAAAAGATAAAATAAAAATTGAAGAAGGAATGAATATATACATAATATACAATGTACATCTAGGTCCCAAAACCCAAGTTCTACAAATGAGCTCCGATTTTAATGAAATTACTTCCATTGGATAGATAATTTTCTAACTTGAACTTTAAAAGTGAGTTTGGTGAATTTGGTGTTCATACGGAGCGGGAATTTGGTTTGGAAGTTGGTCTTTATGGCTTTTTTCTCTTTGGGATCTAGGAGCATTTATTTGAGGTAAAATTTGTTTTGTATTTTTGTACTTTATATACATTGATATGAACACTTTGGAGAAAGAATTAGACATTAAAGGAGTTGAAATGGAATTATTAAAAATACGTGAAGTTTTGGGCTATTTACATGTATAAAACTCCTTTATTTTCGCGGCTTTTTATATGTAATTTATTTTGTACAATCTAATATACAATAATTAGTGTGTTTTATTTACAAGAGTCATTTTGTTAATTTAATGAATTTATGTACATTTTTCTGGGATTTAATTCGGGGATTTTGCTAAGATCAAGATATTGAGATGATGAATCGTGGATTCATCACATCTCTAGAATTATTAAGAAAGATGAATCATTTGATAACGAGTTGAGAGATATCATGGAAATATTGCACTCAATTTCTGCCAGCCTGGGTATAAAAGTGGAGAAGGAAGTAAGTAGATCTGATGTTGAAAATCAAACGAGCATTAGGGAACCAACACCGTTTGTACAACTGGAGTCCATTCTATCTCCCTCTTCTACTAACCACTTACCCTCCAATCCAGAGTCTGATCATTCACCCATCAAAAACACCAAAAAAAATTGAAAAATCAGAAAAATCCATAAAAATTAAAAATGAAAAAGACTTAGAAAAAATGGATCCTACCCTAAGGGAAGCACTCGATGAAGAACTGATTTTTAAACTTCCCTTAATAAAGGCCATAGATCACTTCTCCGACCTCAAGAGATTTATAAAAAGTAAAATGATGCCCAAGAGGTCGGGAAATAAGAGGACAAGGACTGAAAGATACATAGTGTCTATGGCCACCTCCTTAGTGATGGGGAGAAAGACCAAGAGCCGCAGAGTGAAGCGGTTGCCTAGGGTTGAATGTGAAATCAAAGACACTATCTTTACCCATGCAAGAATCAATGATGACTCCCCGATAAATATCCTCCCGACCTTTGTGTTTGACAAGCTCAAACTCAGACCAATCAGAAAGACGAGAGAGATCGTTCAGTTGGTTGATCGATCCATCAAACAGTCTAGAGGAAATATTTCAGCCATCATTACTTTCCAAGGTGCTCTACTCCAGGTGGACTATACGATCATTGACATCGAGCACCGAGGAGAGTTTATCCAATCTCCGATTATTCTCGGGAAGCCGTTCTTAGCCTTGGCTAAGGAGATTATAGATTGCGAGACTCGGGAGATCGATTTTTCAGCATTGGGAGCGCTTCGACCTCACCCACTCTTTGAGACACTTTACTCTAAGGTACCCCGCATATCCGCTGACAGTCATGACCATCGATAGGTAGATGAGTCCCACCTCTCTGCTACACCAGAGAGACCGACTATCCGGACGACCGTTGAGTCTGAGACTCCCCACACCTCCACTTCATCAATTGCTTGCACCACCACCGTGACATCTTCTAAGGAGGACTCACGACCAGAAGCTATCATTAAGTCGGACATGACCTTTGTTGATTGCCTTAACCATTTTGATGATCCGACACAAGAGCCCAATAATGCCAAGCCAACTGAGACCACTAGAACCTTCCCAAGACATGTGATGGACCTTCAGGAATATTACAATCTATATGGTGACTCGTCTGATGAGGAACCCATGGTCAGCACTACACCTGGACCTTCAAAGGAAACAACCAAGACTAAATTGACTCCATATAAAAACACGGTTGCTCCCTCTTCTAGTCGGCTATCTAGTGAGAGGAAGTCGAGAATTGATTCCTTGAGATGTTCCCCCGAACCTCTCAAGGCGTGTCGCTCTCATCTCCCTCTCAATGATTCAGGTTCTAGAACACGGACCAAGAAAATTTCCATCAACATTCCGGAGAAGGAATTTTCTGAGGAGTCCTCATATGGTCCGGACAAGGTAATTTATATCAGTGAGCTCAGTTTAGATGTTCTTAAGCCGTATCTAAGCAAGCAGCCGTGTGTCGACCCACGTTGGACGATCCCTTCACCTCACTATTATTCGTCTGAGGACGATTCCGACAGCGACATATATGTATATTATCCACCTCCTCGCGTTCACAACAAGGTTCGTCACAAACCTTCTTAATACTTGTATATTCTCACTCTTTCTTGTATATACTTTCTCTCCCTCCCTTCCCAGTGATTCGAATCATTCGCCCCGGTTCCATATCATTTCATGCCTATACTTAGGATAACCAAATCCTAAGTATAGGGGTGAGAGTAACCCGCGTCCATTCACTGTAGATCCTCTAGATCACATCGATCCTTATACTCGCTCATGTCCTATAGTTAGGCTGACCAGAGCCTAAGTATAGGGGGGACCGATGCCCGCCATGTATATACTCATCAATTTCCCCTCTTGACCTCGTCCACCCCATTTTGATCTTCTTCTACACTTAGGCTGCCAAAGCCTAAGTATAGGGTGGCGGAGCGACTTCTATACTTTTTGTAATTTTAGCTCTCCTAAGCTTAACACAAGCTATGTCTTTTTCATCGCTTTTCGTGCTCTGAGGACATAGCACACGCTAAGTATAGGGGGTGTGTATATATTACATATATACCTTACCCATAGCTCGTACTTTCACATATTTTTGCGTATTTTTGTATATATTATGCAATAATTAGGAGTGGGTTAAAATTGAAAAAAAATCACTTGTATAATTTTGTACTATATGTATAATACTTGTATAAAAAGTCGTAAAATTCTTGTAAAACATACTCGTGTAATATTTGTTGTAAAATAGGATATAAACCAAAAAAAAGAGATGTATACTATGTGTATTATGTACAACTTGTATCAGCTAAAAATTGTTGTAATAAAAATGTTGTATACCATAAAATAAAACAAAAATGTTGAAAATAAAGGCTTTTTATTTACTCTTGCATATCATCCTTGCATTCAATGAAAAAAATCTTGCATTTTATTCATCTCTGTAGCATGTAATCTGCACCTCATCTGCATATCTTGCATATGCAAGGAGAGAAAAGCTAGTGGGTTCCGAACCAAGTTATGAGTAGATATTGAGAAGGGACTTGATTTGACCTTAATCCACCTAATTTCAGAGGAACCTTATAGGAGCTGGAGTTAAGATTTCTCAGGTCAAGTGACTTAATTCTTTGAGTCCGCAAGTTTATCTTCACATGTCATCTTGATTAGTCTAAGTAGAGTATCTCGTGCACACGCATGATTCTTTTAGACAGTGACCTAACTTGGACAAGCACCATGCACGTAGCTCTTCATTGATGAGGTGGTGAGGAGGTAGAATCCTTTAGCTTGGAGTAGCACATGGGTGGAAACATCCGTCCTCCTCTAGGGAGGGTAGTGCATCTCAACCTAGGCTGGTGGTGTTGACGTCTGAGGACAGGACGGTGTGGGTTGCAATAATGCTTCAAAAGAGGGATAGTCTACTGGCTCAAGAGGAAAAACTCCTGATGTACATGTTGCTCCTTGTATATAGTTCCAAAAGAAAAAAAGAAAAAAAGGCAAGAACTCCAAAAAAAATATAATGCCTATCGGAGTATGTATATTAGCAAGAATTCTGCAGCTGGATGACTTGGCTACACTGGTCAGGCATCCCGGGATAGGTAGCTACACTAGCTACCGTCCATTCTTTTCTCTACCTCCTCCTCTTGAGCTGGTCGCACTTGAACTTAGAAGGGAATACCCCGCTTCTCGAGGAAAGAGTTACTGGACCAAGGAATTAGAGTTACCTTGTTAGAGGAGGCTGCTTCTTAGCTATTTCCGATGTGGAGAGCTATCTAACACTTACACAGTACAAGTAAAAATCATAGTCATCAGAAATTTGCGTTTGAGGATTTGTTCTGACCTGATTATTAAGGAGTCTTGAATAAAAGACTTGTGGAACTTGAAGTCTGTTAGGTCTTAAATTCAGATCCCGATAAGGTTCTGACACACAATTAATCCAAAGGTCGAGTCAAGCCCCATTTTCAACTTTTGTTCATGACCTTGGTATGGAACCCAATCTCATTTCACTCTTGCATTTCATTTTAGTTGCTCGGGGACGAGCAAGGTTTAAGTATAGGGGGTTGATGAATCTGTGGTTCATCACTCTAAAAGTTGAAAATAGAACTTTGTTCCCGAGTAATTAGCTGCATATTTTCATTTATATTGCATAATTAGCATTCATGCATGCATTGATAACATCTGCATTTTAGCATTCATATTTGCATAAAATAAGACGCCCATTTCACTTGTAAATATTCACATGTATATTCACCATATTTCACCTATTTGAATATATTTTATACTAACTCCAATTCCAATAAAATCAACTTTATGTTGTATATATTACTAACTCTAATTAAAGAAAAATATCCAAAAAAATACTAACTTGTAAAATTGACCAATAAAACCCCAATCCAAGTTTGAAACCATATGCCTTAAAATGCACATATCTCTCTCATACAGTGTCCGATTTAGGTCTACTCACTTTTAAGGTAATATACATTTAAAGACCTTCATAACACGACCAATTTCATTAAAATCGGAGCTCATATGCAAAACTTGGGTTTTGGGTCCCTTTTGTATATTGTACATATTGACCAAAACCCTTGCATTTTCTTAATTATTAAAAATCTAAAAAATAGATTAATTGCAAATATTCTTTTCACATTTTCTCTATTTTTATTTTAATTTTTCTCCTATGGAAAAATGATAAAAAAATGCAAAAAGAAAAATGTGGTATTTTATACCTATAAGGTACCGCCCAAAATACATTTTTGTACAGATGATTTCATTTGATTTTCAGCCCTTCATGAAAGTTGTAGATCTCGTCGAGACAAGCAACTTTTGTGTTGATCACTATTTGATTTAATCCCTTTTATTATTTCTTTTTTATTTTTCTTTACATTTAATTTTTGAATTTTTTTAGGAGCGACGTGTGACAGCTCCTGGAGCCGCCACATATCACCCCATTTTTTATCATTTTCGGATTTATTTTATTATTTTCGGATTTATTATTATTTTACTATTTGCTATTTTAATTATTTTTAGTATCCTACTATATTATTTTATTAATAATTTATTTTGTCCCTCTTTTACCTCTTCTCCCCTTGTCTTCCATTCCAAGCCAATAACCTCCCACTACTCCACTCTCTCCATCTCTTTTCCAACTTCTCCCTCCTCTTTATATTCTCATCCCCTCCTCCATTGCTCTTCATCCGCCATTCTACGAGTGAGAGAGGTTCAAGCCTCATCTAAGTCGTTAGGTGACAACTCCCCCTTAGATGTTGAGCGACGACGACCTGCAGGCGAGATCCACGGTTAACATCCACGTAGCGAACTTCCCGTCAAGATCGCAAAGCTTCTCTGATTTTTCATCGAACCAGATCGAGGCCACGACAGAAGCCGCACACCGCGGCTCCACCTTCGACGAATCACAGGTAAGTAATCCATCTCCTTTCCTTGTCATTTTATTTTTATCTAACAAATTTTCTTCCTTGTTGGTTTATCATCATCACATAAAAATTACACAACATCTAAATCACGCATCATCTATCCTCACTTCACCACCATTTCACTGTTGCATTTTTTCCTGTTTGAAAAAAATACAAAAAAAAAGAACCAGGATAAGCAGCGGCGGCGTACGCCGCCCAAGCGCCAGCCAGGCTGCCGCACCCCCGAGCATCGTCGCGCGCCTCCATCCAACCTGTCGCGCTCCTCCTCACCCAGCCAGCCCCAACTGTCATGCCATGCACACCCAACGATGCGCCAGCCCCTCGCCGCCATCCGCAAAGGGCTGCTGCCTCCCCTGCATGATCAGCAACCGGCCAGACGTCTCGAGCTCCGCCCGCGCCAGACGCGCGCCCAGTGTGCCACACGACCACCTCCCTAGCCACTCGTGGTGGACCTTCACCTCGCCACGCGCCCACCGGTGTCCCGCGTGTCCATCTCGCCCTCGCCGCGCCACCCAGGCGCAACGATCGACCTCCACCATCTCCCCCGCTGCGACCCAGCGTCGTGCGGTGTCGCCTCCGACGTCGCCCCTCGCCCCTGCCTGCCCCCGTGTGCGAGGCCGTAACGCCTTCGCGCCGCCCAGGCGTACCGTCGCCTCCACCTGCTCGCCTCTACCATGGCTCGCTCCTCGCCCTCCGCCTGACGACCATACCACACCCTCGCCGTCGACTCGTGAGCGTGGTTTCACTCGCTGCTCGCACGACCGTAGCGTCGTCGCGGTAAACCGCCCGTAGCCTCCTTCCGCGTCCCTCTCGTGCCCTAACTTGGGTTCCAAGCCAGGAACCCAACGAAGGTCTATTTTCTTTTATTTCATTACTTTTGAGAAAATTTCATATTCACTCCGTCAAGTTTCAGTAATCGCAAAAGTGCCCTTAAGTGCAGTTGTTTGTCTATTATTTCATTTTCAGTATTGCATTGATACCCCTGACTTCGCATGGTAACTTGGACCTCAAAATAGCATCATTTATTTTAATGAAAAATATCATGTTGTAGAGCAACAAAATCTTTATCTCGTGGCTATTTATTTGCATTTTTGTGAGCATTAGATATTTTATTAAAAATCAGAGATTAAAAATCAGTGATATTTTTCCCATTTATGCTCTGAAATTTGCACTGACCTATTTCTTGCTCTAAAAATTACGAAAAAATTGTAGATGATGCCTATAAATGTGCTTTGATTACTACCCAAGTTTCATCGAAGTTAGAGTTATCGTTTGCATAGAATAAATTCTAGGGAGATTTCGATAATTGATTTTTAGTTAAATCCACGAATATTATTTTCAAGAACTTTCAACACTCATGGATTCCTTAAAGAAATATCTATCTAAGATAATTCACTCTCTGGATAATTTGATTTCGTGGATTTATTGGGAATTAAATACTCAAACCAAAAAGTGAATCTACTCTTTGATTCCTCCCAGAAGTCCACAAGATCGGTGTGTGGTCGGAATGTGCCCGCGGCAAGGCCCACGCTCTCGACATAGGGAAATTCTCCACACCCTCGATAGATATAAGAAATCTATCAAGCCTTGACTGGGCCTTCGCATTGCGCCAGGTGTAAGAGCACCCAACAACGTCGATAATGGATAACTCAACGCATCCATCGACCTCCGTCACAATTCAGATCCCGGGTCTCTTCCCCTTCCCTGATGCGACTGATCTCCCTGTAAAAGTGTAACATTGAGATCCACCCAATTAGCCACGCTCCGTCTTCACGCGTCGCCCCTAGCATCTCCAGATCTGCTGTCAGAGGACCCCTTTCTTGGCCCGTCGGACCGTAGATGTTGGAGGTCAGGAGCTTGAGCCCATCCGCCCGCCTCTGCAGCATTACCGTTAGAGAAGACTCCAACCGTGAAATGGATATCAGCTTGAATACGGAGCCTTTCCATCCCGTGATTATCCCATCTGAGCTGCTAGTAGCCTCCAAGTCCGCCACACCGAATCGCCCATTCCTACCGAGGTCTCTTAGCACTTCCTCCTTTTGCCTCAATGTCTTTGTTTCTTGAATGAGAAAGATATTTGCCTTCGCTTCCTCTACTAGGTTCATTATTGCCAGGCGTTTCTCGGGGCGGCCTGCTCTCCGCACGTTCCAGGAGAGTACCTTCATTTAGGTAACCTGTTTTCCATCATCTTTGGGGGCACAACCCCAGCCGCTCCGCCACTGCTCTATCCAACAACCTGAACCTGTTTGCCAACATCGAGTGAGAGCGATCAATCGAATACTCGATGCTTGCACCCTGTTCGGTAGCAGCCAGAGCCCTCGCCGCTGCCCGCCTCACCCTCCTTCTCTCGTGCCTTGGTAGACTTCACACCCCCTAGCAGGTCCCAAATCGAGGGGCTTCGCTTGATTTGTTACCATCTTCGCCACCATCCCCACCAGCCACACCGCTACCTTCATGTATCTGCGGATCATACTGCGTGATTGAAGACTCCCCTAAAGTTCGTCCACTTCCATCGAGCTTCTCCCCTTCTTGCCCTCCTCCAACCCCCTTCATGTCTTCGCCCATATCCTTTGCAATGACTCCTCCAGAGAAGGAGCTTCAGGTATCATGGTGGGGTTCTGATTGGCGTTGAGCATCGTATCCTGTTCAGCCCACATAGGCACGACCAGATCTGTATATTGAGCCAGACCCTCGCTTCGGTTCCCATATCTGAAAATGGAATCACGCATGGCCCCCTTCAGCTCCCGACCTGAAACTGATCCAAACCCTTTCTCAAAACATCCTCCCCCGGGAAATGGACAGTTGTTACCTGCATTTTGAAGGGTTTTTGAAACGCTCCGAAATGAATGTCATGCGGAAGTCGAAGAGTCTCCGCATAAGTTGTCGAGGGTTCCTCCCGATGCTCTTTCATCTTCCCGACCAATCCGCCGGCCACCGCCATCGAACCTTCATCAGTTGGACCCGCCAATGACCCATGGTGTCCGTGGCCATGATGGTTGTCCAGGAACGAGAGCTCCAAGAAGAGTGTCCTTCCTTGCGAAGAAACCTTCCACCAACCAACCCTTGTAGGGCCAAGATGTCGCACCTTGAGGATGGGATCCTTCGGGTCTCCGGGCATGCATCCAGTACAATCGAGCCCCTCATTCTCTGCAGTCCCTTGAAACAGCCCTCGAATGTCCCGAGTATTGTGCATAGAGTATGGGATCCCCTTGATTTTAATACGTTCCAGTACCCTGCAACCCATGGCACCGTTCTAGGCTCCCAACGTGCGCCATCTGAGCTTCGTATCACTTGCAGTCGATCTTCTGAGTAGGTCCTTCTCCTCCTCTTATGATAGAGCCCTCGCAATAGCTCGCCACGGACTGACCTCGATCACATCTCCCAGGAAAGAACCACCCGAGATCATTCCCACATCAGATGATGCGAGGAAGAGGGCCCCATGACCGCCTCCGTCTCCAACCAGTGTGCCACCATGAGAGTAGATAACCAGTCTTTCCGGGCAAACACGTCCTCTGTGTCCAAAACTGCGACACTCAAAACACCGTATCAGCTCCTTGCACGATCTCGCCTAGTGCCGAAGGGATCCGCGATGGTAGCAACCCCGATCGAAAGGGTTAGGTCGTTGTTCCGATTGCCCTATGTTATTCCGTGGAGAGCGCAAGACGTCCTGATGTAGACCGCGAACCCTCTGGTGACGCATCTCGACCCAACCCTTCGAAGACGTACCCGCGTACATCTCCTAATGGCAACCACTTACCCGTTACAGGACAGGGGGAGGTGCATTTGATACCATCCATGCACCTGAAGAATGTTTTATATGATCTTGCATTTCAGATGAATTTACTTTATATTAGTTAGATCACTAAGGATCTGCATTGTCGTGCCATCTTTGACCCCTCATCTCTTGTGTTTCAAGACATATTCACGGGCAGGGTGATTGGATGTGACCGTGAGCAGCGGGGACTCTACAGCCTGGTCCAATCTCCTCATGCTAGTGTTTCTAATATATCTTCTGGACATGTCTCTCATTATCTGTGGCACCTTAGGTTCGGACATCTTCCTCTGCAGAAGCTATGTCATGTTCTCCCTCAGATTTCTACGAGATCCTTCTTTCAGTGTAAGGCATGTCAACTTGGGAAGCATCGCCGTTCCTCTTTTCCATCCCGTCAGAGTCATAGCAGTTCTCAGTTATTTGAACTCCTTCATTTAGACATTTGGAGTCTTAGTCGTGTTCCTGATCACCAAGGACATCATTTTTATCTTGTAGCTATCGATGATTTTTGTAGACTTTCTTGGGTTTTCTTATTGAAGAATAAGTTTGAGACTGGATCCGTAATCAAGTATTTTATTAATGAATTAAAGAATATTTTTCTGCCAATATTAATATTTGGCCAATTTGGATTAATTTCACATTAAAATAAAATTTGGCTAAGTTGTTGACTTTCTTAATAACCTAGTTCATTCGCATCATTGCATTTGGCATTTTATTGCATAAAAAAATTTAAAAAAATCACCCTTGGAAAACCGCAATCTAATCCCTCTAGCTTGATCCCGAGTTGTTCCTTTGCCTCCTTGAGTCGACCCTGGGGCTTGCCCAGGCTAAACAAAAATAAAACCGCATATTAATTTCATTCAACGATTGATCGATTTGTGCAGTTATTTTTTATCGATCCAGATTTATCCGAGTGCAACGAAATAGTTAATTAGACAACATTAAAAGGGGTAGATTTCGGACTTATCACCCGACATTTAATATCTTGACTGTACCCATAGATCGTAATTGGACTTAGCTAAAAATCAATTGAAAAAGCTATTTGACTTGGACTAGAGACCACGTGCCGGGAGGGGTCATATACAGCACGTGTGGGATCCATTGTGGTGGACACCGATCGGCTCCCAAGACCGGACTTCGGTCTCCCTTCCTAGTCGTAGCTACTTGTGCTTCACGATTAATAGAAGTTGTTCATCTAGGGACGATTTCCTCGTGCATCATGTAGGTAGTTTACTTTCTATCTTTTAATTTATGCACGGATCACCCTGCATGTAGAGTGCTGGAGCAAGGTACGCATTTCTAACTTTGCATGCATCATTGTGTTTGATCGCCCATCGGCTTTTCCGACTTCTTCCCCCATTTTATTGGACTCAAAATAACCGAAGAAATTGGAAAATTTATTAGACGTTGCTTTTATTCAGAAAAATACCTAAAAAAGAGATAACCACATAAAATTGGGACTGCTAACGCAAACTTGACCATAAAACTCACCTAAACAAATATTTTATCTTGGGGAGAGTAACCCCTCATTGTTTGATTTATCTGCAGCGAGAGAGTGACCCGCACACTAGACTAGAGCCATGCCCGAAATTCTAGTTGACTACTGGTCTTGGTGAGTTGTTCTCCAGTGAGGATCTCTCCAGTAACCGGTAAAGCGGACCGCGATGTCCTTAGCAGATTGAGTTGATCGAGTAGCCGGTAAACGGTATGCAATTCAAACTAGCTGGGAAAGATCTCATTTGGGATTGGAACAGTGGGCTAGGAGAGTTGGGTTCCCAACAGCTCGCTTTACCGCTCTGATAGATTGACTGATCACTTAAATAAAATTGACAAGATAAACGACCGAAACTTCACGGTCATCAATTCAAGAGTTGCGTATGTGAATTGGGGGTTTTGATTGCCAATCTTATTTGCATTCCAGATCTCATCCACCTTTTCCTCCAGATCAATATGATAGGAAGGAGATCTCTTAGGCCACGTTTGGTGCCACCGCTATCGAGCACTCCTCCTTATTCATCTAGGTCGGCCTCGGGGAGTCTAGACCCACTCTCCGAGCCTGAGTTCATGTCCACCCTGTTCTCCCTCGATCACCCTTCTTCTGTCAGTCCTGTGGTGTTAGAGTATAGTGCAACAGAGATTTCTGGACATTTGACGGCACCTGAGATGGGTACCTTTGCCTTTGCATAGACCCAAGACATGGCCAGCAGTGAGGGATGCCCAGATGAACAGGGACAACCTTCTTATGTATATGATCAGACTGCCATGAATAATTCATTGCTAGCTTCCCTGGAGACCATGTAAAGACAGATCAAAGAACATGGAGCCTTTATGGGTGATATCATGAGAGAACTGGCGCAGATGCGAGCCGACAGAGAAGACCGATCTGAGGGAGGTGGAGAGATTCCAGATGTAGGACCCGATGCAGGTGGTGGAGCAGGAGGAGACCAACAACAGGCGGACCAAGCATCGAGGACGATGATATAGTTGCACAACCTTGGTGCAACCCTCACCCACCGATGGATTCAGCTTCCTCCCATTATAGGGAACTTTGAGCTTTGCCCCTAGACGATCCAGTTGTTGCCCAAGTTTCATGGGCTAGCCACTGGGGAGCCTCATCTTAATCTGCAGGAGTTTGAGATAATCTGCAGCACTGTCCACGACAGACTGGTGGACGAGGACACAATTAAGATGATTGCCTTCTCGTTCTCATTAGTTGATCGAGCAGCCTATTGGCTGAAGCATCTTGGAAGGTATGACACAACTTGGGAGCAGCTCCGGACCGCGTACTTGAATAAGTACTACCCTCTCGGCTGCACCAACGGAGCACGAGCCATGATCAGTAACTTCACAATGATCCCTAATGAACAGTTCCATAAGGCTTGGGGTCGATTTAGAGAGCTCATTGACCGGTGTCCACATCATGACATATCAAAGCCCAACCTTGTACAGAGTTTCTTTTGTGGGCTGACATCGGAGCTGTAGGGGCTTGTGAATGCATCTTGCGGTGGGTCCTATTTTTCCAAGGATGAAGATGAGGTTTGGGCCATCTATGAAGGGATGGCAGATAACTCGATAGTAATGGCCCAAGCCCGAGTCTACACACAGCAGAAGGCCCCCCAAGGGAAGGTTCATATAAGAGGATTGCATGCATCGATGTCGGTCCCCACACTCCGTCAGCAGCAGCTCAGACTGAATCCGTCCTAGCCGACATGGGGATCATCAGCGAGAAGTTGGACCGCATCGAAATCCTTGAGAAGAAGCAGAGCCAGGGGCTGGCCCATATGGACCAATTGACGAAGACCATGAGTGACCTGAAGACACAGATCTTGTGTATTCAGGAAGCACAGACGTCCACGCAGCCCCCCAGGACACTCGCTGATTCTAGCAATAGCAGCTCCGCCCAGCCCTCTACCACACACCGCCAGGTGCACCACATCCAGGTAGAGCCGGTCCAGCAGCTACCGTACTATCCATCACCGCCACTATCTCAGGAGACTCAGATGGTGGTTTTCCAACCGGATCGGCCACTGGCAATTCTATCTCCACCATCCTTCGAGCAGAAACCATTGATGGAAGTCAATGGGATATGGTACGACTGGTAACCACAGCAGGCCGGGATTTGTCGTGATCATCCTGGATTCGTTGGACCACCGGAGGAACCTCATCCCAACAGCAGCCTTCCTCTCAGGGCGGTCAGAACAGCCAGCAGCAGCAGCCCTACCACTCCCACCAGTAGTACCAGCAGTGTCCTCGTCCTTCTTATCAAGGACAATAGTGGAGGCAGCGTCAGCAGTCTTACCAGCCATACTCCCAGCCTCCCCCTCACTATTCACAGCAGCAGCAACAGCCTCATTCCCAGCATGGGAACACTTCCGGTTCTCAGGGGCCTGTCTTCGAGAACACGGCTCTTGACGACCTCGCTCGCTTGCTCTCTAAACAGCAGGCATCCTTTCAGTGAGAAATGGATGAGTTCCGACAGGAAATGAGGGATATCATCAAGGGCAAGGCCGCCGAACCAGCTCAGATCGAGCCTAACCTGAACAGTTTGAAGAGGAAATCTGAGCAGGTACAATCTGTAGAGGATACTACTCCTAGTGACTTTTTGAATGACATGTCTTATTATATGTTTGATGATTTTGTGACTACTAGGAGCGATAGGATGCCAGCCGACGGTGCCTCTTCTGAACGACAACCACATAAGGAACTATGAGTGCTAGACGAGGAGAGAAGCGGTACTGATGCCGCTAATGATGATGTTAATGACAGTGGTGCTGATGCCACCAAGGATAGAGATCCAGTCGACGGTACTGAGGCCGTCATGACTCCAGATGCAGGCGGTGGTACTGAGGCCATCATTTTGCTTGATGTTGATCCAGATGCAAACGGTGGTGCTGATGCCACCATTTTTTATGTTGAGCCAGAGCGCGGTGCTGATGTCGTAAAGTCAGATGCCGTGGGTGGTATTGATGCCAGCACTTCTATTCCAGTTGTACTTCCCTTTGTAAATGTTGCCACCTTTTGTATCTCAGGACTGTGGTAACAAGAAAAAGTCCAAAAAAATGAATAAAGGAAAGGTTTCTTCATCTTCTCAGAGTCCATATGTGTTACGTGATGATCTTGGTATGGACTCCATTCCTTCACAGGCATAGGAACCTCTTCCTAACCCTCCATCTGAGGAGGGCCCAGCTATCCCCTTCCCTCAAGCACTCCGCTTGGAGAAGGAGAGTAAAAAAGAAAATCCCAAAAAGACACAACAATTAGAGTTTGGATAGAAGATGATTGACAGATTTCAGATCCAACTCACTCTACAAGAGGCACTTGAGCACATCCCCCTCTTCTAGAAGAAATTGAGAGAGAAGACTACCATACGCAGGAAGAGGAGGAACCACAGAGGAGATATCCATGTACTCACCCATACCACATGCTTTGTCATTCATAACCGATTGCCAGCCAAGAGACCTGATGCAGGAGCTCCCTATTTCAGATGTGAGATTCAGGAGCAGTGGTTCGATTGTACTCTATTAGACAACGACTCTTCTATCAACCTCCTTCCGACAGCTTTACTCGACCGATTCGAGTTTGGCTCTCTTCATCGGAGCAGGACAATCCTTCAGTTTACCGATCGATCGATTAAGCGGCCGAAGGAGTTGTTAAGAGACGTTGTCGTTACCATTTAGGGCCTGAAATTCCCCGTGGACTTTTTTGTACTGGACATGGAGATCCCTGAGTCGGTAGCAAATACCCCCATCATACTTGGACGTCCATTCTTGGCCACTTCCAAGGCGGTGACCGACCATGATAGTGGGAAGGTGTACTTTCACGTAGAGGTGAAAGTATACAAATAGAGACGATCGACGAGACCAGAGCGAGAGATTCAGCCTGCTCAGAGCAATTCAGTGACATAGAGCAGATGGTAGAGGTTGAACGAGATGTCCACCAAGAGTGCGACTTTGTGATGACAGATGATGAAGCTATTTGGACAGATCTTGTAGCACAAGCCCTCGCCTTGCCCGCAGATCCAGCATACTCAGAGCTTATGGCAGTTGAGAGCTTGGAGAACACACCCCTGGCCGAGGACACATTAGAGGCAGACAGTTGCGGGATGAGTGGCAAAGCAGAGTTTCATTCGTGTTCCTCGTATTCAGATCCCTCGGATTCTGACATCGATTGGGATGACTTTGATGATTATTTGCCATGTCTAATTCCTTCTGAGCCAACAGCTAGGACGGAGAGCGAGCCAAAACAGTTCACAGAGATTCCAGCAGGGTTCCCTCCGTCAGATTTTCATGCACAGTGAGAGTTCTCACATGCAGATCTGGTAGCTTTCACTCAGACATATCAGAAGACAGATTTGCCAGCTCCCAGTTGTTCAGCACTAAAGCCTTTGCCGCAGTCACTGAAGTACAGATTCCTTGCGGGAGAGCCAGATAAGCACATAGTCATTATCTCAGCAGATTTGACTGGAGAGCAAGAATCTCGTTTGATGGAGATTCTTGAAAAAATCGTAAGGAGATTGGATGGAGTATAGCTGATCTCCAGGGGATTAGTCTGGCTCTGTGCTCCCACCATGGCGACGCCTGAACCCGAATCTTCGAGATATGGTCATGAAGGAAATATCTAAATGGTGGAGCATCGACTTTATCTACCCCATCTCCGACTCCAACTGGGTTAGTCCATTACATGTGTTACCCAAGAAGATAGGTATCACTACAGTTGTGAGCGAGTCTGGAGAGGAGATAGCTACCTGGGTACCCACTTCTTGGAGGGTCTGTGTGAACTATAAACGATTGAATCAGGCCACCAAGAAGGATCATTTCCCACTGTCATTCATTGATCAGATTATCGAGAGGCTAGCTGGGAAGAGTCATTACTTCTTTCTTGATAGGTACTACGGCTATAATCAAGTGGCCATTGCGCCCGAAGATCAGGACAAAATGACACTCACCTGTCCTTTTGGGACATATGCTTTCAGACGGATGCCCTTTGGTCTATGTAACGCCCCGACGACATTCCAAAGGTGCATGTTGTCCATCTTCTCAAACATGGTGGGTTACTGTTTAAGGTCTTCATGGATGACTTCTCGGTCTACGCCGATGGGTTTGATGCTTGTCTTGACTGCCTAGACCGTGTACTTCAGCGCTGCATAGAGGTCAACCTTGTCTTATCTTGGGAGAAGAGTCACTTCATGGTGACTCTGTTGGACAAGCGAGCCCACGACGAGCCATTATGCAGTGAATGTAATTGCAAATATCATTCCCTGATCTGAAATGAAGAATAACTAATTTGCATAATAGGTCCCTTAGTACAATTAGGGTTATGTACCATAGTTATCTTAATGATCATAGAGTTGTTGATTCAATTATTAAATCATAGAGGCTGGTGCTTGGATGAATATCTAAAGAGTTAGATTGAGGACTCATCAAGCACCGTCAAATGATTGTTAAGATGTGATCTCCAGCCAAAGTAGGAGATGGCAATCCTTTCTCACTAGGGGTGTAAGAAAATTCTCAAGTTCGATATTCGCTCAGGTTCGGCTCGCTAAAAGTTCGATTCAGATTCGGTTCGGAAATAAACGAACCGAGCCTGAACACAAGCTTAGGCTCGATTAAATAAACGAACCGAACCTAAAAATCATAGGTTCGCTCAGGTTAGATTCGTTAAAAGCTCGATAAACATACACATATACATATTTACAAATCCTTATCCATAGAAGTGGACTTATTTTAAGATGAGTGGTTTTTATCTCAAGGTAAGTGAATTTTGTCTAGAGATAACTAGATATTTACGGTATAACTAGATTTTATCTCGGTATAAACTATTCAAAAATAAATAGTCACATCGTGTTTACAACATGTATCATCTATGGTCTAGTACTTTTCCCTTCTTTATCTTCAAATCAACAGAACAAGTACAAACATTACTTATCGAATATCTCTGCATTATTCTTATTCCTTATCTCCATCTGAATAGATATAAAATATATTATAATTATACTTTTTTTCAAAGAGACGAATCCTTATTAATTTAATTTTTTCAAAAGATGAAGATGAGTTAGATAAAGAAAAAACTAAATGAATATTTATTCTAACTGTAAATACACATATATATTTCCATTTCTCTTCTTTTCACTCCCTCTTATTAGAGAATTCTTAAGTTCGATATTCGCTTAGGTTCGATTCGTTTAAAGAGGTTCGATTCGTATTCGGTTCGAAAATAAACGAACCGAACCTGAACACAAGTTTAGGCTCGATTAAATAAACGAACCGAACCTAAAAAATATAGGTTCGCTCAGGTTCGGTCCGTTTACACCCCTATTTCTCACATAGGCTGATATCTGACCGACCTCTTGATGCATGTCATATGCATAGGAATAGAGATTCGGAGGTGTCGGATTAGTTAGGTCAAAGAGTTGACTTAACAAAATCAAGATAACCAAAGTCCTATATCGTATGCTGTCACGATATAGGCACACATCCTCTGACCGGAGACAGATGTGTTACTATATGTCTGAGTATACACATTTGACAAACCAATAGGGTGATGACCTAACCAAGGTCTATACAACGGCACGCTGGTGTGCATATAAGGGTATATGAGTAATACGATCTCTCAAAGGGATCGTACATGTTCACTACTAAACGGGAAGACATCAGCTCACTCATGAGATATTGGGAAGAATCAAATTCCGTACACGATCATCTCGCTTTGGAAGATTGACTGAAATTGTAGGTTTGATATATACTTTTGGAAAGTATATGATCAAGACCTAGGTATGATATATGCTTTTAGAAAGTATATGATCGATACCAACTCCCAATGATCAAATGAGAAACTTACTGATAAAACCCTGAAGTAGACCATATAAAGTTGATGTAATACTTTGGGTTTATTCTGGGTCTTCCAGTATACAGGATGTACAGGTGTTGGGAATACCTGAGGGTGATGTGATCATAAACGATTGTATAACCATGACGCTTCCATTCCTAGGGAGTGATGAAACGGGTCTGGATTTGAGTGACTCCTCTCAGTATAGAAGTAATATGATCTTGGTCCAAATGTTGGACATTGGTCTGAATGTGGTTCAGATGCAATGAGAATATTAGATTTGCGCTCTTGATTTAATCAAGCATCTATGGAAGGCCTGAGATCTGGATTTGAGATGTGATCTCAATATCCAGGTCACTATACGTGGAACAATACAATCGCCCTGTCCTTATCTCTAAGTATCCGCGGAGAAAACGCATTATCCTTGAAAGAGTTCATGGATAATTTCATTATTATATATATATCCAAGCATCGAGAATTTTGATAATAAAATGTGATTTAATTATCATGGATAATATGAATTTGATTCATATTATAAGGAGAGTCATATGAGATAATTAAATGTGATTTAATTATCAAACATGTGAATAATGTAAATGTGATTCATATTATTTTGGCACATGAGAATAGAGATCCAAGATAATTAAATACGATTTAATTATCATGGATATGAATTATATGGATATCACTATTCATATTAATCATATATATTATAAATGTGATTTATAATATATTAGAGAGAGCATATTGTGTTTTATATTTGTTGATTAATTATTGATGTGAATTGGATTCACATTGGATGATTAATTAAAATATAATTTACATTTTGTTTTGGGATGTGAATGTGATTCACATTTTTCCAATGGCATGATTGCAATATTTCACAAGATAATTATGAATTTTTTTATGAAATAATTTACAACAATTGTTGTTGTAAATCCTGGAGATATCATGAGATAATGTATCTCATGAGATAATGAGATCTCATGAGATGTTGGTAGCCTTCCCTCTTTTTAGGGGATATGGTTTATTTCCTCATTATCTCCAAGGATAATTAATTGATTTGTTTTGAATTTAAATATACTAATTTATCGATATATATTAAATTAAATTAAATTAATTGTTGTTTTGTTTTTACAACAAGATCATAGCCATTGAAAGAAACACAAATCAATCTCAATCATTGATTGTGTATTGTCCATGGATTGGGATCCATGGATTCCCAAAATCCTATATAAGAAGAGGCATCCATTGCTCTTCAATATACATGATTAAAATGAATGCTCTCTCTCTTATCTACACTCCAAGCCTCTCTCTCTTATAATGGTCGTCCAACATGAGCCATTGTGAGAGTCGTTATCGATGCAGCATCGTCGTTATGCTGCCGGATCATCTACTCATGGATCTCCATCTCCTTCAGTGCGTCTCGCTCGTGAAGAAGATGTTGGATCTCGTGTGATGAGATCAGGAGATCTGTCGCTTGGATCATCAACATGGATTGCGAGGAACACACGATTCATCCCCGCGCTCGCAAGCATCTCTTCCGTTGGATCGGACTTGAAACAGGAGGTCTCTTGGTTTAGAGACTTGATTGCAACCATGATTTAAGAGGTAATCCTATTACTTGTTTGTGGTTTGGATAAAACGATCCGATAAGTGTTCTTGGATCATGTGGTTTCGTCACATGAAATTTTTAATTTCCGTTGCATCGAGCAACTAGTGCGACTAGTCGCTCCCGATCGCATATGATGCGATCATCACGCTTCTGTGATGCGCTCGAAGGATTTTTCCCGTATTCTTCAGACTCAAGGGACGGTCCTTGGCCATATCATCTCCAACAGGGGCATGGAGGTTGATCCAGCTAAGGTGGATATCATGAGAAAACTCAATCCATCGTCCAATCCGCGACAGCTGCGGTCTTTTCTGGGGCATGTTGGTTTCTACCGACGATTCATTCATGACTTCAATTGTATTGCCCGCCCACTCACTGATTTGCTAACAAAAGACATCGATTTCATTATCGATGATAAGTGTCTTACATTCTTTGAGACTCTCAATAATCTTATCGTTAAGGCTCCTGTCCTCTAACCACCCGATTGGTCTCTTCCATTCGAGATCATGACGGATGCTTATAATTTTGCCGTAGGGGCTGTGATTGGACAGAGGAGGGATGGATTGCCGTATGCCATTCACTACGCTAGCCGGACTTTGGATGCCGCTCAGCGGAATTACACTGTGACTGAGAAGGAGATGCTGGCAGTAGTCTTTGCTTTGGATAAGTACAGATCATATATTCTGGGATCTAGAGTAACTATCTATACAGATCATACTGCCATCCGATACCTCATGGCAAAGAAGGATGACAAAGCTCGACTTACCAGATGGATCCTTCTCCTCCAGGAATTTGATATCGAGATTAAGGATAAACCTGGAGTTAAGAATGTGGTGGCGGATTACCTCTCCCGCTTAGAGAACCTTGAGGAATCTGAGCCCATTGCACCTATCACTGAGACATTTCCAGATGAGGAGATCCTTGCCATCGCCTCACTTCCATGGTACGCCGACATTGTGAACTATCTTGTTGCCAAGACGTTCCACAAGGTTGGCCCAGGCAACGACTTGAGACCTTCCTTGCGAAGGCCAAGTCATACCATTGGGAGGATCCCGTCCTCTATCATGAAGGAGGGGTTAGTATCTGGAGGAGGTGTATTCCTCAAGAAGAGCAGCATAGCGTCCTCACCTACTGCCACAAGCTTGAGGCAGGAGGACACCATTCTGGGAGACGTACAACACATAAGGTGCTCCAATCCAACCTTTGGTGGCCTACTCTCTTCAAGGATTCTGATGAATTCGTGAAGAGGTGTACTAACTGTCAGAAGATGGGTACTTGCGGACAGAGAGACATGATGCCCATGCAGCCCTTTCACTTTTGTGAGGTTTTGGATGCATGGGGGATTGATTTCATGGGCCCATTTCCTAAAAGTCGGGAGTTTGAGTACATTCTGCTTGCTGTAGATTATGCGAGTCGTTGGGTTGAGGCCATCCCCGCCCGAGCTGCATATGCTAAGACTGTGTGCCGATTTTTGAGGAAAAATATCATTTCACGGTTCGGGGTACTTGGAGTTCTGATTTCATATGGGGGTCTCACTTTATCAACGACAAGGTAAGATCCCTTGCTGATGAGTTCAGCATTGACCATCGTGTTGCCACTCCATATCACCCTCAGACCAATGGTTTTGCTAAAGTATCGAACAGGGAGGTCAAGACTACTTTACAGAAGGTATTCCGCCCGGACCGAAAGGATTGGTCACAGCTTTTGGACTCGGTCTTGTGGGCCTATCAGACTTCCTTCAAGACACCATTAGGGGCATCTCCCTTTCGTCTCGTCTATGGCAAGCTGTGCCATTTGCCAGTAGAAATCAAGCACAAGTCACTATGGGCAGTTACAGAGTTACTATTGGATCCGAGAGTATAGGAGAACAGAGGAGAGCAGAGTTGGCAGCCCTGAAGGAACTGAGAGATACATCCTTCTCAAGTAGCCTACAATACAAGGAAAAAGTGAAGACATGGTACGATTCTCATATCAGCCATAAACAGTTTGAGCCTGATCAGCATGTATGGTTATTTGATTCTAGGCTGAAATTATTTTCAGGGAAATTACAGAGTAAATGGAAAGGTCCTTATGTGGTTAGAAAGGTATATGACAATGGTAGTATTGATATATCTGAGTTGTCATCTTCCTCTACCTTTCGAGTTAACGATCAGCGTCTGAAACTATATCTAGATCACGATCCACTGACCGTTGACGTTGCCCCTATTCATCTGGTATGAGATGTGTGATCTTTGACCCACATCACTTGCATCTCATACATGGTTATCACTTCCATCTTCCACTGTATAGATCTATTTGTCCATATCATTCATTCTTTCATTCGTTATGTATGCCACCCCGTCGTCATCTTACGATTTTGCTATACTTAGGATGCACCTTGTCCTAAGTATATGGGGGGGGGGCACACACCACGTTGTGATCTGCTTATTCTCTTTTCTTCTTTTCTTCTTTTCCTTTTCTATCTTCTTTATCTATCAAAAAGGTGTCGCCCCTTTTTGTCAGTCTTCTATACTTAGGACGTACTTGTCCTGAGTATAGGGGGTGTGCACCCTGAGTTGATTCTATTCTTTGATCCTCTTCATTGTCTCCTCTTCTTGTTTATACTTAGGGATATCTTACCTTAAGTATAGGGGGAGACAGTTTGAGAACGATCTGTTCATTCCCAACCTTTCCCCTCCCTGCTTTGTGTACAGTCTGTTGTATTTAGGATTATTTGATCCTAAGTATAGGGGGGCGGCCGACTTCTCATCCATTTATTTATTCATCTCTTATTCATTTATTCTTTAGACTATTCTATACTCAGTACGAGTTATGTCTTCTCTTTTCTCTCCAAACTATGAGGACATAGCTCAAGCTAAGTATAGGGGGGTCGTATATACTGTGTGTATACTTTAGCCATAACTTGTACTTTCGTATTTTTACTAATATCTATGGCTAATTATACTTATAAAATTCATTAAAAACTTTAATAAAAAGATGTTACTATTCCTCAAATTGTTTTTGCATTTACTGATTAATAAATCAAGTGAAAATATTTTTTGCAAAATGTTTGAAATCTCTGTGAAAAATCTTTTGAAAATAATTTGGAAAATATTTTGTTACATGTTTTCAACCTTTGTAAAACATTTTGATTGTAAAATTATTTTCTTGGTGTGAAATAAAATGTTTGAAAAATGATTTGCAAATGGTTTGAAAAATGGGTGCAGAAATCTTTGAAAAACCTATATATACTGTTGGAAAACCTTTGCAAAATAATGTTCAAATGTGTGTACATGTTTGTAAAAAGTAATTGTGAAAATTATTTTTGACTATAGTTTTCAAAATTGTTTGAAAAACCTTTGTTAAATAAGTTTGAGGAAGACATACATCTCATCTAAAATTCTTTAAGTATATATCTATAAAATTGACCACTTACCCTTGTAAATTCTTAAAATCTAATTCTTGTAAATATAAGATGCATCCCCGTGTAAATATTTGTACCTAATTTTTGACCAAAAATCTTTTGTTATCAAAAATCCCAAAAACATTTGAAAAACTAAAATCCAAAAACATTTGAAAAATCTTTTTGAAAACCAAAAAAATGCATATGCATCATCATCATTTCAAAAATCCATAAAAAGTTCAAAATCTTTGAAAATTGCATCACAAAAATATTTTCCGCATTCTGCATAGCATTTGCATAAACATTAGCATTTTTCGGATTGAGTTTGATGTTTGAACAAGTCTAAGTAAAATCCGAAGATTGGAGCTTGGTTGGACCTTAAAATCTACCTAATTAATAAGAACCTTATAGGAGTTGGAATTGAGATACTTCAGGTCTGGTTAACTTAATTCTTTGAGGATCACGAGACTTGGTTTAATGGATTCTTGACTGCCTAAGTAGAGTATTTCGAAGCACACACACGACTCTTGTTGATAATGACCTAACTTGGACACCTGCACCTTCACTTGGCTCAACTCAATTAGAATGGTGAGGGGGTTGGATTTGCCGGTATGAGAAGCACACAGGTGGAAACACTTGTCCTCCTCTAGGGATGGAAGTGCACCCCAACCCATCGGTGATGATGAGTTTTGAGGACAGGAGATTGTGGGTTGCAATAAAGCTTCAAAAGAGGGATAGTCTACAGGCTCAAGAGGAAAAACTCCCTATGTAAATGATGTTGTATGTAGTATTAAAAGAAGAGCAAAAAAATAAAAAAAACTCCAAGAAAAGTGGACAGGCATGTACAAAAATAAAAATGCATGTCAGAGTGTACATATGTGTATAGTCAATAAGCAAGCTTCAACTTTAAAGTCAAATCATGTGAGCCTACAGTTGGATGACTTGACTACACTGGTCTTGCATCCTAGGATAGGTAGCTACACTGACTACCGTCCATTCTTCTCTTCACCCCCTCCTCTTGAGCTGGTTGCCACTTGAACTTAGAAGGGAATACCCCGCTTCTTGAGGAATGAGTTGTTGGATTGGGGAATCATTGGGTTGTCATATTGGAGAAGTCGGTCTCTTTGTCATTTCTGTTGGGGGGAGCCACCATCACTTACACCGTACGAGTCATATTCATAGTCATAAGGGTTTGCGTATGAGTTGAAGTATTCTGACCTGGTTATTGAGGAGACTTAAGCAGAGTTTTGGGATTCTCGAAGGCTGTTGGATTTCAAGTCTGGTTCTCATTAAGGTTCCACCCACACTAAAATTCCAAAGGTCCGACTTAAGCTCCAAACTTTGATTTTGTGAAGACAAGTTTGATGATTAAATCCAATCCATATTTCTTCTTTTTCTTTCCTTTGATTTTCTTTTCTACACATATTGCATAAGTGTTTGCTAGGGACTAGCAAAGGCAAGTATAGGGGGACGATGAACCTCCATTTCATCATCTTTATTCTATTATTTTGGCCTAAAAAACCCTAGTAAATACATGTAAATACCCTTAATTCATGCATTTTAGCATTCATGCATGTGTATGTAAATGGTGTACGCATTACAGTTTTTAAAGCTAAAATTATAGAATAAAGAAAAGAAAAGAAAAAGAATAAAATATCGTAAATATTTTATGACCTGAAACCCGGAGACCTGGGCATCTCGATGGCTAGGTCATCAAGGAGAATGTAAGGGAAGATAAGGGCCAAAATACAATAAAATTCCCTTTTATTTAATTCATTTTTTATTCATTTTCGGACCTATTTTAGTTCCAATGTTTGTACCTCAAATAAAGAAACTTTGTACATGAAAGTTGTAGATAATTAAATAAAGAAAAATACAAAATTGATTTTATATAAAAACAATGTACAGATAAAAAGTTATGATCTGAATAAGTTTCCAGAATCCCAACTTCCCAGACATGTATCTCTCAAATAAAAACTGGAAATGTACCAAAATCAACTTTAATTGTATATAATTTTCAACAAGCTATTTAATGAAAGTAGTTTCGTAATTTTCAGAGTTATGGTTTGAAAGTTGAGTTTTGGACTCTTTTTGTATACTTGTACCGATTAAAATATTCAATTTATTTATTATTCATTATTTTTATAACTTTATATTTTTATAATTTTGTAAATATTATTTATAATATATATGTACATTAAAATCAGAATAAAAACCTAAAGAAAATATGAAAATAAAATACTTATATACAACACATAGGTATAATACCTATAAATATACATGTATAAAATATACTTCTATTTATTTAATTGTACAAAACACTGCAGAAAAATAAAATAAAAATATATTTAAGTCCATAAAATAAGATATAAATTTATAAAATGATTAACAAAAATAATAAAATTAAATATATGAAATAAAAACAATATATATATATATATGAATAGACCTAAACATAGCCCTTAAAAAGGGAACTTGTAATTTCAAACCTATAAAAAATAAATAAAAATCATATCAAAATACTTTAGAATATATCAAACTTTTTTTATTTTATAATCCAAAAATAATAAATTCTTTTACTATTTTTATATGATTTTTGAAATAAATTCTTCAAGGTTTTTCCTGGTTGGTCCACGTGGACCAACCAGGAGGGTCCGACTCGTTTTGACCCTTATTTGTAGACTTTTCGAGGTCAAACCACTCCTCCTTTCGTGATACACTCTTCACGACTTTCGTGCCTCGATCATCCCTCTTTCACGCCCTCGTCTCTCCTAGGGCCAAGGATCGTTGATTTCGTCGATATCCCTCAATCTTGGGAGCGCCTTGTCAACCCTTCAAAAACACCCTCCGACTTTCGAGCCAAGTTTGAACCCCTTTTGCACCAGCTTCGCTCCCCCTTTCGTGCTCCATAGTGAGAGGAAGGTGACAACTTCCTCCCCCGTGCGTCAGGCCGGCCGAGCAAGCTTCGAGGCGGCTCCACCACCTCCGACAAACCTTCACCGTCGAGGTTCCCTTCCTCAGGTGACCCCACCTTCGAGGACTCATTTTATTCCTATTTTCTTGCAATTTATCATTCTCCATATCCATAGGATTAATATCCAGTCGTTCCCTTCACGTTTCATCCATGGAATCGCCCATTCGACCCCCTTGCCGGAGCGAGCTCCGACCGAGTTTCCTTTTCGTCGTCCCACGCGTTCGTTTCACCACCGCGGAGTCGAGGCAATTTGCTCTCAACCCTCTCACCACGGGGTCGAGTTCCCCGCATGTAGAGGATCGCCCCAGGATTCGCCATGGCCGCTTTTGAGCTCGAGAGGATGCCAGAGGACCGAGATCTGGAGCAGGGAAGGTCGCCTTCACCAGCCTTCTTCCCTGTTCTTTGTCTGAGGTTCCCCGCTGTTGGATCAATGTCGAGGCCCAGATCGTACAACTGCCATCAGATCTTCACGCGCCTCTATCATTCGATCATCCTTGGAAGATCTAATCGCAACCATCGAAGCCAAACCGTCATCGACCGTTCAGATCGTGACACATGGCAAGTTGGAACGCATTAGCCATCAGATCTACATGCCTTGGGTATTTTGCATATTCACCCCAGTCCAATTTTGTATCTGTTTATTAAGACTTAATCTTTCATCTGCAATTTAAAATTTTGTGTAATATTTGCAACTAGACCCCCGTACTTCTCATATTTGCATCTAGGTCCCTGTCCACGTCACCTCACGTGCCTGTGCACGTGAGGAGATGGGGTATTTTGCAAGGGACCCCCTGCGGGTTTTATTATTTCGTTCTAGTCCAGGAAACATATCATAATGTGTAATATTTTTGGATATTTTGCAAAGTAGCTCTCAGGGTTTTGTTATTTGCGTTTAAGTCCCTGCCAGGCACGTGAGTACCACGTGCGTCGGTGGGAATTTTGCACTGTATCCCTTGGGGTTTTGGCTATTGGTGTTTGGTCCTGGAACTTGTTACTTAGTTATAAAGTTCTGGAAAAATTGCAAGTTGCCCCATGGACTTTATAATATTTGCAAAAAGGCCCTTGCCATTAGTGTAGTTTCTATCTGTTGTCTTTATTTATTTCACGCATCTATAAAATTCGAAAAATCACCAAAAGATATGCATACATTCCTGTTGCATTGTGCTTCCACGCTATATTTTTATTTCGCATTTTTGTTGCATTTTATTATTTATAAAAATTTAAAAACATGCATTTTCTTTACAGTTTGCATTAGAAAATACATAAAAACTATAAAATGTTTTTGAAAAATTCAAAAAAATTATATTTTGTGTGTTTCTGTGTGTTTTAACTCCAACACAAAAATCACTAAAAAATCAAACAAAAACTCCTAAAAATTATAAAACCCCAAAAACCTTCATAAAAATCTTTAAAAATCCACAAAATCCTAAAAATGCAATTTTTTCTCTGAATTTTCTCTGTTCTAGTATCTATACTTTAATATTAGTTTGAGGGATTTTGTACTCTGTTTGATATTTTTCATCCTCATTTTAGTTTCAGCCTTCAATTTTGTGTACTATTTTTAGTATTTCTGACTTTAAAAATACGAAAAAATAGGAAAATTTAGAAAAATCACAAAAACATTTAAAAAATATAAAAAAAGTACAGAAATATTTCATTTCCTGATTTTAAGTATTTTTACTTATATATATCCCTCTCTTATCTCTCTTGTGCATATATATATCCTATATAGTTATATTCCCTTATTAAAAGAAAAAGAAAATATATAAAATATAAAAAGAAAATACAAAATCAGTAGATTAAAAATCAAAATACAAAAATATAAAATAAAAAATTCAATAAAAAATTAAAAATTAAAAACCCACAAAAATAGCATACTTGTTAGACATTTGATCACTCTCATTCTTGAGCTTTTTTTCCGATCTATCATGCTTGTTCCCTGAGTTCGAAACTCTACACACACTTGCACCTATACATATATTTGTTGTAGAGTATAATAGATTTTAACTCCACACATTTACTTTTATTGATTGATTTATCTGTTGTGGGTTAATTATTGACTTAACCCGAATCTCGTGTGGTCGACTCAGCGACTGAGTGCCCGCTTTGTGTGGAACTTAAGACCATCGATTTTCCGGTTAATCATAAAATACGATCTCTTTAAAGGATCATATATGTTTATTTACAAAATCGAAAGATATGAGCTCAATCATAAGATATTGGGATCAAAGCACGATCATCTCATTTTAGGAGCTGGACTGAATTTGTATGTTTGATATATACTTTGGAAAGTATATGATCAATACCTAGGTATGATATATGCTTTTGGTAAGTATATGATCGATACCGACTTCCAATGATCAAATGAGAAATTTAATGATAAAACCTTGAGGGAGACTATCTAAATAGATATAAAACTCCAGGTTCATTCTAGATCTTCTATTATGCATGATGTACATGTATTAGGAATACCTGAGGGTGATGTGATCATAACCGATTGTACAACCATGACGCTTCCATTCCTAGGGAGTGATGAAATGGGTCTGGATTTTAGCGACTCATCTCAATAGAAAAGTGATCTAATCTTGATCAAAGTGTTGGACAGTGACTAGATATGATTCAGATGCAATGAGAAGATTGGATCTATGACTTTGATTTAATCAAACATCTATGGGAGGTCCGCAAGATCTGGATTTGAGATACGATCTCAATATCCAAGTCACTACACGTGGAATAATACAATTATCATGTCCTTATATCCAAGTATCCGCGGAGAAATCACATTATCCTTGAAAGAGTTTAATGATAATTTCATTATTGATATATGTATATGAGCATTGAGAAATTTGATATTTAAATGTGATTTAATTATCATGAATAATGTGAAATGGATTCATATTATTTGGACATATAAGTGAGTTATCCAAGACAGTTAAATGTAATTTAATTATCAAAGATGTAAATAAAGATGTGAATAATGTGAATGTTATATCATTTGGGAACATGAGAATAGAGATCAAAGATGATTAAATATGATTTAATTATCAAGGATATGATTAAATGAATTAGGTTTCACTGATATTATAAATATGAATTATAATATGATGGAGAGATTTAAATGCAAATAGAATCACAAATTATATGTTGTTGTGAATTGGATTCACAAAAAATAATTAATTGTAAATCTAATTTACATATTATGTTGGATATATGAATATGATTCATATTTACCAATGTCATGATTGGTGTTTTCATAAATTTAATTTGAAATTATTTTTATGAAAGAGAAATGCAATAATGAGGAACTTTACATGCTCAACTAATTTCGATGCCCTTTTACAATAATCACTTTTTTTGATTACTATGCGGTCTTGATGCATCATGAGAAATTTTACAGATTTTATTATTTAATTTCGTACAATTATGCTACATGTCATTCTTTTAATTTGAGTAATTGAGTCTTAGTTTTATTTTATTTAAATACGTAAAAGGTATATTATACAAAGGAGTTGATGGGACTGTCCCTTGGGGGCAGCCAACATGGCTGCCCCGTCCCTTTTTTTCGCAATTTTTTTTATTTTTTTGGAAAATATCGACATGTATATTCATCCCTATATCCCTCCTATATGCCATTCGAATTTCGTCAGAACAGAGACTCCTACGACCTCTATTCAAACAGAGTCAATTTAAAAAATCCTGCGGTCGTTAAAAAAATGACATATGGATGGAGGTCGTAGGAGTCTCTGTTTCTGACGAAATTCGAATGACACATAGAAGGGATATAGGGATGAATGTCCATGATTTTTTTTCCAAAAAAATAAAAAGATTTGTCAAAAATAGGGTGAGGGCAGCCATGTTGGCTACCCTAGGGGCAGCCCCATTTTTCCCTTGTACAAAACCTTATCATTTTTTGTTTTACTTGGAATCCTAATTGACGAGAATTAGCTTAAATAAATCTCCCACCCCATTAAAAAGGTAATTGAATGAGAACATTTATTTTCCTCTCCCACTAACTCTCTCTCTCTCTCTCTCTCTCGTTTTCCTATTCCCCTCTCGATCTCTTTTCCCAAACAATCCGTCCTACGCCCGCCGCCACCTTCCCCGTCTCCCTCTCCCCATCGTCGACCACGCCGCCTTCCCTCCTCTCACTGTCGTTCCCGACTCCCCAGACCTCTATTCTTCTCCCGCACAAACATTCCCCCTCATTCCCCTTCTCCGACGCCTTCCCTGCCCCCCGTCTCCGCCCTGTACTGCCGTCCTCGCCGTCAACGCCGCCCCCCGCCCCCCATGTTCCGCCACCGCGTCAACACCGGCCTCGAGCGCCCCCTTGCCTCCGCCTGTACACCATCAACCCGCCAACGCCGCGGTTGCCTGCAGTCCACTGCCGCTCCGCCCCATATTTGCTGCCTGGACCGCATCCAGGGTTCTCTGATTTCCTCCCTTGCAGGTGTGCTAATCAGTAAAGAATTTCCCCACATTTTCCTGCCTTGTTTCTTTTAATTGTGGATTTTTTATACCCTATTTGTCTGCGTGTGAATCAGTAACGTTACCTGTAGCCTTCAGAATAAGAGCCCATTCATATATTAAGATACTCGCGTTGAACTTCTAGTGGATAAAAGTGCCTGGCAATTTTTTTTCTATTTATTTTTTTCTGTTTGCGCTACCTCATTTAGTTTGGATCTAAGGTTGTCTGTGTTGAGAACTATTGGGCTTCTAATAAATCATCTCATTCTTTCCCCTTTACATCGTATCACAGTGACGATTCTAGACCGGAGTTCCCTATTAACCATAGTCCTACCCTACTCGCATGCCTCCCCCAGCGCACACCAGGAAACCCGCCGCCCTTGGCCCTTCGCGCGTGCCCGCACGCCCCCGGCCACTAGTGCGTGTCCTGCGGCCCCCCACCCTACGCCCTCTGTGCACCCTCACGTGCACCCCTTCACCTCTAGCACACCCCTACGCCTCCAGCACGCCCTTGCGCCCTCTGCATCTCCAGCACGCGCGCCCCTGCGCCCCCAGTGCCTGTCCAGGCTCTGTGCCGGTCTCCTGCCCTCCCTACGCGTCCAGTGCGTGACTAGGTCCAACAACTCTTGATCCTCCCTGCGTGTAGGTCCGCGACCAGGTCTCTAGGCCCCTGCGATCTCATTTTCTACCGGAGAGCGTGATTTCGGACCTCTAGGTCACGTTCTTTGACTCTAGCTAGCGACAAGGATTAACAAGGATGGTTGTATGAGTCTACACATACAACCAATCATTCGTATGATTCTGTAGACTCATTTATATCTGTCTACTCCCTAGTTGAATTCCGTTATTTGGCTATTTTATCATCATGTCAAACAACAAGGTGACATCTTATCGTCTGGAGCGTTCAAGGGCCCGACTCCCATCGCTAAGATGGATGGGACCAACTATGAGTTATGGTCCATGCAATTTCTCACCCTCATGCAGTGCAACAAGGAGTACATCCTGACAGTTCCAGAGTCAATGGATAAGATTGGGGCAAATGATTCTTGGAAGCAAGATGATGTGTACACACATATTTGGATGTAGGACTCTCACTACAGAATAGCCAATGATATTCTAACACACAACCCACTGCCAAGGCAATGTGGGACACTTTGGCATCCACCTATGCACATGCGAAAAATGAGGTCAAGATCCTTCAACTACAGTTTGATATATACAACACCAAGCAAAATGGTCGCCCTCTGCATGTTTATTACTCCTCGCTGCATGTCATGTTTGAAAAACTTCATAGCTACATGCCCATTATCATAGCTACATTCCCATTACGACGTCTATTAAACAATAGAAGACGCACAGGAACTCCTCGTGGTTGGAGTTTTCATGGCTGGACTTGATACAGAGTATGATTCTGCACGTACTCTTCTTCTTACTGGAGCAACCATTCCCCCTATAGAAGGGGCCTATAGACGTCTCAGCCGCATCATCATCCCTTTGACAACCACGTCCTCATACTCCTCAGTGATGGCCGCTTCTCGTAGTCGAGGAGGGACGATTCAGTCCAGAGGACACACACCACGAGGAAGAGGCAGAGGACGCCAATGTGGTCCCTGCACCTACTATTGCAAGCCTAGACATGCAGAGGATACATGCTATCAGAAGCATGAATATCCTGTTTCGGGTCGAGCAGCAGAGCAGATTGTGTCTTCAAAGACTTCAACTCCTCAGGCCGATCCTCGCATGGATGATATTGTCTCTCGTATTCAAGAGATCATGACACCTACTACCAACACTACCACTACAGATACCGCTGCAGCAGCCAGAGCCTCTTCCAGCTCCTCAGGTATCACCTATGCCTTTACTGGTAGTACGAATACAGACATGACATAGTGTATTATGGATTCTGGTGCTTCTCGCCACTTGTGTGGAGACAGAACGCAACTGAGGTCCTACAGGGCTATAACACCTGGCAGATGGGTTGTCATTGCTAATGGCGACCATTTTTTTTGAAAAAGCAAATAGGGTACTCTCCCAAGCTGGGAGATACCGCGTTAGTAATATTCATTTAGATAAAACCCGTTACAACATCAAGAAGCCCTGAATTTGCAAAGTGCTTTACAATGTGACAGGATATTTTTGACATAAAATATCTGATTCTTGAAAATAAGGTCATTGCATCCCAACCATATAGCCCACAGGGCAGCCCAAGCAGGAGAGACGTCATTCGTGGAGCCGCCTCCCACCCTTCTGATGGAATGCCAGAAGTTGCCCCATCATCAACCAAGAGCCAGGATAGCCCAAGCCCTCTCCAGACCCCGGCCGAGAGCGAGCACTTGAAGAAGAGATGGTCCGCATCCTCCTCATGGCAATGACACGTATCGCACGTAGTGTCTTGCCCCCCAAAAAGGCATGCCCGTCTAACCTTGTCACAGACACGACCTCTCCTCAAGCACCACAAGAAAATCTTCACTCTGCAAAGAATCTTAGCCGCCCAAATCAACCTTACATCCTGCGTAAAATCCGCGTCGTGTTCCTCCATCGGCTGCCTAAGCTCCTCGTATGCCCTTTTCGTGCTGAACTTTCCCCCCTCGCACACGAAATGATCAACCTGTTCAGCTGCAACCCTCGCACTAAGTCCATCCATAGGCGGCACGCCAACCTGCATCTTGAGAAAGTCGTCCAACCCCTGCTCAGAAAGATCATTCACAAACTCCGTAGCCCATGTACCGGACCCCATCACTTAGCAGAGCAAAACATCTCTCGAGGCTGCGAGGGCGAACAAATGCGGGAATCTAACACTGAGCTTGCCCTCGCCTGTCCAGTTGTCCCCCAAAAAACGAAACAGAGAACCATCACCGACCCGCGGTCGCAGTTTGTGCACCAACTCAGGAAGAACCTCACGCACACCAGCCCATAACGGTGACTCCCACCTCACCCTGCCTGCCACAATCTCTCCCCCCACGCCGTAGATCCTGCAAATCAATCTGAGCACACGCGACGAAGAGGGTCCCCAAACTAACGACACCCATTTTACTAGCAGAGCCTTATTCATGCACTCTACATCTCGGATGCCAAGACCCCCCTCCTTTTTTCCCACATCACCTCCCTCTAGCACACATGTTGTAACCCCGATTTCTATTGTTTGCCATCCGACCAGAAGAATTTCTTCATAAGAGCCTCAATCTTCTTACGAATCCCAATCGACAGAATACGCGTGGAATAGAAAAACATAGGGATCACGGAGAGCATGTGTTTTAACAGGATCAACTTGCACCCCCTCGATAAAGTGAAAACCTTCCAACCTGCTCATCTCTGTTCCATTTTTTTCAGTACCACATCCAGTTCCGCCTTCTTCAACTTCCCGTCCACCAAAGGTAAGCCCAAATACGTAATAGGCAGAATCCCCAGTGGGCACCCAGTAGTCCCGACAATCCTCTGACATTCATCATTAGGCATCCCAAATGTGATGACTATCAACTTTCTATTATTCGCCACCAAACCTGATACCACCAAAGTTGCGATCTTTGTTTGCTCCTCCGAGCCCCCTAGAAGTAATAGAGTGTCATCTAGATATTGTATTATAGGTATGGATATATCCTCCAGGTGGAACCCCTCGCAAATCCCCGCCTCCATCGCCTGATTGAAGAGTACTGCCAAAGCATCAACAACTAGCACGAAGAGCATAGGTGCTAAAGGGCAGCCTTGCCTCACGCCACACTGCGGTTGGAAGAAGGCGCCTTCCGGGCTTCTGTTCACCAAGACCGAAAAAGAAGAGGTCGTAATACACCTCTTCATCCAACTGATCCACTTCGGCGGGAAACCCCTTCGGGATAACGACGTCCACATAAAAGGCCAATCCACGCACTCGTACGTTTTGGAGAAATCCAATTTCCATAGTCCCCCTTTCTTCTTCGACCTCTTCCACTGAAGACAAATTTCCGTTGCCATTACCAAACCATCCGCCATTTGGCAGCCCGGGATGAATGCAATTTGCCCCTGTAGAACCACCGAGTCGAGGACCCTCCTGAGGCGATTTGCCAGGGTTTTTGTGATAATGAGGTAGATCGCATTGGAAACCACGATCGGCCTGAAACCTTCAACATTAACAGGATTTTCCTTCTTTTGAAGTAGGCACATGAATGCTTTGTTTACTCTTTCAAACCCATTGTTACCCTCCACGAATTCGGCCAGAACTTCGAAGACCTCACCCTCTAACATCTCCCAGAATTCATTGTAGAAGAATACAGGGAATCCGTCTAGACCTGGGCGCCCTCCGCATTCAGGCCCCAGACCGCCTCTTTTACTTCCGCCTCCGAGAAAGGTGCTTGCAGATCCGTCGCCTGCGATTCAGCCAGTCTCCTTGCTCCTCTTCCCTGCCATCCCTCTCCGCCCCGCCTCTGCCTTCTCGAATTTGCGATGAAGTGCTCTCGGATCGCGGATCGCGGATCCCAGCCTTGCCTCCCCGGATACCCGCTGACCCCCTCGTAAGTAAGTTGTGAATATAATTTCGCCGCCGCCTCCCCGATGCAACGTTGTGGAAATAACACGTGTTAGCTTTGCCCTCACGCAACCACTTTTGCCGTGGTTTTTGCCTCCACTCGACCTCCTCCTTGCGGTCCTCAATTAGTAGCTCCTGAAGCAAATTTTGTCTTTCCTCTAACTCCACCGGTTCCAGGCCCCTATCGTCATCCAGTTCGTCCAGTTGTGCCACAGCCTCCCGCGCCTCTACCTGCTCGAGCTTCCTTCGCCGCTTATTCTCTTGCCAAAACGAGTCAGATGTGCCTTTAGGAGCGCCAGTTCCTTAGCGAAGTGGGCAACCGCCGTCCTGACCGGTGCCCGCCCTCTCCAATGATCCTCCACGTTCTCACGAAATCCTTCCTCAAGTAGCCATCACCTCTCAAACCGAAAAGTGAATCTACTCTTCGATTCCTCCCCAGATTTCCACAAGATCGGTGTGTGGTTGGAATGCGCCCGCGGCAAGGCCTACGCTCTCGACATAGGGAAATTCTCCACACCCTCGATAGATATAAGAAATCTATCAAGCCTCGACTGGGCCTTCGCATTGCGCCAGGTGTAAGAGCACCCAACAACGTCGATAATGGATAACCCCAACGCATCCATCGACCTCCGTAACAATTCAGATCCCGGGTCTCTTCCCCTTCCCTGATGCGGCCGATCTCCCTATATAAGTGTAACGTTGAGATCCCCCCAATTAGCCACGCACTGTCTTCACGCGTCGCCCCTAGCATCTCCAGCTCTGCTGCTAGAGGACCCCTTTCCTGGCCCGTCGGACCGTAGATGTTGGAGGTCAGGAGCTTGAGCCCATCCGCCCGCCTCTGCAGCATTACTGTTAGAGAAGACTCCAACCGCGAAACGGATATCAGCTCGAATACCGAGTCTTTCCATCGCGTGATTATCCCACCTGAGCTTCCTGTAGCCTCCAAGTCTGCCACACCGAATCGCCCATTCCTACCGAGGTCTCTTAGCACTTCCTCCTTTTGCCTCGAACTCGATGTCTTTGTTTCTTGAATGAGAGAGATATCTGCCTTCGCTTCCTCTACTAAGTTCGTTATTGCCAGGCGTTTCTCGGGGCGGCCTGCTCCCCGCACGTTCCAGGAGAGTACCTTCATTTAGGTAACCTGTTGTCCATCATCTTTGGGGGCACAACTCCAACCGCTCCGCCACCGCTCTATCCAACAACCTGAACCTGTTTGCCAACAAGCGATCACTCGAATACTTGACGCTTGCGCCCTGTTCGGTAGCCGCCAAAGCCCTCGCCGCTGCTCGCCTCTACCTCCTCTCGTGCCTTGGTAGCCTTCGCACCCCGTAGCAGGTCCCAAACCGAGGGGCTTCGTTTGATTTGTTACCATCTTCGCCACCATCCCCACCAGCCACGCCGCTCCCTTCATGTATCCGCGGATAATACTGCGTGATCGAAGACTCCCCTAAAGTTCGTTCACTTCCATCGAGCTTCTCCCCTTCTTGCCCTCCTCTAACCCCCTTCGTGTCGTCGCCCATATCCTTTGCAGTGACTCCTCCAGAGAAGGAGCTTCAGGTATCACGGTGGGGTTCTGAGTGGCGTTGAGCATCGTATCCTGTTCAGCCCACATAGGCGCAACCATATCCGTATATTGAGTCGGGCCCTCGCTTCGGTTCCTAGATCCGAAAATGGAATCACGCATGGCCCTGAAACTGGATCCAAACCCTTTCTCGAAACGTCCACCCCCGGGAAATGGACATCTGTTTATGCAGCGTGGATCCAACGGATAGGGTTCAATATTTATATAATTTTATTGGTCAATTTTATTTACGTTTATTTAAGTTATCGTGCCTTTAATTAAATAAATGAGATTGCTTGTGATCTCCAACAATTAGTTGTAGATTTGATTTTTAAATTTGTCGGTTAATTAGTTAGAGTCTAATTAGGATAATTAGTTGTCAATTTAAATTAGTTTTTTATTTTTGTAATCTCATCCCTCCTATATAAAGGGATGAGGGTCCAATGTTTTTAGTCAGTTGAAGTTATGAAAAATTGAGATCTTTATCTCTCTCTTGTCTTTCTCTCTCTCCCCTCACGTGATCTACACGTTTCTCCTCTCGATCCCTCGTGTTCCCGACGAGTTTCTCTTCTCAACCCCTCTATTTCTTCTACCAAATAATTTTCAACCGTTCAAAATTTATTTTATCGACGCGCCAAAAAGCCGATCTGTATCAATTGGTATCAGAGCATGGCCCACAGATCGTCCTCACGATCTGACGATCCGCACCGACATTCGCACCAGCATGCATCAAGGGACTATCATTCGTCTGAACGAAAACGACGAGCCATCGACGCCCAAAACGAGAAGATGAGAAGCAAGCTACTTGAGATACAAGCCAACTTCGAGTCCATGTTTCGAGATCTTAGGGCTGACTTCGAGTACCTACGCGCCAAATCGAAGCCTCCAACCACCGACACCGAAGTTGAAGATGAGAATCTCGCCATCAACGATGATCCGACCGCTGTTCAGATCGTTATGGAAGAAAAAAAGACCGAAGCGCACGCTGTCCAGGTAATCTCAGACCTGCAAAACCCCCTGGAATCGACAAACGCCTCATCGGCAGCCCTGCCGCCAACCCCCGCTGCAGCTCCAGCCCCCCCAGCGACCCCCCTGGCCACGTCAGCCCCTCCCGCGACCCCCAAACCCCCTGCGATACCCCCCCAGCCCCAGCTACCCCCCGCGCGTTCTCCCTCTCGCCCATCCACCCCCGCGACCTCGCCTCACCCTCGCCATCTCTCACGCATCGCCACCCCTCCCTCTCCCCCGACCCATCTATCCCCAGGCACCCCCTCCCTTCCACGCTACTGTCGCCAGCCCCGTTCCCCTTCCCATCCCGCGAAACCTCCTCCCCACCGTGCCGCACCAGCCCTGCACTCGACGCATCCCTCCTGCGCGCCCGCCACTACTCCCTCCCGCGCCCAGTCTCCGCCGCCCGCAGCTTCCCCTCTTCCCCAGCCCTTGCCCCCGCACCCCTCCTCGCTCGCCGCCGCCGATCCATGTGCAAACCGCCCGCAACGATCGCGCGTCACTGCCCTGGGCTCCCATCATGCCGCTGCCACCAACCTAAGAAGAGACAAACCCTAACAAGGGTGGGAGAGGCTGATTCTATCGGATCCCCTAAATTAAGGGGTGAAATATTTTGGGAAAAATTACAAGTAGCCCCTCACAAGAGAATTTATCCAAAGGGCCAATTGAAGACCAAATTATGTTATTGGAACAAATTAAGTGAAGGGGTAGAACATTTGCTACCATGCCCTTCTGTGAAAAGAAATTACAAACGTAACATGGAAAAAGCAAATCGGGGAGTTTGTAATTATGGTTTCAACGTTGACTTCTCCGCCGAGGAAACGAAAATCGAACAATTCGTCAGGAGATGAATTTTTAAAAGCGAAGGATGCAGCGTGGATCCAACGGATAGGGTCCAATATTTATATAATTTTATTGGTCAATTTTATTTACGTTTATTTAAGTTGTCGTGTCTTTAATTAAATAAAATGAGATCGCCTGTGATCTCCAACAATTAGTTGTAGATTTGATTTTTAAATTTGTCGGTTAATTAGTTAGAGTCTAATTAGGATAATTAATTGTCAATTTAAATTAATTTTCTATTTTTGTAATCTCATCCCTCCTATATAAAGGGATGAGGGTCCAATGTTTTTAGTCAGTTGAAGTTATGAAAAATTGAGATCTTTATCTCTCTCTTGTCTTTCTCTCTCTCTCCCCTCACGTGATCTACACGTTTCTCCTCTCGATCCCTCGTGTTCCCGACGAGTTTCTCTTCTCAACCCCTCTATTTCCAAAAAGCCGATCTGCATCATGTTACCTGCATTTTGAAGGGTTTTTGAAATGCTCCGAAATGAATGTCATGCGGAAGTCGAAGAGTCTCCGCATAAGTCGTTGAGGGTTCCTCCCGATGCCCTTTCATCTTCCCGACCAATCCGCCGGCCACCGCCATCGGACCTTCATCTGTTGGACCCGCCAACGACCTATGGTGTCCGTGGCGGTGATGGTTGTCCAGGAATGAGAACTCCAAGAAGAGCGTCGTTCCTTGCGAAGAAATCTTCCACCAACCAAGCCTTATAGGGCCAAGACGTCGCACCTTGAGGATGGGATCCTTCGGGTCTCCGTGCATGCATCCAGTACAGTCGAGCCCCTTAATCTCTGCAAACCCTTGCAACAGCCCCCGAATGTACCGAGTATTGCGCATAGAGTATGGGATCCCCTTGATTTTAATACGCTCCAGCACCCAGCAACCCATGGTGCCGTTCTAGGCTCCCAACCTGCGCCATCTGAGCTTCGTATCACTTGCTACCGATCTTCTGAGTAGGTCCTCCTCTTATGATAGACCCCTCGCAATAGCTCGCCACGGGTTGACCTCGATCACATCTCCCCGGAAAGAACCACCCGAGATCATTCCCACATTAGATGATGCGAGGAAGAGGGTTCCATGACCGCCTCCGTCTCCAACCAGTGTGCCACCATGAAAGTAGAGAACCAGTCTTTCCGGGCAAACACGTCCTCTGTGTCCAAAATCGTGACACTCAAAACACCGTATCAGCTCCCTGCACGATCTCGCCTAGTGCCGAAGGGATCCGCAACGGTAGCAACCCCGATCGAAAGGGTTAGGTCATTGTTACGATTGCCCTACGTTATTCCGTGGAGAGCGCAAGACGTCCTGATTTAGACGCGAACCCTCTGGTGACGCACCTCGACCCAACCCTCCGAAGACGTACCCGCGTACATCTCCTAATGGCGACCACTTACCCGTTACAGGGACAGGGGGAGGCACATTTGATACCATCCATGCACTTGAAGAATGTTTTATATGCTCTTGTCTTTCTGATGAATTTACTTTATATTAGTCAGATCACTAAGGATCTGCATTGTCGTGCCATCTTTGATCCCTCATCTCTTGTGTTTCAAGACATATTCACGGGCATGGTGATTGGATGTGGTCGTGAGCAGCGGGGACTCTACAGCCTGATCCAATCTCCTCATGCTAGTGTTTCTAATATATCTAATGGACCTGTCTCTCCTTATCTGTGGCACCTTAGGTTTGGACATCTTCCTCTGCAGAAGCTGTCATGTTCTCCCTCAAATTTCTACGAGATCCTTCTTTCAGTGTAAGACATGTCAACTTGGGAAGCATCACCGTTCCTCTTTCCATCCCGTTAAAGTCATAGCAGTTCTCAGTTATTTGAACTCCTTCATTTAGACATTTGGAGTCCTAGTCGTGTTCCTGATCACCAAGGACATCATTTTTATCTTGTAGCTGTCGATGATTTTTGTAGACTTTCTTGGGTTTTCTTATTGAAGAATAAGTTTGAGGCTGGATCCGTAATCAAGTATTTTATTAATAAATTAAAGAATATTTTTCTGCCAATATTAAGTATCTCCTTTCTGATATTGCCTTGGAATTTCGCACCTTACATCTTTATGAGTTTCTTAGATACCACGGCGTTGTCACCAGACCTCATGTACTTATACTTCCCAGCAGAACGGTGTTGTCGAGCACAAACACCATCACTTACGTGATGTAACCAGAATATTGTTGATATAAAGTCGTGCTCCTCATGCTTACTGGGGTGATGCTGTCCTTACCACTTGCTATTTGGTAAACTGTATGCCCTCGTTCGTGTTGGGAGAGAAAAATCCTTTCTCGATTGCGCTTCCCGAGAAGGATCTTTTCTCTCTTACACCTTGTTTTTTGGATCCGTTACCTTCGTTCATGATGTCTCCCCAAGACGTGACAAGCTCTCTCCTAGAGCTGTCAAGTGCGTGTTTGTAGGCTACTCTCATACCCAAAAGGGTATCGCTCCTTTAATCCTCTAAGGCAAAAGTATTTTGTTAGTGCTGATGTTACTTTCTTTGAGTCTGTCATGTATTTCTCTCCTACAGGTGATGGACTTGCTCCATCTGACTCTGATGATGAGATATACATGCCACCACCTCCTACAGTTGGTCCTTCACCTACTCCTCTTCCACCACCTCCTCCTTTGGTTTAGTTTTTGCCTCGTGTGTTTCCTCGCAGGTCTCGCTCTGTTCGCCATGATCACAGGCCTTGCCCATCATGCAACACGCCTCAGGTATGTAATGAGCGTATTGTTTCTACTGATGGCACCACTGAGTTGACCGTGCAACAGGATGAGCAGGTGCTCTCTCAAGAGGGAAATTTACAACGCCGGACATGACAGATGATCTTGACGTATCAATTGCTCTACGAAAGCAGGAACGGGTGTGTGCTACTTACCCTCTTGCAGCCCAGGTTTCTTTGAGCAGGTTAGAGGATTTCAGGAAATTTACTTTGGCACTATCAACAATGCATATACCACAGACATATCAGGATGCTCTCAAAGATAGCCAATGGAGGTTAGCCATGGAGGAGGAGATGTCTGCGTTACAGTCACATGGTACGCGAAGTCTTGTTTCTACTCCTGTTGGTACATCTGTTGTGGGATGCAAATGGGTGTTCACTGTGAAACACCGTGCGGATGGAAGCGTGGATCGCTATAAGGTGAGACTTGTGACACGAGGTTTACCCAGACGTATGGGGTAGATTATCATGTACCTTTTCTCCAGTTGTCAGACATTCTACTCTACGTATTCTCCTTGCAATTACTGTGACACAAGATTGGTCCCTTTATTAGCTTGATGTGAAGAATGTATTCCTCTATGGTGATTTACAGGAGGAGGTCTACATGCAGCAACCACCTAGGTTTGCTGCTGAGGGGGATGCCAGAAGGTTTGCAGGTTACACAAGGCCATCTATGGCCTCAAGCAGAGTCGAAGAGCATGGTTTCAAAAGCTCTCGGACTTGATAGAGCAGCAAGGGTTTGTAAGATCAACTGTTGGTCACTCCTTATTCGTGTAAAAGACCCAAAGAGGTACTACAGTCATTCTTGTTTATGTTGATGACATTATTCTTACAGGAGATGACAGACAGGGCGTTCAGACTGCCAAGGACTTCCTATGTCAGCAGTTTGTGACCAAGGACCTTGGAGAATTACTTTATTTCCTTAGACTGGAGTTTACCAGGAACCAACAGGGTCTTGTAATGATCCAGAGGAAGTATGTTACAGATCATCTTTCAGAGACATGCATGGCAGATTGCAGACCTACCACTACTCCACTTGACCTGAGCATGTAGTTCTACGATAATGATACTGAGGAGGTCGACAAGAGGAGGTACATGGATCTTGTTGGCAAGCTACTATATGTAACTATTACCAGGCCCGACATATCATTTGTCGTGAGTAAAGTAAATCAGTCTATGGAGCAACTCAGATAGGCACATATGGATGCAGTTCATATGATTTTGAGATACCTGAAGACTTCACCTAGTACTGGACTTCTTTTCAACAGAGGCACATCTCTCTCAGTTACAACCTGCACGGATGCAGATTATGCTGGGTGTTCAAAGGGTTGAAAATCTACATCCGGCTTTGCTGTGTTCATAGGGAATTCTCTTGTTTCATGGAAGAGTAAGAAGTAGACTGTGGTTGCCAGATCGAGTGCTGAATCAGAATACAGGACCATGACACATGCTAGTACAGAGATGATGTGGGTCAGATCTGTCCTTACTAACCTGACTATAGAAGTGCCTCTTCCCATGCATCTCCAATGTGATAATCAAGCTGCTCTCTTCATTGCAAACAATCCTGCATTCCATGAGAGGACAAAGCACATAGAGGTGGATTGTCACTACACTCGTGACATGATACAGAAGGGTATTATCACTACTACGCATGTCAGCTTCGGAGAACAGACAACATATGTACTTACAAAGGCCCTAGCGAGAGGACCTTATCAGAGATGTTGTTCCAAGCTGAGTCTTATTGTTATTGATATCTATGCTCCAGCCTGAGGGGGAGTGCTGAGATATTAACTATCTCTAGTATTATTTCTATATTATGTATTTCTCTGGGTTTCTTTCTGTAATTTATCCAATAGATTCTTCTCCTATATAAGAGAACTATTGGGCCTCTAATAAATCATCTCATTCTTTCCCCTTTACATCATGGATTGTTTGATTCATCGTGAATGATAGAACAAATCTCTTGTCACTTCCTAGATTTCAGTTGTAGTTCTTGAACATTTGATTTTTCCCCCAAATCATTTAAACCCCTTTGTCTGTGACTCATTTATGCCCTAGCATTAGTCAGGTTTATTATTCCTGTTCAGATTCTCGCCATCACTCTTTTACGGTCGCATCATATTTGCATTAGGCCTGGGAGAACAAGGGTTGTTATTTTTGGCAGTTTGATCGGTAGTTCATTTGGTGCATTTAGGTGGTTTTATTGCATTATATATGTTAGTGTGACATCCCTTTTCATGGTCACTTGTTATTGATGTAGGTGTTCTGAAATTGGAGTATGAAGAACACGAATCAGTACTTTAAGTTTATTGGATATATGCAGAGAGTGTAAGAGAGTCCCTTCTGTTGACTGAATTGCGTGTTTAATTTGGTCTTTCTGTTGCAATTTGTATTGTGGACAATGTGGAGTCAGAATCGTCTGGGCTCTTATAGTTACTCGAGGACCTGTTGAATGTCTTCTTTTGTGTGAATAATATGATATGCTTCTGCTGGTACACGAGATATATGAAGTTCGGTAAGTTGCTTATGTGAGTATGATGGGGAAATATGAGAAAACAGAGGACTCACTGGCTTTGTTGTTTGGTGAGGAGGTTGAGAGTTTCTGTAGGGATGTTAGCATGGAATTAGTGGAGCATCGGATATTTGTGGATGTTTTCAATGGAAGGAATGCTTTTGGTTCGTGTGATAGTGGTCGTCTTGTTCAAAATGCTTTCCGTGATCATCGGGGTGAAAAGGGTGTGGGTGCGAGTCCAGAAGGTCAGCAACTATTGTGCCCAATAGTGGAGTCTTCTTTACAGAGTATCACATGTACATACTCTCTGCCTGTTTGTCATGAAAGGGCACATACTTTGGTTGGTTTCAGTGATCGCATATCAAATAGTGATTTTAGCAGGAAACGGCCTGTTGGAGATCTAGAGAGTGTTGGTGATGCCGAGTCATATAAGGTGCCTTTTTCTTCAGGGTGTTCTGCGATAGAAGTTACGAAGAATTCTAACTCTACAATAGATGGATCTTTTGGTTTTGCAAAGGCTGATCGAGATACACGGGAGTATACCATGATGAACTCTAGTCATGTTTATAGCAGAAAAGAGAATATACTTTCTGCAGATCTGCTTGCTCGCCTCCGTACCTATGCTCGTGATACTCTTTTGTGTGTGGGCTTCCGTACGGAGGTAAGTATGCGGAAAATAACTGATTCAAGTGGAGGAAAAAGCAGACACGACACATATTATAGATTTCCAGGAAGACCTGCTATCCCTTCTCTTTCTAGAGCTTGGGTAGAATGTGGCAGTTTATTAGGTGCAAATTCACCTGGTTCTGAATCTGACAAGAACGTAAGAAAATGGCCGGATTTTGGTGCCTTTCTGGAAGAATTATCAGATGCACTGGATTATGTGGACAGGAAATTCCACCATCCCTCAAATTCCATTTCTTCAATTAAGCGCTGGCAGCTCCTTGATCCTTTTGTTATTGTTGTTTGCGTTGATCGTAAGGTCAGGGTCTTTCGAGAAGGGAAGGGGTTGAAAATCGTTTATGGCAAAGCAGTTGAATTCAATGTTAAGAAAAGTTCTACTTTGGCTGAAAAAAATGGAGACCAGTTAATGCATGCACTAAGTGGAAACAAAGATAGTCAGTCACCGGTTTCTGAGTTCAATAGTTCCTGCTCCTTGGACAATTCTTCATCTCCTGATGCAGTTGTTAGTAAAAGAGCCAAGTTTATAAAGCCTGCTAAAACTGCGTTTTCCACTAAAAATGCAGTTCTCTGTGAGAATCTCCCATACAAAGCTGTTAAGTCCACTGTAAATGACCATTCTGCAAAAAACACAGAGCTCTGTGAACACCTTCCATGGAAGCCTGTAAAGGCTACCGAAAATGAGTATTTTACTAAAAACACTGGGCTTTATGAAAATCCTCCAGTTCTCTGCCTATTTGCACCCCATGCCGCACCAAAAATGTTCTCTTCTCAGGGTCCAAATAGGAGGTGTAGATTTGGTAAAGTACTTCATAAAAGTAGCCTTAGATGTTTAGCCAGGTGCATGGGAAATGCCACACATGGTCATAAAGCTCAATGTCACCTAAAGTGCAGGGGAACTAGCACATTCTGGGGTCGAGAAGTCACCGTTAATATATCGAGCGAAAGGAGTCCAGCATTGCCAAATCCAGACTGTTTCCCTGAGTGCCAGTTGAAGGACCACAAGAAAGCTAGTTCTGGAACATTTAGGTTCAAAGCTGATAAGCAATATGGAGTTCCTTCCTCTGGTAATTCTAGTGTTTCTGCAGATCGAGAAATTGTCATCATGCCTGATTATAAGGGTAATTTACTCAAGGAAGATGGAATAATTCACTCGTCATCTGAGAAGCAGGTAGTAGCTCCGTTTGCTGACAGATCCATGTCACAAAGTGGAAAGGGACAGCTTGTTGTTGCAAAAGGCCTTTTTGGTAGTTTCAGAGATGTTAAAGTAGTGTCAGCCTTGTTTGAGCAAAATACCAGGGCAGAAAAAAATTCTTCCAGCATTGATGTGATGAATGGAGTCACCGTTAATTGCTCATGTCATCAGGCAATAACTGATCCTGCATATCAGAATGTTGGCATGGATGATATAACACTCAAAGGTAATTTAGCGTCCGAAGATGATAAATTGTCGATAACAAATGAAGTGTTGAATCGATCGGGTAAACTGACAGAAAAACTACCCAGATTTTTATCTCATTTGGGAAGTGAATCTACAAAAAGAGTGCGCAGGAAGTCAAAAAGGATTTCTGATATTGAAACAACTGGAGCAAGCAACAGTGGTGAGTTCAGTTCAGTTAGCTGTATAAATTTTGATAAGATCCTCAATCCTGATGCCTATAAGAGCAAAGGGGACAACTTGGATGCTGTGGGAAGTAAACTGACTACCAGTCACATGCACCATTTGAAGGTCCCCCAAAAGAATTTAGGTACTGCAAATGGATCATTAAAACTTGGGACACCAGTCACTTCTAGTGAATCAAAGGTCTGTTCGACTGCTAAAGTACTTATCATTAATGGAAAATCAAATTCGAAATCTGTTTATACGGATGGAAAAAACTTGCCAGATGGGGTTGCACTTCAAACCAACATAGAAAATGCAAATGAAAACAAAGATGCAGAGTGCATTCAGTACAAGGGGAAATGACTTCTCAGAACAGATTGAGACTTCGAAAGTGCCGTCTACAGATTCTTCGCTGTCTTGTGAAAATGCATCTGAATTGAAAGAAAGTCCTAAGGACGTTTTTAAGGAGCATGCGGTGGCATCAAACAATCATCAGGAGTCAAAAAAAGTTCAAATGGAGACTTTCTCTGATGGGTCTTCTTGCCTGGCCAGTGATGATTCACAAGCGCCGTTGAATTCACAGGAAACCACCAAAACTAAAATATCCACACCACTCAAGGGAATCCATCAGAAGAAACTACACGTACATGTTAATGATGATGACCTCCCATCTGTCGCTGTTCTTAAGTCCAAGGATTGCACCTCCAACAAAAAATGTCATACAAGGCGATACTGTAGGCCTAAAATATCAAAAAAACGGAAGGGCCGTCGTGGAAATTGCAGGCTTGCTCTTCGAATTCCCGGGGAAAGGTGAAAAAGAAATTCTAGATGGAGGGCAGTTTCTAACAGGAGCAAGAACTGTTTTGGCCTGGCTGATTGACCGTGGTGTTTTGTCTTTGATGGATATCATTCAATATCGTAGTTTGAAAAATAGTCCTGTTGTAAAAGATGGTTGGATTACTCGAGATGGAGTTCTTTGTAAATGTTGCAGTAAAACATTTTCTCTTTCTAATTTCAAGCTTCATGCTGGTTACGACTTCTCTAAACCCCGTTCAAATCTTTTTTTGAAATCTGGTAGACCTTACACATTGTGCCAACTTCAGTCTTGGTCTGCTGACTATAAATCAAGGAAAGTTGGTAAGCAAGTTATTGAAGTTGATGAAGTGGATCAAAACGATGATACCTGTGGTCTCTGTGGGGATGGTGGCGAGTTAATATGCTGTGATGGATGCCCCTCAACTTTTCATCATGATTGCCTGCCAGATCAGGTTCAATCCCTTCTTTTCGCATATTCTTGTATCATCCATCTATCCTCGCAAAGATTCTGTGATTTCAAAATCATGGATTCATCCACTGCATAAATTTTCTAATATAGAAAAATGCAAATTGTTTGAAATGTGTTGTGGAAATAAAATCATTGCTGCGATGCATAAAAGAAACATGTAACTGCTAATACATGCACTTGGCTTGTTCTTTTATAATTTATGAACTTATTTGAAACAAATTATTATCTCAGGAGCTTCCAGAAGGCAGTTGGTATTGCTGGAGCTGTACATGTGAATCTTGTGGAGAAACACTTTTCTCAGGGGAGCTGTCACAACCCTTGATCGCTTTAGAGTGCCTACAGTGCCATCATAAATGTAATCTGCTCACTTATAATTTTCCCCAACTCACGATCTTATGTATATCTTTTGAATGGACATTTTTAAGCACGTGACTTGCTAACTTTTGATTTTCTCAACTCGCTTTTTAATCTTTTGAACTGACATTTTTAAAGTGCCTACAGTGCCATCATAAATGTAATCTGCTTGCTTATAATTTCTCCCAACTCACGATCTTATGCATATCTTTTGAATGGACATTTTTAAACATGTGATTTGCTATTTTTTTAAACATGTGACTTCTGAACTGACATTTTTGAACACTTAATTGAAATATAAAATGTGCTATATGTTATTTACAATACGTATGCAACCGCTACTAATTTTCTTTTATGGTATCTTATTGGCAAAATATCCTGAAGCATGTATGCTCCAGAGATATTTGTGGTCCTCTTTTACCATGCAATGATATTATTAATTTAAAGTTGTACTTATCTTCTAAATCACCTTTGAGTGGGCCTATGCATAACGTTAAAACCCAGTATAGCTCACTTGTTATGGAACCCTACATGGTCCACTTGTTAATGTGAAGATTTCACTTTGGGAGTCTAGAGGTACTTGTTAATTGCACAAGCTTGTCTGGCATGTCTGCGAATGGGTAGAATTCCTGTGGTTGGTGGGAAGAGATCTTAACACCTATTGGAAGTATGGTTTAGGGATCTTAGGTCTCAGATTGGTGAACAAGGCTTAACTATTGAAGTGGGTTAAATAATTGCGTGTAAATAGAGAATGTTTTTGCTAAAGAGTCTTATCATAGACCACCACCATCAACAAAGCCTTGTCCCACATTAAGCAGGGTCGGCTACATGGATTCTTTGCCTCCAGTTGGACCTATTTTGGGTCATTCTTAAGCTTAGATCCAAATAACTAAGATCCCTTTGAATAATTCCCTTCCAAAGGAATTCTTTTATCACAAAGGAATTCTTTTATCACAAAGAATAGTAGAGGCTCTTCTCCACTTTACCCAACCTACATTTATTCTACGAGTTAAATCTCCATCAATTTCCTCATCATATCATAGACCAAATTAAAAAAATGAGAGGTAGATCGAGACATTTTCCTCTAAATGAGACGAGGCACGAGAATTGTGTTTTCCGAAGAATTATTATATGTACATAAATATATGTGTATAGAGATACATAAAACTGGCTATATGAAGGGATCTTAGTTTTTTGGATATAAGCCCGACCCTACTTAATTTTGGGAAAATGCTTTGTTGTTGTTGTTGCAGAGATACATAAACTATAACCAATATCACATTTTTGTATATAATCAACTCATTAATGGTTGAAAATTCAATTCTTTTGATCCTTTAGTCATTAATAATTAAAAGACACTTGAATTGGGAGTTTAATATCATTATATTGATTTAAGTAACATGTAAAATAGAAATACTATAAAAAATAGCGGAATAAATACTTTCCCTATTAAAGTAACAATGCTAAACAATTACCATAAGAAATTAGTCGAATAAACACTTTCCCTAGTAAAGTAATGATACTAAACAATTGGATTTCGAAAAAGTTCTAAACATGTAATAAACTACAATAAAATCACAAAAAATTAACTAATAAAATATATTCATCCCTTTTTCTGAGTCAAAAGAGGGGGAAACACGCTATGGTGTCTGCCCCGACTATATTAGAAGACTAAGAAAAGTTACAAGAAGACTTACAGTAGCTAAGACTTGAGAAGAGTCTTAAAAGGGAAAATTACATTCTCGCAGTAAAAATGTTGTAAAGAAAAGAGTACGCCATTTCTAGTTAACCTAATTGCCCAGATAGTTGCGACAAGTTGCAGAAGGTCCTCTCTAGAACGATGCTTTATCAGGAACGACTCCCAAAAAAGGTCTAGATTTTGTAGATTTAGCCATTCTTTGTTCATGTCAGACCAAATTACAGACGTCTTTGCGTAGTGGGAGAAAAGATGATCCACCATCTCAATATGCGAATCACAAAGGGGACATCTATTAGATATATCTTGGAAAAATCTTGCACAACGATCTCTTGCCATAATGTGTCTTCTGCACAACAAACACATAAAGAAACCAATTCTGTTTGGCAGATTTAACTCCCAGATGACGTTGCAGTCACGAACCTGAGTGTTAGTCCTTGGTGGTGGAGGTATGGTAATAGCTTTATAGGCTCGCTTGACTGAGAATGAGTTATCCTTATAGACCCAGTGATCGCTGCTCTCGGCCGACAATCTGATTGTCTGATGGATTTTAAGAGGTGAAGGAATCCTCAAGTCATTGATCAGAGAAATCCGTCAAGAATGAGTGCATCTAGTTGCCATCTAGCCAACAATCTAACGTCCGTGCATCACTGTTAGTAGCCGAAGCAAAGATGTGAGGGAATCTAGAAGAGAAGGGACCTTCCCCCGAGTAGTTGTTTGTCCAGAAGGCAAAAGATTTACCATTACCAAGTACTGGATGAAAATTTTTCTAAAAATGAGGCATAATCAAGTTGATTTCTTTCCAAAAAGCTGAAGGGTGAAAGTGCGGGAGTTAGGCATACCATTCTGGACCCCGATGGTATAAATGCTGCAAATGAGAAGGCAACACATGTCTTCATTTCTTCCCCAAATCATGATAAGCCATCTAATTAGAAGATCCTTGTTCATGATTTCCAAGCGGGAGATCTCAAGATCGCTAACCGCTTTAGGAAAAGTAATAGTCTCCCAATCAACTAGATGCATTCTTGAGCCATCCTGATTTGTTTTACACCAAAGAAATCTCCACATGATCATCTCCTGTCGTTGCCTGATACTAACGAGAAGACAAGATGACATGAAGAAAATATGAATAGCTGAAGCATGAGAGAATCGCTTGTACAAGCACCAAGCGCCCGCCCTATGATAAAATAATCACTTTCTAGTCAAGGAGTCTTTTCTCCATCTTCTCTATGACAAGCAACCAATCAGACATCTTTAATCTCCCATATGACAGGGGAAGACCAAGGTAGTAGATCAGGAGAGAGCTACACTACATACTCAGTGCCTTACAACGCTCCTGCGCATCTAGGTCAGAATGACCAAAAGGGATAGCCATAGATTCCTCGTGATTAAGATTAAGCTTGGTCAATTCTTTAAAAAATTCCAATGTTATCGTCATACGTTTAGCCTCTTCTTTGCCACCCTCGATAAAGAAGATGGTGTAATCAACATACTGCAAAAAAGGAATAGACATATCTTCAATGATGTACCTTGCTGTCAAATCACTACCTATATATTCATCCCTTGATATAAACTTTCATCCTACTAAAGGACTCATTGCATATAAATACCGTTTAAATTTAGAAGACTACACATTCTCAACGAAATATTGTGCTAATAAGTTATTCATTTATAAAGTTTCTTAGACAAAGTGTAGAGTAGGAAATGAGAGCATAATTTTTTTTGAAATCCAGGCAAGGGGGATACACTCGAAGGTGCACACCCTAAAAAATTTATTCCAAAAAAGCAGCAAACAAAAAGGACGACAACGAGAAAAACAACGACACACCCAATAAAACCCTTACAACCCCTCTCAGTCCCTCACCAGGAGCTTTGCAAAAGCTAACACATTCTCCTTGTAGAACCTTTGGCCAGAGAACAACATATCATTTCTTCCCCGCCACACCGCCCAGAGCACGGCAACCGGATAAAGAGCCTCCAACCTCGGCCTCCCTTTATTAGCCCGAAGCGAAGACCAGAACGAGTGTAAGTCGACAATGCTGCACCAGACAACATCAGCACCCTGCCAAATCTCAACCACAAAGGGGCATAAGAAAAATAGGTGCTCCACAGACTCGACAGCCGCATTGCAAAGAAGACATCTATCCGACAAGACGCCAATAAGACGAGTACAACGATCTCTCGTCATCAACCTTTTCCTTCTCATCAACCATAAGAAAAAACCAATCCGCTTTGGAAGCTTCAGGCCCGACAGAAATGCACAGTCAAGAGCGATGTCATCCGAAAGCGACGGAGGCGGCCTAACGATAGCACCATAAGCCTTCTTAACCGAGAAAGGGGACTCCCTCCAGCACTAGTGATCACGCCCCCCAGGCGGGGGCCCAACCTCCCTAACCGCGTCTAGCAACGACAAGGATTCCTCAATCCTCTGATCCGAGAAGTTCGTCGCGAAGCTTGGGCGCCAGACCCCATCCAACCAGCAAGCCGCAACCGAACCGCTTTTATCATCAGCCAACGCAAAGAGGCACGGGAAACAGAGGCAGAGGGCCCCCCCGCCCAATCATCCAACCAGAAGGAGGACACCCCCCACCAAGCACCGGCCTGAACAACCCAACGTTCTTCAAAAACACCTCTACCACCCCCTCCAAAACACGGTTGGTGAAGCAATATGGCATACCTGCGACGGCAAGCTCCCCCCCACCTCATAGATTCTCCTCACGGCAGCTAGGCAGAGATCCTCCCCTGGGCCCCAGATCCTGCAAGCCCACTTGAGGAGCAATGCCTCGTTCATATGAGCCAGCGACTTAACCCCCAACCCCCCTGCTCTTTCCCGCAGGTGATGTGATCCCACCCAACCAAATGCATCCCTCTCGCCCCCTCCCCTCTCTTCCCCCACAAGAAGGCGCGCATGCGCTTCTCCAGCCGAACCTTGATCCCCTTGGGCATCCTACGGTTGGACAAGAAGTAGATCGGGACCGTCGAGAGGACCACCTTAAGCAAGACAAGCCTGCCACCTCTCGAAAGAATCGCGGACTTCCAGCCCGCCAATCTCACCTCGATTTTCTCCACCACTTTCAACCAGTCCCGCAGCCGCGTTCTCCCAACATTTTACGGCACCCTAAGTAATCCATCGGAAGCGACGAGCACGCCGACCCAAAAATCACCGCGTAATCGTCACGGTCCAGGAGTGCAGGGCCGAAAGGCACAAACATGGATTTAGCCTCGTTCTTGATCAGCCCAGATAGCTCGCCGAAGATTTCCAAAGCCACAACCATATTCCTAGCCTCCGCCACACTCCCCTCCATTAGAAATAACGTATTGTCCGCGTACTGCAATATAGGAATATGCACATCCCTACTGGAAAAACCCCGCGAAAGACCGCTGCTAACCAGATTTGCCGCAAAATCAGATAGGACATCGGCAGCGAGAATAAATAACAACAGAGCAAGGGGGCACCCCTGACGGACCCCCCTCCTCGGCTGGATCCAACCCCCCTCCGGACGACCGTTGATCAAGACAGACATCGAGGCGGTGGTGATACAACGCCTCACCCACGATATCCACAGATTAGGGAACCCCTTCCTCCTAAGCACGGACCATAGGAACCTCCAGTCAAGGCAATCATAAGCCTTACTGAAGTCCACCTTCCACAGGATGCCGCGTACCTTCCTCCTTTTCCAATCCGCAATGACCTCCGACGCCAGCGTAAGACAATCTGTAATCTGCCGGCCCGGGATGAAGGCCGATTGCGAGGGAGAGATAATATCACCAATCAGGCCAGCTAGCCGAGTGGCGAGCACCTTAGCAGTTATGAGATTGATGGCGTTCGAGACCTGGATAGGACGACACTCGTCAATGGAAACCGGCGCCGACGACTTAGGCAGCACAATAACAAGAGACCGGTTGATCCGGTCGAATCCCGCTTTCCCCCTACAGAACTCCAGAGCCACCTCAAGCACCTCGTGTCCCACGAGATCCCAAAAATCCTTGTAAAATGCCACAAGGAACCCGTCCGGTCCAGGGGCCCCATCGGCATTAAGCTCCCAAATCGCATCCTTAATCTCCTCCAAAGACCAGCCGCGAACAAGGCCCTCGACCTGATCCTGCGCCGCCAACCACGTGCCCGTACCCAGCCAACGCCACCGCCTGGGGATAGTCGACGAAGCCACACCCTTCAAGTAATCCGCAATAGCCCGCCCCATCTCTCTATTCCCCTCGATGCGCACCCCTCCAATGACGATGGACCTCAAAGCATTCGCCCGGCGTCTACCAGAAGACACACGATGAAAGGAGGTATTTGCGTCCCCCTCCCTAAGTCACCTGTTTCTCGATCGTTGCCTCCACTCCGTCACACGCTTCTTGTCCTCCCGAGCGACCACCAGTTGGGCAGCGACGCGATTTGCAAGCTCCATCGCCGACAGATCCCTGCTGTCCCCAATCTCATCGAGGCGACGGATAACCTCCTCCGCGTCCACCCTGGCCGAACGCCGAGCCGCCCTAGACTCCCTCTTGAAATCAACTAACCGAAGACGCAATGAGTCAAGTTTCTGAGCGAAGCGAGAGGCCACAGATCCCGATACGACCGACTCAGACCAATGTGATATCACCAAGCTCCTGAAATTTTCCTCGAGCAGCCAACACTTCTCATACCTGAATAGCCCCCGCTGTTCCGGCACCTCCCCCGAGAACCAAATGATAGGGTTGTGGTCCAAGCAGCCCCGCGGCTTCGCCTTGACGGAGGCAAGATAAAGGCCTCCAGAAGTGCGCTTGAAGCAAGGAGCCGATCCAGACGCGACCGAGAATTGGAGCTCCTCCAAGTATACACGGCGTTCGTCGCATCCATCACCTCGAGATCCAAAGAATCCACAAAGTCAGCGAAGGCGAGAGAGCCTGGGTCCTGACCACCCCTGCCCCCCCGGACGTTCAGATGAAAACAAGGTGACATTGTAATCACCCCCGATCAACCAAGGAGTGCCGCCCACGGCTCTGCCCGCCTCCAACAAATCCTCCCATAGCAGTGCCCGCTCTGCCCCACAACATGGACCATACACACAAGAGACCGCCATATCCATAGAAGTAGCAGAACACTTGAGCACCGTCGTCATCACATGCCTCCCGCGGCTCATCGACTCCAAAGAGAAACACGAAGACTTCCACGCCATCAGCAAACCTCCCGCGGACCCTGACGCGTCAAGAACACAAAACTGATCCAGGGCGCCCGCCCCGAAGGACCTCCAAACATCGGCCTCCATAGATTGAAGCTTCGTCTCCTGAAACATGACGATGTCGCAACCCCAATCGATACACCTGGATCCACTGTTCTCCGTTTATCTGGGTCGCCAAGACCACGAACATTCCAAGAGAGAATCTTCATTTGGCAACTTCAGAGCTTCCCACAATCCTGACCACTCCCACGGTCTCCGCAACCACCTTCTTCAAAGGAGGACACGACCCTGCCTCCGGCCTCGCCGCCCTAGCTCTGTTCCTTCTTCTATATCTTTTAGCGCTCCTTCTGTCGGCCGCCCCCTCGCCGTCCGAGATCATCATGGAGGAGCTACCCGCATCGCCCCGACCGGAGATACCAGAGGAAGAGAGGCCGGTGACAGACGAAGAAGGCGCGACAACCCCCCCTCCGAAGCCGGATCTGTAGAGTACCCCACCATTGGGTCTTGATCGCGAAGGGAGAAAGGAAACATCTCCGGAGTTTCCCCTCGCGAACGAAGGAAGTCCCAGGGCGAAGAAAAACCTCTCGCGGAACTGATGGGTGACGGAACCGGAACAAGCAGGGCCGAATCCGGAACCGACCAAACACGACCCGATCCGTAAAGGGCCTCCAAATCCGCGTTTGAGTTCGAACCGATAAACGGACCCTGAAGGCAGTCCAAGGCTTCAAGCCGTAGCATAGAGTCCGCAACCGCGACGGGCTCCATCCTAGAACCCGAACCACCCCAAGCACGTGTCGCCACGTCACCATGCTGAAAGAATAATCCCGGCGGCAGGAACAGAGGCACGGAGAAGTTACCAAGCCGCCACGCGTTTGGGAAAGGAAAGTCCGTTCCCCCGAGGGACCCCTAGGAAACCCAACTGCCAACTCGCCAACCGAGGCATCATCGATCCCGCCACCAGCCTCCGCCGTCACAACCGCTGGAGACGACGGAGGAGATTCAAACACCATTTCTACGGTGAAGGAAAATCTGCCGATCTCCATCTCAGCGAACATGCTTCTCTCCCCGATACCATCAAGCAGACTCTTGCAGCATTCAAACAGGGTATGCGTGTCTTGCACAGGCTTCCCAGGACGGAGGCCGTCGTCCAACACCTCCCTTACCGAGCCCCACCTCCTCAACGCCTTCCTCAAGCATCCAAGCGAGCGCGACAGGAACGGGACACCCTTAACCTTCACCACACACACTTTGACTTCCGAACAGGCTCCATCGGCGTAACGAAGACGCCTCCAGCAGACCTTCGCGACATCGCCATTGTGAAGCAACCGATCCCTTTGGTCAGGCGTCAAACCACGCATGCAGCATCTCGTCGCAGACATCATCACGACATCTCCACCGAAGCTTGCACCCAAAAACCGCGAACGTGGCGCAAGACCAAATCCTGATCAAGCAGGCCCCTCACAGCGAAACCGATCACCGCATGCATTCCCACTCCCCGCGCAACCACCCCCTCCTGCTTTATTTCCATCGAACATCTTCCCCCTGCAGGAAGCTCAGAAAAGGATGGTTGCGTGCGACCGACAGACCTGTGATCGTTACGAACCACCTCCGCGTAAGAAGGGCCACCGCACGAAAATTCCGCACCCTGCATGTTGCACCTTCCTTCATGAACTCCGCGACCAACCTTGGAGGGAAAGACACGACCGTCTCCCGAGGATAAGCCATGAACCCAACGAGACCCCCTGCAAGAAGCTTGACGATGACCCACGATCCCACAAGCAAAGCATCTTGGGGGAGGAGGACATAGCGAATCCACATGACCCCTCTCCCCGCAACGAAAGCACTTACGACTAGGCTTCCGGTGCGAGACCGAAACCCACTCCTCGCCACCCTCCTCCACCAGACCCTCGTCGCATTCGCGCACCACAGGATGCTCACCCTCCCCTCCTCCACAGACCACCACCTTCCCTTTCGCTTTCGCACTCGCACACACGCTCATCGCTCTCCCCTCTTCATTCTTCATTCTTGTTCAAATAAGAGCATAATTTATCATTAAAGCATGGTGGGAAAAATAGAAAAGATAATTATTCCTGATAACCCTAGACTCTGTTATTTAGAAGAGAGACCTATGGGTAAATTACATAAGATGGATACAAAGAAATAAAATAAAGAAAATGTACACAAAGAATATAGAAATATCTCTACACTCCCCCTCAAGATGGAACATAGATGTCGATCATGCTATGCTTGGATGAATACTTCTGAAATGATCCTCTGAGCAATGCCTTGGTAAAGATATATGCCGTTTGCTGTCCTGAACTAACATAAGAGGTATAAATGAAGCCCTTCTGAATCATATCTCTAGTATAATGGCATTCTACCTTAATATGCTTCGTTCTTTCATGAAATGCAGGGTTGTTTGCAATGAATAGAGCATCCCGATTATCACATCGTAACTGCATGGGTAGAGGTATATTTATATGCAAGTCTGCTAGCATTGCTCAGACCTACATCATTTCTGTACTAGCTTGTGCCATAGCCCTATACTCAGATTCATCACTTGATCATACACCATCGTTTGTTTCTTGCTTTTCCACGAAACAAGAGAACTGTCAACAAATACTGCAAAGCCTGAAGTAGATTTCCTATCCTTAGGACATACTGCATAGTCTGCATCAACACATGCAGAAACAGAGCGAGTTGCTCCTTTCCTGAATAGTAATCCATCACTTGTAGAAGATTTTAGATATCTCAATATCATGCATATAGCATCCATATGAACTTGTCGAGGTTGCACCATGAACTGGCTTACTCGAATCACTGCAAAAGAGATATCTGGCCTAGTAATAGTTACATACAGGAGCTTCCCCACCATCTCTATATATCTCCTCTTATCAACCTCATCTGTATCATCATCATATAACTTCATGCTAGGATCCATAGGAGAAGTAGAGGGTCGACACCCAATCATGCCCATCTCAACAAGCATGTCTGTAATATACTTCCTTTGCGTCATCACCAGTCCTTGACATGCACATTCCTAGCAAATTCTAATCCTAAGTAGTACCTTAGGGTACTCAGATCCTTAGTAACAAACTAACGAGCCAAGAATTTTTTTGCCATCTTTATCCCCTGCACATCATCTCTTGTAACAAGTATATCGTCAACATAAACCATGATAACAACAATACCTCTAGGTATCCTCTACATAAACAGTGAATGGTCTGCATTTGACCTCGTGAACCCTTGCCTTTCAATCAGATCTGATAGCTTCTGAAACCATGCCCTTGGACTTTTCTTAAGGCCATGTATCGCCTTAAGGACATTCCTTCTCAGCAACAAACCCTGGAGGCTACTGCATGTACACTTCTTCCTTTAGATCTCTATACAAAAACTGTATTTTTAACATCTAGTTGAAACAAGGGCCAATCACGTACTACCGCAACTGAAAGAAGGATACTTAGAGTCGAGTGACATGCAATTGGAGATAACATGTCCATATATCCACATCGTAGGTCTGAGTAGATCCACGTGCCCACCAATCTTACCTTGTAACGATCAAGGCTCTCATCTGCATGGTGTTTAACAGTAAACAACAACTTGCAACTGACAACAGAGGCTCCAGGAGGAGCATGCACCAAACTCCAGGTACCACGTATAACAAAGCAATATCTCTTCCTCCATAGCTAAATACCAACGACTATCCTTCAAATCCTCCTGATAATTTTGTGGAATCTCCATGGAGTAACTGCAAATATCTTAAATTCCCTTGTCACACGATGAAAGGAAACCTGAGAAACAAGGGGATATGAAGCACAAGTACGCTTTTGCTTTCGAATTGCAATGGGTATATCTAGGTCATTAGGAGCCTCCTCCATTCGTGTGCTAATCTCCTGCAATGATCCCTGCACACATATATTTCCAGACCCATTGTTAGAAATCATGTTATCAGAACAAACATCGGGCATACTGGATGATTAGCGATGACCATGAGCAGATACAAGCCAATGAGTATAGAATTGTGGTAATGGTGGAACAATGGACACTTGCGACAGGGTAGAAGGAGGAGGTGGTGGTGGTGCAGGCACAAGTATAGGAGATGACAGACTCATAGGAGGCGGTGTCATGTAAACCTCATCATCAGAGTCTGATGAAGCCAATGTGTCACATGTACAAGAGAAATATATATATATATATATATATATCACAGACTAAAAATTGGTGACATCAACACTGATATAATACTTCCTGCGCAACAGATCATACCACCGGTATCCCTTCTGGGTCCTTGAGTACCCAACAAACACAAATTTGACAGCCTTAGGAGAGAGCTTGTCAAGACCTGGAGCCAACTAGTATACGAATGCAACATGACCAAAGACACGAGGAGTAAGTGAGAACAACTCCTACTCAGGAAAATCTATATAGAAAGCAATTTTCTCACCTAAGATAGACGAGGTCATACAATTTATCAGATAACATGCCGTAAGAACAACATCACCCCAAAACGAATTTGAGGCACTACTCTGAATGAGAAGCGTCCAAATGACATCAAGTAAATGACGATGCTTTGTCTCTGCAACATCATTCTGCTAAGAAGTGTAAGCATAGGTTGTTTGATGAATGATATCACGAAATGAAAAGAAATGTGATAGAGTACGGATACATAATTTCAAAGCATTATCAGTTCTCGTAAATACCACAGACGAAGAGAAAACATTCTGTACTTCATTGATGAAAGTTTTGATCACATCCCCTACTTCAGATTTATTTTTCAATAAAAAGACCCATGACAGACTAGAGAAATCATCAACAACAACAAGATAAAACCTGTGTCCTTAATGATCAAGAACACGACTCGGATCCCAAATGTCAACATGAAATAATTCAAAAAGGGAATTGTTGCTCTGACTTTGACGAGTAGGAAAAGTAGACCGGTGATGCTTCCCCAATTGACACACCTCGCACTGGAAGGAAGATCCTAGTGAAATCTGCGGTAAAATGTGTCATCTTCTGGAGAGGGAGGTGACTAGAACGTAAGTGCCAAGTGAAGGGAGAGATTAATACTGTTGAATGGGAGGAGACACCTGCATAGGAAGTCCGGACCATGCGATACAGACCGCCCTGCTCACGGTCACAACCAATCACTATGCTCGTAAGAATGTCCTGAAAGGCAAGAGACAATGTGGTTAAAAATAGTTCGACAATGCAAATCCTTTGTGATCTGACTTATAGATAATAAATTCATAGAGAAATCAAGAGCATGTAAAACATTCCCAGGACACATCAAAGGCGTTAAACTAATTTCCCCCTGTCCAGTGATCAGAGAATGAGTCCCATCGGTTATTATCACAGTTCTCCTTGGTGGAATTTATTTATATGCTGTAAGCTGGTTCCCTATCCCCGTATAGATGATTCGTCGCCCCAGAGTCCATAATCCACTCAGTAGTCTCAAATCCATGGTGCTAGCAGTAGAAGAAGTATTGACAAAGCAGAGGCAGCTACATCTGAGTGGCCTCCTGGAGATGGTAAGAAGTAGGGGGCATAATATCTCGTTGTCTAGACACGAGGTCATTGAATCTCTGTTCTGAAGTATGAGCAATTGAAGGCTCGACCTGTTCCGTTACACGAGCTGATGCCAGAAAGCCATGCTTGGAATAGCATGTATCCTCTGAATGGCCTGGACGATGACAATATGTGTAGGGCTGATGAATGCAACCTCCTCTACCACGAGGTCCATGTCCATGAAGAGAAGACGAGCCTCCTCTACCTCGTGAGACTGCCATTGCCGAAGAAGTCTGACTAGTGGCAGTGGATGGAACAATAGTCCTGCTAAGCCTGTGAAAAGCTTCCTCCATGAGAGGAATAGTAGCATCCGCTAGAATCTGAGAGCGAGCATCATCATATTCGGGATCGAGGGAAAATAGGAATACATTAACCATGGTAGCATTCCTATATTTCTTTTGCTGCTCTGGAGCGGTCGTGAGAGGCATGAAGCTGTGTAGCTTCTCAAACATCCCACGTAAGGATGTATATAGTGAATGAAGTGGCCGCTTGTTCTGCTTGATAGTAAATATATCATGCTGGAGTTGGAGGATCTTGGTCTTGTTTCTTGCCTGAGAATAGGTCACTGCGAGGATGCCCCACATTGCCTTAACAGTGTGGTGATGTAACCCATCATTTACGATCTCTATCGTCAATGTATCGGAAAGCCAAACTTTGGCGTATGCATCCTCCTCCTCCCACGAGGCGTTAATCCAAGTTTTCTCCCCTGGCTCCTCCTCGATAAGAATGTGTAGGCACTGGACCTCAGAAAGTGCCTTTGGCAGGTACGATGACTTTGTTTTCTGACATATTGTCGGAAGAGGATTACCAGGGTTATGTAGACCAATGAATGAATGTCTGCACAAACATGCGTGGATTTAAATGCATATGTAGACTTATGCACTCAAATCCATTAGCCCAATCGAAGGCTTGCGACGGAGCGTGATGCAACCTAAGGGGCACTAACCTAAAATGACGACCTAAGCAATGTAATTAATGAAACAAAACGACGACAATGATAAATGATTAAAGAGGAGCAAAAAAAACAGCAACGATAATGGACGTGGTAATCGAAGTATAACACCGAATTAACCACAAACAGCGGCCAATCAAGTAGCTAATTGATTAACGGGAAACTAGTAGCGATGTTGCAGGTTTGGAATCTCAATTATTCACCAAATTAAACGGCAATATAACAGGCCACAAACTAATTTATGCGGTGGAAATTAGAAGTGGAAATTGTCGCTCATACCACAACCGGCACGGAGTTTGGAGCAGCGCTTCAGTTCTGGTCGGCCCTCGTTCGCGGCGCTGGGACTGTTATTGGCGCCTCAGGAGGACCCCACAGTTGGTTCCACGAGTCGGTGGCGACCCCGGGCTTGGCGGTGACGTAAGGGCTGTCACCGGAAGATAAACGAGTCCAGAGGTTGGCGGTGGGGCTGGGGGAGAAGGCCTGGAGTGGAGGGGGCGGTGCTGGGCGAGACGGCGCGTCAAAGACGGGTGGGGAAAGGCGCGCTGGGCGATGGGTTGGCGAGTCGGCGGCTGCAGATGGCGGCGCTGGAGAGGTGGGCAGCGGGAAAGGGGGGTTGGATGCGGGAAGAGGGGAAGAGAGGGGGGGGGGGCGGCGGCTTCCGATGGGGAGGAGGAGGGGAAAGTGGGGTGTGGCCGGAGTCTATCTCGCGAGGGAGGCGAGTTGGGAGGTGGCGAAGTCGGTCCCGGAGGGTGAGGCGGCGCGCGGGGAGGGAGAGGATTGCGGTGAAGGGCGGTGCGGGGGAGAGGGTGAGGCGAGATGGGAGAGGGGGCGGCGGAAACGGCGGTGGGGGAGAAGAGACGGGAGGCGGCGGGGAAACAGAGTAGGGTTACGGTGGGGAGAAGAGAAAGAATCGGGAGGGAAAGAGGGAATACGGCGCAGGGAAGGGGAGAGAGAGAGAGGTAGAGAGAGAGAGATGAGTGAGGAAATAAAACTCAATCCAACTTAATTAAAAACTAATACAAAGGGAGCCCTTTTATAGAGGCTACTCCCCCACAAAAGGAGCAACAAATCCCTAAAATTAGGGAAGAAGAAATCAAAGGAAAAATTATAAAAGAGGCCTTTTATAATGAGCCTTTTACATGGGAAATAAATAAAACAAAATAAATACTAATTGGACCAAATAAATGTCTACTAAAATTAAGTTGCTATCATGCTGCATCAACTCCCCCCTGCTGAAAAGAATCTCGCTCCGTCGGGATGGCATCGTGGAAGTTCTGAAGTATATCGGAGCGGAGTTGTTGGAGTTCGTCTTCGTCGATCCAGGTGCAATCAGTAAGAGGTCGTCCCTTCCATTTGACTAGATATCGTCGGAAGAGACCACGTCTAGTCGTCATATCGCGGATATCTGCAATATCTTCAATCTGATCGGCTTCGGTGGCGGCTGGCGGGTGGCGCGTGTCATCATCAGGAATTGATGGAGTAGTGGCATCCGTCTGTTCATCTCCATGATATAAAAAGAGATCTGATACGTTGAATACCGGCGATGTCTGGACGTCTGGCGGCAGGTCGAGTAAATAATCATTGGTCCCAATCCTCTTGAGGACTCGGAATGGACCGATCTTTCGTTCGCTCAATTTTTGGTGGACTCTCAGAGGAAATCTCTCTTTTTTCAGGTGGACCATCACTAACTCTCCAACTCTGAACTCGCTCTCTCTTCGGTGTAGGTTGGCTTGGGTCTGGTATTTCTGGGTCATAGATTGGAGTTTGGCTCGGATTTCGGTATGGATGTGGGTTAGATGTTCGACCAGATCCTCAGCAGCTGCACTACTTCTCCCTTGCACGGTTGTGGGTTTTTAGGTCAAGGAATTGAGTAAGTGGAAAGCCGTACACACTCTCAAAAGGGGATTTTCCGGTGGACCTATTGGTGGAACTGTTATATGCGAATTCAGCTTGGGGAAGAATTAGATCCCACTTGGACGGAGAGTCCCCTGCAAGACATCGCAACAAATTTCCTAATGACCTGTTAACTACTTCAGTTTGCCCATCTGTTTGTGGATGATAAGCGGTGCTATACTGCAAACGGGTACCAAGACGGGACCAAAGAGTGCGCCAGAAATGACTCAAAAACCGAGTATCGCGATCCGAGGTAAAAGAACGAGGGACACCATGCAAACGGACGACATCACGAAAAAACAAATCGGCGACATGAGATGCATCTGAAGTTTTCCTACATGCAATGAAATGAGCCATTTTGGAAAATCGATCCACCACCACAAAAATAGAGTCAACTTTTCGCACAGTGAGGGGTAATCCTAGCACAAAATCCATGGTGATGTCTTCCCAGGGTCGCAGAGGAATGGGCAGGGGTGTGTATAGTCCAGTGTTCTGTCGGTGCCCTTTGAATCTTTGACATGTTTGGCATTTCTGTACGAATTTTGTTACATCTTTTCGCAACTGTGGCCAATAAAAACGTTCTTGGAGAAGGATCAAGGTTTTGTCTCGTCCAAAATGTCCAGCTAAACCTCCATTGTGTAGTTCTGAAATTAAGTTCTCTCGGAGGGACGTGGCCGGGATGCATAGTTGGTGGCCTCTGAATAGGTTACCCTCATGAAGAACAAAGGTGGCTGTTGGGTCCTGCCCCGTACCAACACAGTCGGCATGAATTTGACCGAAATCAGGATCAGTGGGGTATAGGTCCTTGAGAGTTTCAAATCCTGTCGTGTTGACGGTCATCGTGGTTAGGGCATGTGCTCTCCGGCTCAATGCGTCGGCCACGCGGTTCAGGGTTCCGGCTTTGTGTTTGAGATGGAAGGTGTATTCTTGGAGAAAATTAACCCATTTGGAATGACGCTTGTTAAGGGTTTTCTGGGAATTCAAGTATCTCAGGGCTTCATGATCCGAGTTAAGTATAAATTCACGCTGGATCAGGTAATGTCTCCAATGCTTGAGAGCTTGGACCATGGCATAAAATTCAACATCATAAGTGGAATACCGTGATCTGGCATCGTTCAATTTCTCGCTGTAGAAGGCGACAGGTCGTCCTTCTTGACTGAGGACAGCGCCAATCCCGACATGTGAGGCGTCACAATCGACCACAAAAATTTTGGTGAAGTCGGGGAGTGCCAAAACAGGAGCATGCGTCAATTGATGTTTTAGGTTTTGAAAGCTCGCTTCTGCTTCGAGAGTCCAGGCGGGTGCGCCTTTCCGCGTACAATCTACCAACGGTGCTGCACAAGTGCTGAAGTTCCGAATGAAACGTCGGTAGAAGGAAGCTAACCCTAGAAAGCTGCGAATTTCAGTGAGGGTTTTGGGTACGGGCCAGCTCTGAATGGCCTGGATTTTGGAGGGGTCGACCTTGAGTCCATCAGCGGTGACAATGTATCCTAGGAAGAGGACCGTGTCACTCATGAAGGAGCATTTCTTGAGATGGACGTACAGTTTTTGGTCTCTCAGGGTTTCCAGGACTTGTCTTAAGTGAGACAGATGGTCTTCTTTGGTCAAACTGTAGATCAGGATATCATCGAAGTACACGACCACAAACTTGCCAATAAAGGGTCGCAAAACATGATTCATCGTCCGCATGAAGGTGCTTGGGGCATTAGACAAGCCGAAGGGCATGACCGTCCATTCGTACAGACCCTCTTTGGTTTTAAAAGCTGTCTTCCATTCGTCTCCAGGTCGGAGGCGGATCTGATGGTAACCGCTGCGGAGATCCATTTTGGAGAACAGTTTGGCACCTGATAACATATCAAGCATGTCATCAAGGCGTGGAATGGGAAAACGATATTTAATCGTTATCTTGTTGATAGCTCGACTGTCCACGCACATTCTCCAGGTGCCGTCTTTCTTTGGGGTGAGCAGAGCAGGAACCGCCACGGGGCTCATACTCTCTCGAACATACCCACGTCGCAGCAGATCGGTAACCTGCCGGTTCATCTCTTCATGCTCGCTTGGGCTCATTCGGTAGTGGGGTAAGTGAGGAAGGCTGGCTCCAGGGACTAGGTCAATGTGATGCTGAATGTCTCGCAACGGGGGTAGTCCTTCAGGCAACTCTTCAGGCATGATGTCCGCGAACTCTTGGATGATGGGCTTTATCTCAGGTGGGACTTCAGGTGGAGTTGACTCTTGGTTGTCCACTTCACGTCCCATCAAGGCATAAATGGTGGAGTTCTCCTGAATTTCACGTTGGAATGTTTGGGCTTCCATCAACAACACGGAGCCCGCGGTCGCAGTCTTTGCCGGTGGGGTCTTGTTACCGGTTTGGTTGGTCGCAGCTCGAAGTGTGGCCACTTGGCGAGGGCTAAGGGCTTCACGTTGTGGTCTGAGGGTTACACGAACCTTGTTGATGAGAAAGGTGTACGTGTTCGGTTTCCCTCGGTGTTCGGTGTCTCGATCGAATTGCCATGGTCTCCCTAGAAGTATGTGACAGACATCCATAGGGGCTACATGGCACCACACCTCGTCCTTATATGTGGGACCAATGGAGAAGCTAACGAGGCTTTGGCGGTGGATCGGAATTTGGGTACCACCTCGAAACCATGCCACGCTGTACGGTTTTTCGAGGGGTTGCGTTGGCAGACCCAACTTATCCACCATTTCTTGGGAGACGAAGTTCTCAACGCTTCCTCCGTCAATGATTAGAGAACAGCGTCGTCCTCCTGAGGTGCAGGTGGTTCGGAAGATGCTGCGTCGCAGCCAACTATCAGCATCGTGGACAGCGGGGGTGAGCAGAATGTTTGTGGGTGCGCTGTCGGGAGCGAGAAAGTCTTCGTGTTCAATCACCAGGAACGGACCGGAGTCGTCTCCATCCACTCCTAGAGGTTCATAGTCATCGGCTCCCATGGTGTCGGCGGTCAACGCAGGCGGATCCTCTTCAGGGCATTCTTGTTGGTCAGGGTCAGGGTATTCAGGGTCGTCAGCGGTGCATAGATGGACAGGCCTAGCCTTAGGGTTTGGGCATTCGGCGGCACGATGGCCCTTTTGATAGCATCGGAAGCAAGTATCAGGCCCGACAGTAGGTCGGCTTCCTAAGATACCTTGGCCGGGGTTTCCAGTAGGTGGTCGGGCGACGGCAGGAGTTGTTGGTTTGGCTTGGGTTTTACCCGGCATGACAGCTGAGGAACCCATGGGTTTGGAGTAGGACGTCGTGGTACTGGTACGAGGAGCAGAGTTCACAGAAAAAGGCATCTTCCTCGTCTGGGCTTTAGCAAGTTTGATCTCAGCTCGTTCAGCCTGCTTGTAGGCTTCGTCGACGTCGCGGCAATTGTGGAGGTATAGTTCATCCTGGATGACTTGGCGGAGGCCTTGCATGTAGCGGGTGACTTCCTGAATAGGAGTCTCCTGCAGGCGGTTGCGATGGACTAGGGATTGGAACCCTTCGGTGTATTCTCTCACACTCAGGGTGCCTTGCCTCCATGATTGCAGTCGCGCGTACAGATCGCGTCTGTAATCTTCCGGCACGAATTTTGTCTTCAATTTATCTTTCATTTTGCTCCAGTTGCGGATTTTACTTTTTCCTTTTCGTTTGCGTTCAGACTGCAAACGGTCCCACCATAATAGCGCATGTCCCTTTAATTTTATCGTGACGAATTGGACCTTGCGTTCGCTAGGCATGGACTTCCACACAAAGAAGTGTTCGACGGTTTGTAGCCAGTCTAAAAAGACGTCAGGATCTCGTCCTCCGTCAAATTCTGGGACATCAAGACGGATACCTCGATCCCATCCATCGTCGGGCTTGGGTCCATTTCGTGGTGGAAATTGGCGTTCACCATTAGTTTGCGGAGTATAGCCATAGGTGTACGGGTCTGGAGTCTTGGGGAGGAAAGGAGTGTATTCTTTGGGTTCTTCTTGTTCACTCTCCTAAGAATGATACTCGCTGACACGTTCGTCAGAAGTAGAAGAGCTATAGTCTCGGGAAGTGCTATTCCGGGAGTGTGATTTCCGGTGAGTGCGTCGATCTTTGTTGGGAGTTTCATTAGCAAAATTGTTGCCTATCATATGACTATTCAAGGTAACAATTTGTCCACACATCTGGTCAATCATTTTTTGCATGTGTTGCATGTGAGCAGCTAAGGATTCCAGTGATAGTTCAGGGGGTGGGGTGTAGGGGTTTTTTGAGCCACTAGGTTTGTCGGTCATGGCTATCCTAGGGTTTTGTTTTGCGGTTTTCTTTTGTTTTTTTTTTGTTGTTTTTTTTTTGTGGTTTTGTGTTGTGGGTTTTTTTTATATGCAACGAGTAAAAGGGATGCAGACGAGATGCAGAATCGTGATGCTCTGATACCAAATTGATGCAACCTAAGGGGCACTAACCTAAAATGACGACCTAAGCAATGTAATTAATGAAACAAAACGACGACAATGATAAATGATTAAAGAGGAGCAAAAAAAACAGCAACGATAATGGACGTGGTAATCGAAGTATAACACCGAATTAACCACAAACAGCGGCCAATCAAGTAGCTAATTGATTAACGGGAAACTAGTAGCGATGTTGCAGGTTTGGAATCTCAATTATTCACCAAATTAAACGGCAATATAACAGGCCACAAACTAATTTATGCGGTGGAAATTAGAAGTGGAAATTGTCGCTCATACCACAACCGGCACGGAGTTTGGAGCAGCGCTTCAGTTCTGGTCGGCCCTCGTTCGTGGCGCTGGGACTGTTATTGGCGCCTCAGGAGGACCCCACAGTTGGTTCCACGAGTCGGTGGCGACCCCGGGCTTGGCGGTGACGTAAGGGCTGTCACCGGAAGATAAACGGGTCCAGAGGTTGGCGGTGGGGCTGGGGGAGAAGGCCTGGAGTGGAGGGGGCGGTGCTGGGCGAGACGGCGCGTCAAAGACGGGTGGGGAAAGGCGCGCTGGGCGATGGGTTGGCGAGTCGGCGGCTGCAGATGGCGGCGCTGGAGAGGTGGGCAGCGGGAAAGGGGGGTTGGATGCGGGAAGAGGGGAAGAGAGGGGGGGGGGCGGCGGCTTCCGATGGGAGGAGGAGGGGAAAGTGGGGTGTGGCGGAGTCTATCTCGCGAGGGAGGCGAGTTGGGAGGTGGCGAAGTCGGTCCCGGAGGGTGAGGCGGCGCGCGGGGAGGGAGAGGATTGCGGTGAAGGGCGGTGCGGGGGAGAGGGTGAGGCGAGATGGGAGAGGGGGCGGCGGAAACGGCGGTGGGGGGAGAAGAGACGGGAGGCTGCGGGGAAACAGAGTAGGGTTACGGTGGGGAGAAGAGAAAGAATCGGGAGGGAAAGAGGGAATACGGCGCAGGGAAGGGGAGAGAGAGAGAGGTAGAGAGAGAGAGAGATGAGTGAGGAAATAAAACTCAATCCAACTTAATTAAAAACTAATACAAAGGGAGCCCTTTTATAGAGGCTACTCCCCCACAAAAGGAGCAACAAATCCCTAAAATTAGGGAAGAAGAAATCAAAGGAAAAATTATAAAAGAGGCCTTTTATAATGAGCCTTTTACATGGGAAATAAATAAAACAAAATAAATACTAATTGGACCAAATAAATGTCTACTAAAATTAAGTTGCTATCATGCTGCATCAGAGCGGAAGAGAGGCAGCCGATGGCTATGAAGGCTGACGACCAAGGAGATACGACGGTGGTGGCGGGGGCCGCTGCTCGAAGGTAGCAACGGGACCGGGGTTGGCGACGGTGGCGGCGACAGGCTGCTACCCGGATGGGCGGCGGCGGCAACCTTGGCGAGAGAGAGGGGCGACTGATGGGTAGGGTTTGGGTTGGGGTACAGAGCACCGGTCTAGGACCGTGGCTCTGATACTATGTTGGAAAAAATAGAAAAGATGATCATTCCTGATAACTCTAGGCCCTCTTATATAGAGAGACCTAAAGATGGATAAAAAAAAAGATACATAGAGAATATAGAAATATCTCTACAAGGCACAATTTGTTTGTATCCTTTGGTCTTTCTCCAGGGAAGGTGGACTTATGTGGTGGGGCTCTTTATTCTAGGCAAGTAAGCCTCCCAACTAAAAAGCAAGCATGCCTCCCAATAACCTATCTTTGGCTTTTGCTAGTTTGGGGTGACTGGAGTGAGTGGTGGTTGCCACTAGTGGAGAAGCGTGAAAATAGGTTGATAGTGTTGAAGTCATCTTGTTTCTCAAGAGGGGGGCAACTTGTTCTTCTCAAGAGGTTGCTTTCGATGATTCTAATTTCTTTCTTAGTCGGTTGGTCAGAGTGCATGTCTAGATGGAATCTTTGATGTGTATATTATTCTGCATTGGAATCGATAAGGATGCTCGTGGTATTCCGTTAGTTGGTTGTGGGGTTTTCTAATACAACCACTTGATGACGAGGGTCTGGGTATGCACGGTCTGAAGGAGATGAATATGACGCTTCCCACAAGTGGATCCCATAGATCTAATGTGAAAGTAATGGATTATGTGTCGATTGAAATCGAGAATTTACCTTGTTTAACATAGAATGGTTGTTGGTTCTAATTGGATTCAGTCACCTATTGGCTTTGTGGAATGGGAATTGTCGTTTTTAACAGGAGGCAGCTTCGATGTTGTGGTCAATTGTGGGAGATAGGCATTCCTTCATGTTTTAGAAGGACAACTAATCCAAGGATATAGCCCTTTGTGTTTATTTCTGTAGGCTATTTACTCTATTCAAGAATCAAGAGTTAAGTGTTGAAGAGGTTTGGTTTGTAGGCTATTTACTCTATTCAAGAATCAAGAGTTAAGTGTTGATGAGGTTTGGTTTGACCGTTCCATTGAAATCGATATTTGTGTGTTTCTGGCTTTTTCTTGAGTTGTATGTGATGACATGGGCTCCTATTTTTTCGCTAGCCTTCTCTGACTAAAGGATGCATGATTTCAAATGACTGAGACTTTGTGGACAAGGTGAATGGTCTGTTTGATGGTATTGACCATTGATTATGGTTTGACAGATTTTTTTCGGTAAAGAAAGCTTAGGGGGATCTTTTAAAGCAATTTGAGGTTATAACCTAGCCTCGAGGCTATAGCTTTGAGGCTATTTTTCTTGAAAATTTCCTAAAGATTTCTGCCTTAGCTCCTCGAGATATATTTGTTTAACCATGGATACAATATACACCCATGTATAACTTTTTTCTAGGACACTGATAGATATAGTGCCATTTATCATCTATGTTTAAGGTGTTCATGTTGGTGACATCATAGAAATGCAATAAGTGAGGCACATATTTTTCTCATTTTAATTGATATCGTTAATGCGACCTCCTGCTACGGAGGATGATTTTTTTTGAACCCCAAAAGGGGAAAACCTGCTAAGATGTCCGCCTTAGATATATTAGATTAAAAAAAAGAAAACTTATGTAAGTCCAAACTTAAGGAGAGTTTTAGCATAGAATCAAAGATAACTGCATTTCTAACTAACCAGATCGCCTATGCAACTGTCATAGAAAGAAGAATCTCCTCATTAGGACAACCCTTGACCATGTGGAGCTAGTCCTAAAACCTGTCAAGTTCTGGAAGTTAAGGCACAAGACTCCAATATCATGCCACACTTCAGACGCATGTTTGTAGTAGAAGAAAAGATGATCAATCGTCTCTACCTCGCTATCGCAAAGAGGACACATCTTTGAGGTCACCAACGCACCGATTTCTTATCAAGATTCGTCCTCTCTGCACGACGACACGAGCCGTAAAAGCACGCCAATCCTGCTTGGCACCTTGAGATCCCAAATGAACTTGCAATCACTGTTGGAGGAAAAATAGACTCGTTATCATTGTTGAAGCCTTGTGGATCTCTTATACAGGAGAAAAGCCCTAGGTAAATTACATAAGAGGTACGTAAAGGAAATAGAAATAACAAATAAATATAAAGAGATAATTATCTCAACACTCCCCCTCAAGTTGGAGCATATATGTCTATCAAGCTCAGCTTGGAATATCTTTGAAAAGGGCCTCTAGCCAGGGCCTTGTGAAAATATTAGTTGTCTGATCTCCAGCAAAAATATGGGATGTGGATATGAGACCCTTCTAGATCATGTCTTTGGTATGGTGGCAATCAACCTCTATATGCTTGTTTCGTTTATGATTTGTAGGATTATTTGCAATAAATAGCGATGCTTGATTATCACATAAAAGCTGCATGGGAAGAGGAACCTCAACAGCAAGATCAGTTAAAACCGATATAGCCCACATCATCTCTGTGCTTCCCTATTCCATAGCCCTATACTCAGATTCTGCACTGGATCTAGCAACCACTGTCTGCTTCTTGTTTTTCCATGACACGAGAGAGCTCCCAACAAAAATAACAAAGCCAGAAATAGACTTCCTGTCTCTAGGGCATCCTGCATAGTCTGCATCTGCAACCTCAAGAGACGTACCTCTACTGAATATAAGACCAGTACCTGGTGAAGTCTTCAAATATTTCAAAATCATATAGACTGCATCCATATGAACCTTCCTTGGCTGCTCCATGAACTGGTTCACCTTGCTTACAACAAAGAATATGTCTGGCCTAGTGATGGTAGCATATAAGAGCTTCCCAACAAGCTCCTTATATCTCCTCTTATCTATCTCCTCTATGTCATCATCATATAATCTCATACTCGGATCCATGGGGGTAGTAGCAGGCTTGCACCTTGTCGTACCCGTCTCTAGTAGAAGATCAATCACAAATTTTCTTTAGGTCATCACGAGACTACTCTGGTTCCTGGCGAACTCTAATCCAAGGAAGCATAAAAGATTGCTAAGGTCTTTGGTCACAAACTACTGACCTAAGAACTCCGTGACAGCCTGAATGCCCTGCTCACCATCACCCGTGACAATAATATCAACATAGATAAGAATAGCGACAATTCATCTCTGTCCTCTGAACAAAAAGTGAGCGATCCGCAATGGATCACGCAAATCCCTGGTGCTCTATCAATTCTGAAAGCTTATGGTACCAAACTATCGGACTCTACTTCATGTTGTAAATCACCTTATGGAGCCTACAAACCTTCTGAGACTCCCTCTCAGCATCAAACCATGATGGCTGTTGCATATATACCTCATCCTGAAGATCTCCATATAGAAACACATTCTTCACATCAAGTTGGTAAAGAGGCCAGTCCCATAAAACATCAACTGATGGAAGAATGCACAATGTCGAGTGTCTTGCCACTGGAGAGAAGTAGACCTGGCCATTGGGCCGGGGGCCCGCCCGCCCAGCCTGTCCAGCCTGTTCATGGGCCGGGCTTGGGCAAGAGATTTTGGGAATGGGCCGGCCCGACCCGGCCCGCTCTTTGGCCCACCTGTCAATTGGGCGGGCTGTGGGCATGTGTCATAAAATCCTGCTCGGCCCGTCCCGCACATATAAAAATATATGTTTAAAATTTATAGTTTATTTACATTTAATATAATATACTTCAACTTTTTATTTTACATTATCAATATCACATCTTATTTTATAGTTTACATGCAAAAGTAACACATATTATTGTTACTCGGATTTAGAAAGATTAGATGATGCTTATCTCCATAAATTTGATTAAAAAATTAATAAAAAAGTACTTTACATTCGGCCCATGGGCTGGCCCGGCCCGGTCGTGGGCCGAACTTGGGCCTTGAAGTATGGCCTGTGGACCGGGACGAGCCGGGTCTTGGACAAGGGGTTTTAAAACCTCGGCCCGTTCGGCCCGGCCCGGACTTTGGCCAGGTCTAGAGAGAAGGTATTATGATAGTCCACCCCATAAGTCTAGGTGAACCCACATGCTACATGCCTTGCCTTATAGCGATCCACACTGCCATCTGTCCGTTGCTTCACCGTAAAGATTCATTTGCACCCCCCCCCCCAACAGAGACACCTGGAGGAGCAGAAACAACACTCCAGGTACCACGAGACTGCAAAGCGGTCATCTCTTCCTTCATGGAAAGTCGTCAACTACTGTCCTGTATGGCCTCTTGATATGTTCGCGGGATGGTAACAACTGAGAGTCCCATAACAAGCCTCATGTGCTCCTCCGAAAGATGGTCCAAGGAAACATGCGCAATTAGAGGATAATGGCACAACTACGACGCGGCTTCCTTAAGGCTATAGGTAAATCGAGGTCATCAGCCTCTCTGTTCTCTGATATCAGCTCCTCCTGTATAGTATCTTGTGTAACAAGCATATCACCAGTGCCATCAGTAGAAATAATATGTTCATTACATACCTGAGGCGTGCTAGATGACTGGAAATGCACATGAGTAGAGGAGCGAGTAGAGGACATGCAAATGTAAAATCATGGTAGGAACTGTGTCTGGGTAGACAGAGGTGGAGGCAGAGGTGGTGGAGGAGATGGAGGTGACTGAGACTCAACATGTGGAGTGGTTGGTGGAGATAACAGAGGTGGTGGAACAAAGATGTCCTCTCCAGAGTCAGCATTAGATAACCTGTCACGTGTAGGAGAGAAATACATAATAGATTGAAAAAAATGTGATATCAGCACTCACATAATATTTTCTCCCTACAGGATCAGGACATCTATACCCTTTTTGAATACGAGAATAACTAATTAACACACATTTAACAGTTCTAGGAGAGACCTTGTCGCTACCAGGAGTAAAATTGTGGACAAATGCCACAACCCCTAAGACCCTAGGAGTAAGGGAGAATAGGTCATTCTTGGGAAACACAATCAAGAAAGGAACATTTTCTCCAAGAATAGTAGAGGGCATGCGGTTCATCAAGTAACATGCATCGAGAATCGCATCACCTCAGAACGAATTGGGAGCTAGACTCTGAATCAAAAGAGCCCTCATGACATCCAAAAGATGACGGTGTTTGCGTTCTACAATACCATTCTGCTGCGAAGTGTAAGCACAAGAAGTCTGATGAACAATAACAAAAGATCTGAGAAAGTCAGAAGACTGTAAAGTAGAAAACTCCAAGGCATTGTCGATGTGAGTAAACTTCACATGAGCAGAAAAATATTCTTAATCTCAATAGAAAATAATTTAGTAACATGACCGACTTCAGACATATTCTTTAACAAGAAAACCAAGATAATCTAGAGAAATCATCAACAACAACCATATAGAACCGGTGTCCCTGATGATCGGGAACATGACTATGACTCCAGATTTCAAAATAAACCAACTCAAATAACTGACTATTGTGACGACTCTAACGGCTCGGAAAGGAAGGACGATGGTGCTTCCCAAGTTGACATTCCTCACATTCCAAGTTAGTACGAGTAGAGATCTGGGAGAGAACATGACACAACTTATGCAGAGGAAGGTGTCCAAAGCGAAGATGCCACATGAAAGGAGAAACAAATCCAGACGAAATGGTAGTAGTACAAGTATACGAAGGTTGAATCAGTCTGTAAAGCCCTCTCTCTTCAGGCCATATCCAATCACCCTGCTCGTGAGTATGTTTGAAACACAAGAGAAGAGGGATCAAAATAGCATGACAATGTAAATCTTTTGTAATATGACTAACAGACAAAAGATTAATTTGAAATGCTGGAACATGTAAGGCATTCTGCAATCGCATCGATGTAGCTAGAACAATCTCCCCTGACCAATAATGGGTAGATGAACCCCGTTAGCTACCAGGAGGGATAGATCTGTAAGAAGTAAACTGAGCCTGATTTTCACACATATGATGAGACGCTTCGGAGTCCATGATCCAATCAATCAAATCTGAACTGCTACAACTGGTAAGTGGATAAGCAATACTTCACGAACTCATAGAGGCTCTGATAACAACTGTAACATCTGAAGATCCTATTGTGGGGCGTGCACTGTAGTCATCATCTCTCTCAATCTAGAGACAAAACCTCGCATTATAAGGAGTTGTAGTAGTCTCTGTCTGCTCAACTACACTGGTAGAAACTGTATACCCAAGTTTCCGATAACATGTCTCCTCCGAATGTCCTGGACGGTCGCAATGTGAGCATGGGCCATGCTGATGTCCTTCTCCTCGATCACGTGATATTTGTTATCATTATTATTGTTTTTCTTATTTTCTATATCTTTTGTTCTCTTCTTGTAATTTGCCAAATAGGTTCCTCTCCTATATAAGAGAACCCTAGAGCCTCTCATAAATCAAGCTATTCATTTCCCTTAATATGGTATCGGAGTGACGGCTTAGACCGGAGTTCCTGTATCGCATCCGAACCCTAACCCTACCCGCCCCCTTCTCCGCGTTGCCACTGTCACCGCGTAGCCTCTTTGGGCCACCGTCACCCTTCCCTCCCCTTCGGAATCCACCTCCGACCCTCCAAGTGGCAGCACAGGCCCCTTCGGCCCTCCAAGCGGTAACTTAGGCTGTAACTCAGTCCCCTCCGGTCCTCTAGACGGCAAACCAAGCCCCTCCGATCCTCTAGACGGCAAACCAAGCCCCTCCGGCCCTCCTACAATCTAGGCGCCGCTTAAGCTGTAGCCCAACTAACTGCCAGTTGTCGCCTCACCTTCCCAAGCCATCCAAGCAAGAGCTGACAACAACCCCTTCCCTCCTCGGTTGCCGACAACCCTCCCACGCACCTCCGTGCATCTTTGAGGTTCGATTTGTAGTCTGATTTTGACCGGAGAACATGATTTCTGCCACATAAATTGTGTTTTTCGACCCTAACGACCACGGAAATTGAAGAGAATGGTTGTATGAGTCTACACATACAACTAACCCTCTGTATGTTCATGTAGAATTCTTTACATCGGTCTACTTCCCAGTTGAGTTCCGTCTTTGGTCGTTTTATCATCATGTCAGAGATTAAGTGTGACATTTTCTCGTTCGGAATCTTCAAGGGTCCGACTCCCATCGCTAAGATGGATGAGACCAACTATGAGTTGTGGTCCATGCAGTTTCTCACCCTCATGCAGTGCAATAATGAGGAGCACATCCTGACAGATCCAGTGCCAACTGATAAGATTGGGGCAAATGCTTCTTGGAAGCAAGATGACGCGTATGCACGTGTTTGTCTATGTGAGATCCTCACCACAGAGATAGCCAATGATATCCTGAACCAGCCCACCGCTAAGGCGATGTAGGACACTTTTAGCTTCCACCTATGCTCAAGCGAATGAGGCCAAGATTCTTCAGTTACAGTTTGATATCTAAAATACTAAGCAGAATGGTTGTCTTATGCACATGTACTACTCTTCACTCTGTGGCATGTTCGAGAGGTTTCATAGCTATGCCTATCACGACATCTCTAGAGCGACCGAAGTCTTATAGGAACTCCACCATGGTTGGGGTTTTTATGGCCAACCTTTTTTTTAGTATGATGCAACGTGTACACAACATCTCACTGGGGCTACCATACCTCCCATGGAGGAGGCCTATAGCCGTCTTAGCAGGATTATCATGCCTTCTACGACCACTCTTGCACCCACTTCTGCTATGGCAGCTTCTCGTGATCGAGGAGGGTCGAACCGGTCTAGAGGACACACCCCTCAAGGCAGAGGTGGTGGGCATCTACGTGGTCCTTGCACCTTATGTCGTCGACTGGGACATGCAGAGGCTACATGCTACCAGAAGCATGGATATCCTATTTTGGGTCGCGTAGCAGAACATATTGAGCCTTTAGAGACTTTTGCTTCATAGGCCGATCCTTGCTTGGATGATATTGCCTTTCGTATTCGAGAGATCATGACTCCTACCGCTGGCACCATCACTACAGATACTGCAGTCGCAACCAAAGCCACTTTGAGCTCGTTCGGTATCGCCTATGCTTTCACTGGTGGTACTGGTTTAGATATGGTAGAGTGGATTATGGACTCTGGTGCTTCTCACCACTTGTGTGGAGACAGAGCGCAACTGAGGTCCTACAGGACTATATCACCTGACAGATGGGTTGTCATTGCTAATGACGACCACTTACCCGTTACAGGACATGGGGAGGTGCATTTTACGCCGTCCATGTGTCTTAAGAATGTTTTATATGCTCCTGACTTCCAGACGAATTTACTTTCTATCAGTTAGATTGCTAAGGATCTGCATTGTCGTGTCATTTTTGACCCCTTGTCTCTTGTGTTTCAGGACATACTCACATGCAGGGTGATTGGATGTGGTCGTGAGCAGCGGGGGCTATACAGATTGGTCCAATCTCCTCATGCTAGCTACTATACCTACTGGACCAATCTCTCAATATCTATGGCACCTTCATTTTGGCCACCTTCCTCTACAGATGTTGTGTCATGTTCTCCCTCAGATTCCTACAAGATCCTCCTTTCAGTGTGAGGCATGCCAGCTTGGAAAGCATCACCATTCCTCCTTTCCATCATGTCAGAGTTGGAGCAGTTCTCAGTTGTTTGAGCTCCTACAGTAGACATTTAAGGTTTGAGTCGTGTTCCTGATCAACAGAGACACCGTTTTTTTCTTGTTGCTGCCGATGATTTTTCTAGATTGTCCTGGGTCTTTTTATTGAAGAATAAGTCTTTGGTTGGATTTGTGATCAAGTATTTTATTAATGAGATAATGAATATTTTTTCTGCCAAAGTCAAATATCTTTGTTCTGACAATGCTTTATAGTTCTGCACTTTACAACTTTCTGAGTTTCTTAGATCTTTGAGCATTGTTCATTAGACCTCGTGTGCCTATACTTCCCAATAGAACGATGTCATTGAACGCAAAGACTGTTGCGTACTTGATGTGACCATAACCTTGTTGATACATAGTCGTGCTCCTCATGCTTACTGGGGTGATGCTGTCCTCACTGCATGCTATTTGGTTAACCACATGCCCTCGTCTGTGTTGGGAGATAAGATTCCTTTCTCGATTGCGTTTCCGGAGAAATATCTTTTCTCTCTTACTCTTCGCGTGTTTGGTTATATTGCATTTGTTCATGATGTCTCTCGTTGGTCATGACAAGCTCTCTCCCAGAGCTGTCAAGTGCGTTTTTGTCGGCTACTCCCGTACCTAGAAATGGTACCGCTTCTTTGATCCGATCAGACGGAAATACTTTGTCAACGTTGATGTTTCTTTGAGTCTGTCATGTATTTTTCTCCTACAGGTGATAGACCCTCTCCATCTTACTCTGATGCTGAGATCTATATGCCTCCTCCGCCCACTGTCATAGCACCACCACCTCTTCCATTACAACCACCTCCTCCTCCACCACCACCACCTACACATGCTCTGATGGCTCCTCCTACTGTGACACAGCTTTTACCTCATGTTTTTACTCGCAAGTCTCGCTCTGTCCTCCCTGTTCACATGCCTTGCATGTCATCCGACACACCTCAGTTATGTAATGAGCACATAGTTACTACTAATGGCACTACTGAGTTGTTTGTGCATCAGGATTCTTGACAAGATGGGCAGGTGCCATCTCAAGAGGGGAACTCACAGGTTACAGCCTTGGTAGATGATCTTGATATGTTGATTGCTCTTCGTAAGTCGCAACGTAAGTGTGCTACTTATCTTCTTGCAGCCTAGATTTCCTTGAGCAGACTGTCAGAGGATTTCAGGAGATTTACTATGGCACTATCAGCCGTGGAGATACCACGGTTATATCAGGAGGCTCTTTAGGGCAGGCAGTGGAGGTTAGCCATGGAAGAGGAATAGTCGTGCTACAATCACGTGGTACATGGAATTTGTTTCTGCTCCAGATGGTGCATCCGTTGTGGGATGCAAATGGGTGTTTACTGTGAAATACCATGCATATGGCAGTGTGGATCACTATAAAGCAAGGCTTGTGGCTCGTGGGTTCCCTCTGAATTATGGGATAGATTATTAGGATACTTTCTTTCGAGTTGCCAAACATCCTACTCTGCATATTCTCCTTTCTGCTGCTGGGACACGAGATTGGCCCCTTTACCAGCTAGATGTGAAGAATGCCTAGGTGTACATGCAATGACCACCTGAGTTTGCTGCTGAAGGGGAGCGTCAGAAGGTGTGCATGCTTCGTAAGGCTATCTATGGCCTTAAGCAGAGTCCAAGAGCATGGTTCCAGAATCTCTCAGACTTGATAGAGTAGCAGGGGTTTGTGCGATCGACTGCTGATCACTCCTTGTTTGTACAAAGGACCCAAAGAGGTATGCCTCTAATCCTTTAAAGTATAGAAGCAACATGAAGCCATATTGCATTTTGGAACACGTCTAGCCATTTGCTTATATCAATGGTAGGCCCCTTATTAGTTGTGAAATTTCGGGGCTGGAGTTGGGAGGTGCTAGCTGGCGACAATGATGGGGATCGAGGGATCGGGGGCGGGTCAGGCTGGAGATGACGAGGAGTGGGATCGGGCGTAGGGCTGGATAGAGGTGGTTGATGACAGGGATGACGAGATCCCAACAAAGGAGTTTGGGGCGGCGAGGAAGGGACAAAAGGGGTTTGACACGCTGAGTATGAATGAAAGAGGAAGAAGATGAGGAAGGAGGGAGAAAAATAGATAAATTGCACTTGTATCTCTATCTTTTCTTTTGAATTATGCTTGTTCCCATAAGTTAATGCCCCTTTGGGAGAGGAATGAATGACAACTAACCCGGGAAGCATAATTGTTAATGGCCTAAAAAGGTAGGGTCACAAGTGTTATTGCAAAAAAGTTTGAGGTATAAGTGTATTTGCAGAAATTTTATACTACTACTAAGGTACTAATCTTGAGTGGTCATCTTTCACATTCTTTAAGAAAAAAGAAAAGCTTGTGTATCATTATCCCACTTACTAGCGAAGCCCAACATGTCCATGATGCCCCAACATTGTTGGACACATGGTTTTTTTGAGCAAGGAAGGAAATATCGATATCGATATCGTTTAGATACAATGTCGATACCGATATATCGCCGATATATCGGCGATATATCGACACATATCGCCGAAACCCGGTATCCATTAGGCATTTTCTCCTGTCGATACCCGATATCGTCCATATCGGCGATATATCGGTGGCCTGTCGATACCGATATATCGCCGATATATCGACGATATATCGCGATATGGCGATCCCTGTTTTTGAGGCCAAAAAGAGGGAAACACGCTATGGTGTCCGTCCCAATAAATTAATTAAAAGGAATTAGAAAAAAACTTACAAAAGCCAGGACTCCATAGGGTCCTGGAGTGAACACAAACATTCTCATGATAGGAACACTGAGAGGAAAATAGTACAATATTTCTTGCAAGCGAGATAGCCCATATAATTGCCATGGGCCTTAGCAACTCCTCCCTGTGAAGGCATTTAACATCAATCATCGAGGTCCAGAACGACTCCAGATTGTGAGTGTTAACCCAACTCAGGCCAAAGTCACTCCAAACGTGCCAGGAGATCGGGTACTAGAAGAAGAGATGCTCCAACGTTTCTATTCCCTTCTCACACAACGGGCATCTGTTTGATACCACGACAAACAATTTGGTGCATCGGTCCCTTGTCATAATGCACTTTCTTCCAAGCATCCATAAAAAGAATCCAACCCTTTATGGCGGCCTAAGCTCCTAAATAAGGTTGCAATCCCAATCAAATCGTTCTTCCTAGATGGTGAAGGTCTACGGTTCTTATCGTAAGCCTTCTTGACCGAAAAAGAGATGCCCTTCCAAACCCTCGATCACGACCGTCATGGGAAGGCCTGTCAATCTGCCTCAAGAATCCAATAGCTGGAGGAAGTTCTCTAAACAATGATCAGAGAAATTTGCAAACAAAGAAAGCATCCAATTACCATTAACCAACAGTCTGCGACACACGCCTCACGATCCGCAACCAAAGCAAATAGGTGTGGGAAATGGTTAGACAGAGGGCCATTCCCCGTCCAATTGTCTGTCCAGAAAGCAAAGGAGTAGCCATTCCCAAGGACAACATGATAGAGCTCTTGGAAATGATGCAAGATCACTAACATCCCCCTCCAGAAAGTTGAAGTATGTGGAATATGATGACAAACCGTAAAGTCTGGCTGCTCAATGCTGTAGATACTGCGGATGAGGCTATAACAGATGTCTTCACTTTTTCCCCAAATTCTGCTCAACCACTTAAGCAACAATGCTTCGTTTATGGCTTCTAGACGCTTGACCCCAAGTCCCCCAACTGCTTTAGGTAAAGTAATCGTCTTCTAGTCCACTAGGTGAATACCGTGACCCTCCTGACCAGACTTGCTCCACAGGTACCTCCACATTAACCTCTCAAAATGCTTCCTAATACCAATGAGCAATAGACGAGATGAGATGAAGAACACGGGACGTGAATTGTCGAGAGTACAACCTTCACCATCACCAACCGACTGCCTCGGGATAGAATTGATGCCTTCCAGCCAGATAACTTCCTCTCGAATTTCTCAACCTCCGGTAACCAATTAACCATCTTGATTCTACCGGAAGTTAGTGGTAACCCTAAATATCAGATAGAGAGAGCCACACTCTGTACCCAACTCATCGTTGCACGAGTGAGCCTCCACATCTGAGAGACCAAAAAGAGTAATCACAGACTTCTTAGGATTCAATACAAGCTCGGACATCTCTCCAAAGATTTTTAGAGTAACTGCCATATCATCAGCCTAATCCTTTCCTCCCTCAACAAAGAAAATCGTATCATCTACATACTGTAGGAGAGGAATGGAAAGGTCACCAGTGGAATAACCCACTGTGATCCTACTGCGCTGGACCTAGTTAACTATGCAAGCCAGAACGTCATCTACGATGACTAACAACAAGGGTGTCGGAAGGTACCCTCGCCTGACTCCCCTTTATGGCTGGAATAAATCTCCCTCCGAACGCCCATTGACAAGGATCGAATACGAGGCAATGGTGACACAACGCTTCATCTACGAGATCCAAACATCCAAAAAATCCCTTATGTACAAATGCTGCCCATAGGAAATGCCAGTCCACCGTGTCATTAGCTTTGGAGAAGTCAATCTTCCAAAGAAGACTCTTCGTCTTTCTTCTCTTCCAATCCGCAATAATCTCAGATGCCATTACTAAGCTATCCACAATCTGCCTCCTTGGATCAATTGCTGATTGCAGGGGAGAGATAATGTGCTCCAACACGCTGTTTAATCTAACGACAAAAACCTTTTCCACTATAAGTAAATGGCATTCGACAGGGCAATCGACATGTAGTCCTCGATTCTCTCTACCACCTCTCGCTTTGGAAGGAGAAATATCACAGCCTTGTTCAGCCTCTCAGGTCACGCATTACACCTACAGCATTCCTCTACAGCTTCCAACACCTTTTCTCCCACAAGATCCGAAAACTCCTTATAAAAGAAAATCAGGAACCTGTTTGGGCTTGGGGCTCCCTCTGCCTTCATGTTCCTCACTGCTGACTTCACCTCCTCCAGAGTCACCCTCTGCACTCGATGTTTCGCATGGGCCGTCGAAATATGAGAATCCCCAAGTCCCGTTGCTCTCCTCAAAAAATCTTAGAAATGATCTGCAATCGCACGACCCAACTCTCTGTCTCCCTCCATCCTTCTTCCATTAACGATAACTGAATGAATAATGTTATGGCGATGCCTCCTGCTAGCCACCTTGTGGAGGTAGGTCGTGTTCGCATCACCCTCTTTGAGCCATGTGTGCTTAGACCACTGCTTCCACTCTGTTATCCACTTTTTGTCCTTAGATATGATTACCTTCTGAGCCAATGCCCTCTGATTCAACTCCTCAATATCCAGAAGTCCCTCATCCTCCAACCTGTCTAGTCTTGAGATCTCCACCTCCGTAGCAACCCTTTGAGACAGCCTCATCTCTCTAATCTCCTTAAAAGCATAGTCATATATTCAACGATGTCAACTTCTATACCAGACGGGAAGCCGTAATCCCGCCACCGTCACAGACGACCAGTTTGAAGACACCAAATCCCTAAAAGACTCCTCTAGGAGTCAAGAACTCTTGAATATGAAGAAGCCCTTTGCCTGAGAGAGATCACCAGAGTCCCGTACAAGAGGTGTATGGTTAGATCTCGTACATACCCTGTTCATTGGCATCGAAAGAGGGAACACATCCATCAGCTCAGTAGAAGCCAGAAATCGATCGATCCGAGAACGAGAGCCAGAGCTCCTCCAAGTGTACTTCGTGTCAGTAGCGTCCATTGCCTCCAGCTCCAAGTCATCAATCAACTCTGGAAAATCTGTCGACCTTGGATCTTGCCCCCCTCGTCAACGAGGCCAATCAAAAGAGAGCAAGGAGACATTAAAATCTCCACCCACTAGCCGAGCACACTCTGAAAAAGCACTCCTTACCACCCTAAGCTCTACCCAAAGCTCTCGCCTCATGGCCTGCTAACACGACCCATAGACACAAGAGAAAGCAAGCATAGAGCTCGACACAATATTTTCTAGGAGAAGACACTCCACTGAAACTAAAATCAAAATCTCGATATGGACCCTTCACAAATCTATATCGATTTTGGCTGAGATTGGCGAAATTTTGTCAAAATTTCACGATTGTTTCGCTTTTTTTACCTCTCGAAATGAAATCAAAATCGAGATTTAAAACCCTCGGGAGAACCGTAAGCACATGATTGACCCTCAGCTCCGCTTGAAGCGAGAAAAGGGAGTCTTTCCAAGCCACCAACAAGTCTCCAGCAACACTCGACGCATCGATCATCATGAAATTGGAGAGCGACCCCACACCAAAAGAGCTCTACTTGAGGCTTGAGCATGAACCAAACTTTGTCTCCTGAAGAAGAATAACGTCGCAACACCACTCTGTAAATCTTGATCCCAAAGCTCTTCTTTTTTCCGAGTCACCCAAACCCTTGACATTCCAGGATAGGACTTTCATTTAGGACCCGTAGAAGAGCCCATTGAACACACAACACTCGCTGGAAAGGCTACCTATGTTTTGCGCTTTGAAACAACAAGAAATCCCCAACCTCTTTAGGAGCATTAGATTCTATCCCGACAATGTTTTGATTCACTGTAACGCCCTTTCTAATTCACAGGCCTCGAGCTAAACTGTAAAACTCTTCATCAATATATAGCGGTAGCTCCCACCTTGGGAGTTCACCCAACTTATTTTCGAAAAAAACAAGAATTCCCCTAGGAATCGTCTTGCTACGTCGTCTACTCCTGTAGCTTTTCACGCTTATCCTTTCTTCGCTTAAACCCGCAGTTGAACTTGAGGAGGTCACCGAACCTCCCAACGGCCCTCCTCCCTCCGCATCACAAAAAACATGCCCCCCTGACAACTCAACTACACAACTGAGATGGACCTTCCCACCCTCAGGTCCCATGTCGATGAGCTCATAGATGGGTGTCTTCTTCCTCCTGACGCTTTTCCCCATGAACACCCGCCTCCGACGCAGTGTGGTATGTGGACTTCTCAGCGCAAACAGATCTAGGAACAACGACCCGGTCTGCGTGGCAGCCCGAGTTTACTAGTTGGCATGAACTCAAATTTGAGCGAAATTCGGTCAAATATCGATATCCATTCAAAATCGAAAATCGATCAAAATTGTCGAAATGATCGAAATATGAGCCCCCCAGTACAAAAAATGATCGAAATTTTCGTCGAAATTCGACAAAATTCCGTTTAGGTCGATCACCGAAATGGTGATTGAAACCAACATTTAGGGCCTTGCTAGCGGGCTCACCGCATCTAATTCAGTATCGGACCCTGTAATCAGAAGTGGCTTTCCGATTCGGGTAACATTCCATGGATCTACCTGCCCGAAATACATGGAAGGTCAAAGGGCACTATAGATTGCTCGATGAGACATCAAGATGGAGCTGGGAGCCCTAGCAAGTGGCATCAACAATTGCTGATCTTCATGAATCTTCGAAAAGGTAGGCATTCGATTAAATTTTTTCCTTTTGCGGGGAGATCCTCCATTTCTCGATAATCCTCCCCAAAACATGCTCCTGCCATGAATGAAGACTATTGACGTGGCTCCGGCTCCAATGAAGGACCTGCTGCGGTAATCTCCGACGAGCACGGGGGCGGCAGAAAACGAACCTGAAGCTTGAACGAAGCGCGCACACTGAGAGGACACTAGATGACTCTGCAGCCGTCCTATTGGGGCACTCCATAAGAACCAAGGTCACAAAGGGATCTGATTCCGATGAGCGATGATCCGCAAGCACTTGCTTCACCGTGCCAAGTTCCTTCAACGTCGGACCTAGGACTTCCTCAATACGTGAAAGGAAGGGGACACACAACATACGTGCCACCCTTCTCGAACACATTATCTTCCCCATCAGTAAACCTTGGACGCCTCTATGCAACGTCATTTCCCAGTGTTGATCCCAATAGGTGTTCAACTTACGATTTGGATAACCACACACGCAACATCTCCATGCCCCTAGACAAACAACATCTCCTGAAAAATCATCCCCAAACAAGAGCTTAAGGCCATCCTAGATTGTGACGCTCCTGCCCGCTCATCTGGGATACCCGTTTACACAACACTTGTAGTATCATGTTTGTTAGAGATCGCATTAGGTTATTGAAATTTAGGGAAAATTTCTCACGTTTCGAATGACATTCACATTTAATTACCAATTTATATTGCATTAATTTCCATATTAAAATTTACATGTAATAAAATAAACTTCATTGTGTACATGTATCCCAAATTAAAGCAGAAGAGAAAGAAAAGCATTTATAATATCCTGAACAAAAACTACAATATGTGTACCTGACAAGATTAACTGCGGAAACTCAGATTCAGCTTTCATAATACCACGATACATGTGTTTTTCCTGCAATCCTTACATTAGGGAGAAAAGAACATCATCAAATGTTGCACACATCCAATTAATTAAAAATAACAGGTAATTTAGTGGCTCCGAAAGAAAGCAAGTGGGTAGAGTTTGACAATTAAATTTAATGTGCTACTTGCATGGAAATTGGTTTTCAAGTTTGTTCTGTATGTGAATCCCCAAACTTACTTATCCTACCTCAATTACCCATATAGATCGAATTCGTGGTCAGACCACCCACCTTCCAAGAGCCATTAAGCAGACCATCTTTCGAATCGATTGGAGTCTCCCCAATAATGACAGAGAGGCAAAGGAGCATCCAGGCTGCGCCACACTTCTTGCCATTGCCGACTTGGCATTAGGAGCAGTTTCAACCTCATACTTGCGCCTTAAGATCTTCGTCTGGAGACAACATGAGCTCTATCGGTGCCCTTCGTGCCTGCACGAGAAACAAAGGGGAGGAAGAGCGCACGATGAAGCACAGTGCCTTCCCTGGCCGTATCTGATGCATCGTTGGTCACGCTTCCCGTGAGAGACAAGCGTCCAACCTTCCTCTGCCCTAAACTCACCTTTAGAAGTGACCCTAGATCTCCCCATCTCCGCGAGCTTGCCTCCTTCACGCCTCTCTCTCTCTCTCTCTCCCTACACCAGTAGCCCTCCACGCACGCTCTCTGCCCCGAACCTCCCAGTGGAGGCGCTCCCTCTCCCTCTCCCTCATTTCTCCCTACTACGTCTCTTTGGACCCAAGGTTTTAAATTTTTTTATCGGATATTGTATCGACACCATGTCGAAATGAAATTTCGATAAATTTCGGTCCCATGTTGAAACCAAAATTTCAGTGAAATTTGACCAATATTTCACGAAATCTGAAAACATGGTTGCCTTGGACCTCCTGTGCATTGAGCGCATCATCCAAATTCGGTATTCCCATTTGGTTATAGCTACTTATGTAATTATACAGATTCACATCAGCAGCCATCACATGTTATTTTGTTGTGTTTTCGCAAGGCCATTCATTTATACATAAAAATGTAGTACCCCAAATTAATATCTATTGTCCTTAAACTGTAAGCAAGGAATGCCGAGGTACACATTATTTGCTATTTTCAATTATATATTTGAAATTATGGTCATTTATTTTTTTTTCTGGAATGATATATTACGTAATTATTGGGAATTGACAGTTGCAGGATTGTGAAATGGAATGAGATAATCATTTTATTTTAAATACTGAGAAGCTAGTTGCACTAGATTTTTAGGAATTATTAATTACAAAGATGCAATAAACTATGGGAGGAATAATTTAGATAAATCATCTTAAAATAAAAAGTCAAATACTCAAGTCTGTTAGTTGATTTAAGCATGATCCATATTTGGTTGAAGTCCTAAATACGTAACAAAGCCCAACGGCCCCAACCTGATACTATTGTGTACCGGGGAGCAGATTAGGTTAACTGTCCAATGCCTATGCTTACTTTTGAGATTCTATAATGGGCAATTTGTTTTTTTTTACCGTAAAAGAAGCTCAAGTACTGAACTAATTTTGTGGTGAACGTGTATTTTACATGCAATCAAATATTTCAGATTGGAGACTTCTTAAGTTATACTATCAGCAGCATTTTTGATTATATATTCCCGCATTAAGTAAAAGACGATCAGTGACTATCAATTATGTTTTTCTATAGTTTTCCAAATTAAAAGCTCCAATCTATTATACAGCCATCGGCGATTATTCTTAGAACAAATATCACTTTATTTTTACTTCTATCAGATCACAAGTCATGCATACATGAAGAAAAATTTTCCCATGAGAATGCACTCAATGCTTGGTTCTGCAGCAAGAGCTGCCAGAAGGTCAGGCTTATTGCAGTTGTCTCTTCTTGCTATATCTTTGTTTTTTGCTATGGAATATGTGAATATTAAACTGTCTACTCTTGCACATTTTTGTGGTTATGCAAAGAACTTATGCCCTTTCTTTATTCACCACAGTTGTATACGTAGTAGCATACGATATAGAATCCTTTCTGCATGAATTGCTTTTCCAAGAATTAATATATGTTGGACAATAATGCTGAAGTTATTTGCGATGCAGCAAAGCTGTATACCATTTGTCACAGAACAACATTCCATCTTTTTATGATGTTCGCCTTGATGGTTAGTATCTTGGATTAAGTTGGGCAAACAGTCCTCTCTCAGGCCATAGCTTTCTAAGTTGGAAAACGAGATTCATCAAAATTTGTGAAAATTTTTTTCCTGTGTTGCATCTCGAAATTATTTTAAGTCTCACCTTTTTATATTGTTCACTGTAAGTTCTGAAGCAAATCTGCTGTTATGAGGAGAAGGGAAGAAATTCTTAGAATTTTTTTGGTCAAAATTATGTTTGAGTAGATGATTGTTAACGTCTTGTTGTCAGCCTTTGGCTTTCGAGAAAAAGGAAACCTAAGTTCAATTCATTTAAATAATTCTGCAACTTGTCCCAAGGTTAATATTTTTTTCACAAGACCATAAGATAACCCTTAAGATTCATATATTTAGGTAAAATGAAGCGTCAGTGAGAACCAAGTTGCGTTCACGTCTCTGGTTGACCATAATCCAGTCCTAGCCTGAAAGCTACAAGTCTTTTCTTAAAAAAGATATATGTTTAAGAAATACAAGTATTGTGCAAGTACTAGTTAAGATGGAGTTCATAACAAGAGGCATGTTTCTTATCTAAAAGATGATAAGAATACATATTGCATTAACTTGTGTGCTTAGTAGCTCTTTGAAAAATAACTTGTGTGCATAGTATCACCCACTTTATCTTTCTTTCACAATCTCACTAAGGCTTTCATTTGGTTAAATATTTAGACAGGAAATGGCTAACTTTGATTTTAATTTTTGCATGAAAAACCAAGATATTTCAGACTTCCAAGGAACTGAAATTATCGAGAAGCTAGATATGCCTATTAATTTTAGCACAAATGCAACTTTTTTAACTATTTATTGTCAGTGACTTGTTTTTTTTGTTCTAATCATCTTTTGTGGTGCAACCAGGTGTACATGGGTTTACGTTCTTACGTTGGAGTTTTGAATACACTCTCCGATGGTTTTTCTTGGTCAGTCTTAAGATCTGATCATGTAGATCTCAAAGTCCAATCTGCGGATAAATTTGCCCTTACAGCAGAAAGTAACACAAAGTTAGCTGTTGCTCTGACTATTATGGAGGAATGCTTTCTCCCAATGATAGATCCAAGAACTAGAATAGATATGATACCTCATTTGTTGTATAACGGGGGGTGAGGCTTCTATGGATTTTCTTTTGCCTCTATGCATTTGCTTGCCAATTTCTCTTCCTGTCATTTTTATGTGAAAAGCTGACACTAGTTTTAATATGCCGATTTCTGAATAGTTTTCCCATCGAATTTTCGCAGGAGGATCAAATTGCTGTTGATTTTCATCTTGTGAATAATTTAGGGCAGTTGATAAAATGTATGCTATGCGGATCTAAGTATGCCTTTTGAACATCGGCTACATTTGCAAGATTAACACATTTAGAAATATAAGTGCCCGAGATACGTCAATGCACATATAGTAGGATTTTGGTCCGAGTGCAAAACTGTTTCCTGTTGCACTAACTATGATAGATCTCTTCTTCAATTCTACTCTGGGATATTTGCAATGGGAAACACTCTAACAAACATAAATATACCATTGTAAACTGAATTAGTTACAACAACAACTACCACAACACTGACTTTTCCCGCATTATGTAGGATCAGCTATATGGATTATTTGCCTCCATTTACATCTATTGAAAAGCGAATTGGTTATATGAAAAATAGTGAGATGGAATCACGGTTCACAATATCACGATATATAGGCGATATATTGCCGATATATCGATATCGCGATGTGGGTATCGGTATTCATATATAGATATATACACACATCCTTTTCCAGGATATCAGGCGATATCTCGCGGGATATCGTCGATATATCACCATATCGCTAAAAAATGTTTGATTTTTCTGTACAAAATTTCTCAGATATTGACCAATATTGTTGATATTTCATCAATATCTATATGAATCAATGATATTGCACTTGTAAGCTTGATTTCACTACTTATGTTGCTACTCCTAGTAGCACGATATTTGCGATATATTGGTATCGACAAGATGTGGGTACCAATATTCGTACACACATAACCTTTTCCAAGATATCGGGCGATATCTCGTGAGATATCAACGATATATCGCCATATCGTTAAAAATGATTGCTTTTTCTGTACAAAATTTCTCGGATATCGACCGATATTGTCGATATTTCACCGATATGTATATATCAATGATATTACTCTTGTAAGCTTGATTTTCACTACTTATTTGCTACTCCTAGTATTAGAACACATTTAGTGTGTAAGTACACCCCATTCTTGTATATAAATGTGTATATGTATGTTATTTATTGTTTTAATAACTAGGATGATAATAATTTATTAAAAAAATTGTTTTTTGCACTATTTTCAAGATTTTCATTGCTATCATCGATATATCCTTTTCCGGGTGGACCAATACGATATCGATATCGATATTTCCTACCTTGGATGGAATGAGATAATTTTGCTAAATGGATAAGATTTTTATGTAGTGCGATACCCTAAAACCCTAATTACACATAAGAAAATACAATAGAGTTCTTAACATGACTACTAGAACTACACAACAACAACAACAAAGCCTTTTCCCACAATTAAGTAGGGTCGGCTACATGGATTCTTCGCCTCCATTCAGATCTATCTTGGGTCGATCCCGGGCTTATATTCAAAAAACTAAGATCCCTTTCTATAGTCTCTTTTCAACACTTCTTGGGCCGTCCTCGCCCTCTCTTAGCCGGCTCAACATCCCAACACTCGTATCTCCTAACCGGTGCATCAACTGATCTTCTTTGCAAATGACCAAACCATCTTAAGCTGTCTTTCTCGCATCTTATCCTCGATCGGAGCTACACCAACTTTCTTTTTGATTGCGTCATTCCGAATCCGATCTTTATCTGTGTCCACACATCCACCTTAACATTTTCATTTCTGCTACAACTATTCTCTGCACATGTCTATGGTTCACAGGCCAACATTCAGATCCATAGAGCATAACAGGTCTCACGGTTGCTTTGTAAAACTTTCCTTTAACTTTTAAAGGAATTTTCTTATCATAGAGAACAACAGAGGTTCCTATCCACTTTAGCCAGCCTGCATTTATTCTATAAGTAGCATCTCTATCAATTTCCTCATCATGTTACAAAATAGATTCCAGATATCTGAAAGAAACTCTCTTCTGAATGTTATCGTCACCAATCTTCACATCGATTCCTTCGCCATTGTTTATATCAAAGATGCACTTCATATATTCCGTCTTAGACCTACTCAAGACCTTAAATGTCGGATTTCAGTTTCGTTTCGGTGACTGACCGAAACAAAATTTCGGCCGAATTTCGGTCATTTCGGTCGTTTTTTCAACTAAGGCCTCCAAATTTCGGTCGATATAAGACATTTCGGCTGGATTTCGGTTACCCACCGAAACCGAATTCCGGTCGAATTTCGGCGATATTTGAGGCCATGGCCCTACTTATACGAAACTCTTTAGTCTCCAACTCATGTCTCCAGACCTCAGGATTCTCATTTACTCCATCTTTAGTCTCGTCAATCAACACAATATCATCATCAAATAACATGCACCAAGGTAACTCATCTTGAATGTGACTTGTCAACTCGTCCATAATCAAAGTAAAAAGAGATGGACTCAAAGCCGAACCTTGATGTAAACCAATGTTGATGTCAAAATAGCCAGTCTTCCCAGACAGGATTTTTACACAAGATAAAGCCCTATCATACATGTCCTTTATGAGGTTAATGTATATGACATGTACTTGTCTCTTCTCTAAAACTCTCCACAATATCTCTCGTGGGACCAAAACATAAGCCTTCTCCAAATCAATAAAGATCATATGGAGGTTTTTCTTTTTAGCTCTTTAAATCTCCATTGTTCTCCTCAGCAAATGGATGGCTTCAATAGTTGAGCGATCTGTCATGAATCCGAATTGGTTTTCTTTTATGTTGAAAATTTGCCTCAACCTTCTTTCGATCACACACTCCCAAATTTTCATAGTGTGACTCATTAGCTTGGTACCTCCGTAATTTGAACAAATTTGAATGTCTCCTTTATTCTTATAAAGAGGCACCACAATACTCCTCCAATTTTTAGGCATTTTCTTGCTTCTCCAAATAACATTGAATAGATTCGTAAGCCAAGTCGAACCACGCTTACTTAAAACCCTCCATACTTCTACAGGGATGTCATCCGGTCCTACACCTTTCCCAGGTCTCATAACCTTCAAAGCCTCCTCTATTTCATTTCTTTGTATCCGTCTATAGCTTGTAAGATTCAAGTAACTTTCACTACTATCTAGATCACCCAAAGTGATCTCTCTATTTCCTTCCCCAATGAAAAGTTTATGGAAGTACTGCTCCCATCTAGTCTCTATATCCTTCTGAGTAACAAGCACGTGACCATCCTCATCCTTAATGCATCTCACTTGAGAAAGGTCTTTGATCTTTCTTTCTCTTGCTTTGGCCAACCTGAATATATCTTTCTGCCCCTCGTTAGAGTCGATATTTTTATATAAAACTTCATAAGCTTTTGACTTAGCTTCTCTTACAGCCTTCTTTACTTCCTTCTTCGCTAATTTGTAGTTTGTGACAATTTCCTCCATTCTATCCTTAGACATAGCTTTAAAGCATGCTCTTTTAATTTTTAGCTTCTCTTGCACCACTTCACTCCACCACCAAGCCTCCTTTTGACCTGGAGCTCCGCCCTTTTACTCGCCTAGCATCTTTTTAGTTACCTTTCAGATATAAGATGCTACTGCCTCTCACATCTCGTCTGCACTTCTGCTACAATCCCAAGATAAGTCTTCTAAAACCTTCTCCCTGAAGCTCGATTGCTTCAGTGGAAGATTCCACCATCTAGTTCTAGTGATCTTAGGAACCCTCCTTTTTGGTACTAGCCTTTTTAATTGTACATCCAAGATTAACAAGCGATGTTGGGTTGTCAAACTCTCTCCTGGTATTACTTTGCAGTCTTTACAACACAACTGATCTCTTCTCCTCAATGCAAAGTAATCTATCTGTGTTCTAGTTGGCCCACTCTTATAAGTAATTAAATGCTCCTCCCTCTTCTTGAAGAGAGTGGTTGCAATGAAAAGATCATACGCTGTTACAAAATCCAGAATGACTTTTTCCTCTTTATTTCTATCCCCAAAACCATGTCCTCCATGAATAGTAGCATACCCTGAAGCATCTTTTCTCACATGTCCATTAAGATCTCCACCTATGCAAACCATCTCTCTTTGTGGGATTCCTTGCAAAATTTTATCCAGATCCTCCCAAAAAGCTTGTTTAGTCGTTTTATCTAAACCAATTTGCGGTGCATAAACTGAGATGATATTAAGAATTTCTTCTTCAAGAACCAATTTTAGCAGAATAATCCGTTCCCCGAATCTTTGCACCTCAACCACACAATCTTTCAAATCCTTATGAACAACCACCCCAACACCGTTTCTACCCTTATCTTTACCTGAATACCAAAGTTTAAAGCTAGTCTTCTCGATCTCCCTTGTTTTCTCTCCAACCCATTTAGTCTCTTGAAGACATAGTATATGAATCTTCCTTCTTTCCATCGTATCCACAATCTCCATCAATTTTCCAGTTAAAGTGCCAATATTCCAACTACCAATCCGCAACTTTCGTTGCAATCTCTTTTGGACTAACTTCTTTAGTCGCATGCATCCATTATGCATGAACCCTTGCAAATTTTGGACTGCATCCGGACGGTGATGCAACGGAACTAGCTTAATTACCCGCATGCGTTCCTCATGCGAGAACCCTTGCACATTTTGAACTACATTCAGGTTGCGATGTAGCGGCCCTTGCCAATTTTCATTACATTCGGGCGAGGCAACACGTCGCAAGTAGGGAATGCCCCTACGAAATCTGTATGTTTGCTTAAATCCATGGTGAAAAGATTCGACTGTCATGTGACAACTTCTTAAATAATATTTTTTTAAAAATATTATTTAGGAAGTTGTCTCCGACTGTTTTACGCTGGCTGTCGGTTACCTAATGCAACCTTCTCATTTACCCAGGCTTGGGACCGGCCATGGCAAAGTTAACATGACTACTAGAACTAGAAAGGAAAAAACCGATAAATACTGAAGTCTAAATATAAAGAATGCCAAAACTCCTGTTATCTAGTGTTCATACCCAACTTGGACGTTAACAATGAAATATGTTTCTTCGGAAGAGCTTTGGTGAAAATATTTGCATGCTATAACTTTGCAGAAATGTGATAGGCGATAATCTTGTTGGTTCCACTGACATCGGCTGATAGGTGTAGGTGGATCAAACAATATGACTACTCCAAACAACCAACTTAAACAACCATGACGTTATGTAGTACTTTTAATCACATGATAAATAATCAACCACAAATGCACATGTAGTTAACATAGAAACCCTCCTTTGTAAAAACCGTGACACCATCTCCCGACTCAGGCTTCCAACCTAACTACACAAGCCCTCCACTAACTTAAGTTGCTTATGCGAGCAACCCAACCATATTACAACTTGAGTTGATTACGTGTGCAACTCAATCATATACTTGTAAACAAACTTAACCTTAATATTAAAGTTAATATGCAATAATGAAAATTAAAGCGATCTTATAGAAAGAGGATCATGCTCGTAAGAATTGATTGCAGAACACCAAAGCTGTAGGCATGAAAAACAGAGCAGAAAATAGCTCTTTGATCTTTCTCTTGGAGTTAGTGTGGAAAGAATATATATGAGTGCTCTTGTTGTGTATTGTAGAAGTGAGGTATGTGGTCCTATTTATTGGTCTCAGATTCCCATAACCATTGGAGATAGTTTTGGTAAGGAAGAAAATCTGAAATGCCATATCCAGAAAAGGATCGATCTATGAAAATTGATGATTGGTCATAATTCAAAAACATAATTGATTAGTGAAAACTTGATGATCTATCTGATTCATAAATATGATCAATCAGTAAAAACTTGATCTATCAGAATTCAAAAATATGACCGATAAATGAAAACTTGATGATCGATTATTTTGACACTTTGGCCTGAAAGTATAAATCAAAGATCTTGAATTGCAAGATGCATGATTCTTGAGGTCTTTGGCAATTTAAGATAATTACTGAATGCATGACTCAATAAAAGAAAGCTTCATCTTCTTCTTGTGCTTGAGATCCTTTCTTAAGGTCGAGCTCCTCAGGCTTGAACTTGTTCTTGTCCAGTAGCTTTCATGCTCTTGACCTAACTTCAAGCTAATTGCACATGTTTTGTCTATCTACACTAGTTATGTTATCATTAAAATATGCATGCTCATGCATGAGCTAACAAATCTTCCTTTCCACTCGATATCGTTAATTAAATGATAATATACTTATACGTGCTTAGTGGGCTCATGAATAATATGATTAATGGCTAAATATAAGTGGTTGGCTTTTTGTCACAATATATAAGAACTAGAGTTCTGATGGACTGCTGAAGTTCGTTTGAAAAGTTGATAAGGCAACTATTCTCACAAGTTACTTGAGCCATGACTCCATAATCTTCCACTACATTTGATCTCGAAACAATTGTCTTCTTTTTACTGCACCAAGCGACTAGACTCCCCCAACATGGCAAAACCCGTGGTGGATCATGTGTTCTCTGGAGAACTAGCGTAATATGCACGTGCATAGGATGTAGCAACTATGTGACCCATCAACAATATAGAACAATCTTTTGCTTAGTGAATTCTTCACGTACATGAGTATAAGTGGAACATCATGGCGATGAATATACTTTTGCTTCTCCATATACTGGCTGGCTTTGCTTAGGGCATAAGAGATACGCATATTGACTGTAAGATGTAAAAGTTTGCCCATTAGGCTCTTATATTGCGTAGTATCCTCAAACAAATGATCCATCGAGTTGGCATGACTTTGAAACTCAATGAGAATAGAGGATAATTATAAATAAACTAAACCTACATCTATGAGAATGTTGAGGTGGTACTTTCTCGAGGATAAATGGAGTCCTCGAGAGGCATGAGTGATCTGAATCGGAAGAAGTATCTTAGGTTTGAGATCCTTGGTGATATGCATCTTCTTAGAATGTTCTTGGTCTTGAGAATGCCTTGGCTGTCATCTTCAGGAATAAACACATCATCAACATATACGATAAGAATCGTGGTTCTTGAAGCACATCTTCAAATAAACATGGTAGGATGTGACATAGTTCTGTACAAATCAAGTGAGCTTATCTTCAAGGTTAGTATGTTAAAGCAGGCTTGTGGGCCTTTGCTTTATGCCCTAGATAGTCTTATGTAGATGCCATACATACTCCCCATCAAAGGTATAACTAGTGGTTGTGCTATAAAGACCTCTGTAAGATCATTGAGGAAAGCATTCTTGACATCTTACCTAAAAATTAACAGATAATTGTCTGGAAAGATCCCATCACGACCAATAGATAGAAAGCCTCAAAATAATCCCCGACATAGGTTTGGATTAAGTCCTTAGATGCTAATCGGGCCTTTAGTCTTTTGACGAACCTATATGCATTGTAAAGTATGTTCGGTTGTAAAGATCAATTTGCAAGCTACATGAGCAACACTTGTGGATCAGGGCACAAGATCCTAAGTTCTCCTTAAAGTAAAAGCATCCATCTCCTCAATATGTAGCATGCCCTTATCCTATATCTTAAAGATCGATATTATGACCACACGGATGAGACATCACCATAAGATCTTTTGTAAACATCCAATCAAAACTACGTAACCCATCAATACAAGTAAAGTTTGATAGAGGGTGCGGAGTACATTGCTTTTTGGACTTCCTTAGAGCAATATGGAGTTCAATAAAGGGAGAGGTATGCCTAATAGCATTTGGTGAGGGACCATCTGTTTCGTTATCATCAACTTGTAAATCATGTGTGTTGGGAGAAAATGATAATATGTTTATTTCAGGAACCCTAGGCTCTCTTGTATAGAGGAGAGACCTCTGGGTAAATTACATAAGATAGGCATAAGAAAATAAAATAACTGAAACGGTACATAGGAACATAGAAATATCTCTACACTCCCCCTTAAGATGGAGCATAGATATCAATCATGCTTAGCTTGGACGAACACTTCTGAAATGGTGCCCTGAGCAATGCCTTAGTAAAGATGTCTGTTGTTTGTTCTCCTGAACTGACATGAGAGGTAGAAATCAAACCCTTCTGGATCGTATCTCTAGTATAATGGCAATCCACCTCAATATGCTTGGTTCTTTCATGGAATGCGGGATTATTTGCAATAAATAAAGCAACTTGAATATCACACTGTAGCTGCATGGGGAGAGGTACATCTATGTGCAAATCTGCTAACACTCCTCGAACCCACATCATTTTGTGCTCGCTTGAGCCATAGCCCTGTATTCGGATTCAACACTTGATCTAGCCACAACCGTTTGCTTCTTGCTTTTCCAAGAAACAAGAGAACTACCAACAAAGACAACAAAGCATGAAGTCGACTTTCTATCTTTAGGGCATCCTACATAGTTTGCATTCGCGTATACAGACACCGAAAAACTTGCTCCCTTCTTGAATAATAATCCTGTACATGGAGAAGATTTCAAATATCTCAAAATCATATATATAGCATCCATATGAACCTATCGGGGCTGCTCCATAAATTGACTCACTCGACTCACTGTAAAGGCGATATCGGGTTTAGTAATAGTAATATAGAGAAGCTTTCCAACTATCTCTCTATATTTTTTCTGTCAACCTCATCCGTATCATCATCGTACAACTTCATACTGAGGTCGATTGGGATACTAGATGGTCGACACCCGATCATACCTATCTCAACAAGCATGTCTGTAACATATTTCCTTTGGGTCATTACAAAACCCTGCGCATTCCTAGCAAATTCCAACCCTAAGAAATACCTTAGGGTATCAAGATCTTTGGTAACAAAATGATGACCCAAAAATTCTTTTACCATCTTGACCCCCTGCACATCATCTCCTGTAATAAGTATATCATCCACATATACCATAATGACAACAATACCTCTAGATGTTTTCTGCAGAAAGAGTGAATGGTCTGCATTTGATCTCTTGAATCCTTGCCCCTCAATCAGATCTGAGAGATTCTACCCTTGGACATTGCTTAAGGTCATATATTGCCTTATGAAGTCTACATACCTGCTGACACTCCCCCGCAACAACAAATCCAGGTGGTTGCTGCATGTACACTTCCTCCTGTAGATCTCTGTACAAAAAGACATTTTTAGCATCTAGCTGAAGCAGAGGCCAATCACGTGCCACAACAACCTGTAAGGAGTACACGTAACGTAGAGTGCCGAGCCACTAGAGAAAATGTATCCAAGTAATCAATGCCGTAAGTCTGAGTAAAGCCCCGTGCTATTAATCTTGCCTTGTAGCGATCAAGGCTGCCGTCTGCATGATATTTGACAGTAAACACCCATTTGCAACTGACAATAGATGCTCCAGGATGTGGAGATACCAAACTCCATGTACCACGTGATTGCAATGCAACCATTTCTTCCTCCATAGCCAAACGCCAATGACCACCCTTCTAGGCCTCCTGATAATTACATGGAATGTCCATGACGGAAAGAGCCACTGCAAATTTATGAAAGTCCCCAATTAGGCGATGAAAGGAAACTTGAGAAGCAAGAGGGTAGGAAACGCTAGACTGCTTCTGCTTTCGAACATCAATAGGTACATCCAGATCATTGTGAACCTCCTGCATCTGTGAGCTATCCCCTTGCATTGATTCTTGCACATATATATCTCTAAGCCCATAGTTAGGAACAATAATATCAGGACAAACCTGGAGAATAGTGAATGATGGGTGTGGTCCATGAGCAGAAGTTGTGTGACGGGTATAAAATTTTGGTAAAATCTGGGGGTAACGGAGGTGGTGGAGGAGGTGCTGGAGGAGATGGTGGTAACAGACTCATAGGTGGAGGAGGTACATAAACCCCTCATCAGTACCTGGCGAAGCCAATCTGTCACCTTTAGGAGAGAAAAACATCACAGACTCAAAGAATGTGACATCCGCATTGATATAGTGTTGGGAAAAATAAGAGACTTGTTTATTCCACACTCCCTAGGCTCTCTTATATAGGGGTGTAGCTTATGGGTAAATTACATCGTGTCCATAAGAATATAGAAAATATGAAACAATATAAATAACATAACATATCTCTATACTCCCCCTCAAGATGGAGCATAGATATCGATCATGCTCAGCTTGGACGAGCACTTTTGGAATGGCCCTCTAAGTAACGCCTTGGTAAAGATATCTGCAGTTCGGTCCCCTGAGCTAACATGAGATGTCGAAATATAACCCTTCTGAATCATATCATGTATATAGTGACAATCAACCTCAATGTGCTTGGTTCGTTCATGAAATGCTGGATTATTGACAATAAATATAACAGCTTGATTGTTGGTCCAATTGGCGTTACTTCTCTTAGAATAGTTTAAGATAGTGCGTTCCATTTTGTGATATACTCCATCATCACCTAAATAAGCTAAGTAATTCCTTTGGTGCCCATCTTTTTCCTTTCACCGTATTGGCAACGTGTCTTGTCGTAAGTATACAATCTATTGGTAGACCATATTTCACTTTTGTTAAGGAGATGTTTTCTAAAACATGATAATTAAACTAAGTGGTTTTGCAATTAACAAATTTTTTTTAGATCACTATAAAGTGTTTTTATGAATTTAATCTAAGGCTTGTACTTTCTTTTTCAATAATAACTATCTTAACTGTAGGGAATATGAATCTTTATAAAGAATTCTTTTTCAATATACCATTTCCCCAATTGATCTCTTATTTTCTAATTTGGATTAGGATATAATTGTGACGATGGCTAGAGTTTGTGTGCAATCATGTAGTTACACGGCCAAAAATGTCACTTTTAAGGACAACCGTGTGCTTTTTTACTTTATACCTTTTTCATTCAGAAAAAAAATGATTGTTCTTCAAAGCGAAAAAAATCTTAAAACAGATGCGTCAATCTTCTCAAGCCATAATAATTTTAATTTACTATGTAAATACACTATTTTTCTGCTTCAGGTTTAATAAGATGGCCGATGCAATTGGCACAAAACTTAGACCATCAAGTTACTTTGGAAAATTACAGACACGAGTCACACAAACTTAGCTTGTTTAGTTGCTTGTGGACTTTGAAAATCACAGACACACAAAACTTAGCCTAGTAAGTTTCTTTCTGACTTGAAAATTACACACAGAGATATACATATAAAGATGTGGTACCCGACCTCTCGTTGTTGTCTTCTTTCAAATGTTCTCCCATTCCATCTGCTAGTTTACATGTTTACATGGTATGCAGATCAAAATTTGCACGTCTAAATTATGAAGACTTCTTCACTGTCGTCTTGGAAAAAGATGATTCTCTGATCTCTGTAGCAACAATCAGGTATTAACCTGTTAATAGACAAGCTTCTGCTTATAACAAAGAGAATATCATTATACCTATTCATATGTGTATCTCATTTCACATACATTTGGAGGCTGTGAGAAAATGCATTTATATTTCTCAATAAAATTAAAAGTTGATTTTTTTTGTGGTCCTAGTTTTAAATTTATTTACTTCTTTATAAAGTTCCTTTTATTTTTTTGTTTTATACTGCCATTTGAATCCACAACTTCAGAGTGCACGGAACTATGGTTGCTGAGATGCCATTAGTTGCAACTTGCAGTGAGCATCGCCGTCAAGGAATGTGCAGGCGGCTGTTAGGTGCAGTTGAAGAGGTGCTTTGACTACTTTTTGATAAAAACTTCGAAACTTTCTAACATAGTACTTTTAGTGGAATATTTATTTCTTTTGTCTTCGTCTTGGCTATTTCTCAGTGAATTTATCTCATGAACTGTATTTCCTACTTTCTGGTCTGCTGTGTTTTCTGCAGTTAAACAGATGATTGTAATACTGATAGTTGAGAATAATGAAGGGTTGAGTTTATCGTAGCTTACCAATAATCCATATATTGTGTGCGTCAGTGGTCGGCTGGCCGGGTTGCTGACTAAGGATTAACCGGCTGTCGAGAGACTAAACGGATTTAATCGGATTTTAGTCGGTTTTATATATTTTAATTATTTTAATATATAATCATTATAGGTATTCCTATATTTTTACACACATCTGTACATTTTCTATACTATCATATGAAAGAAAAGGAATAATTGAATTCTAGTCGACATTAAACTTCTTAGATAAAGTTTGCTGTATAAAAAAGCTGAAAAAAGACATCTTAGATTAGTCGGTTTGTATAGTCTTGTTGGATGGGTGGGGGGGGGGGTCCCTACTCGGTCTTAGTGGTCACTACTTGGGCAATCAACTAATCAGCCATTTTCTGCAAGTTTGGTAGTATGTGGTCTTGCATTTGGTCCCTCAACACCTTCTAAGAGATTTGAGTGAGAAGTATCCCAGATACCTCGCTTTTAGGCCTCTTCTCTTGTTGAGTAGGGCGGACATCATGCTCGTTGTTAACCATGGAAAGTAATTTTTTGGAGCTTATTGTGTTCATGTTTCAATGAAAATGTATATGAATGCGACTTGTATGTTTCAAAGCCAAAGGATGACTAACTGAAATGGATAGTCGTCCACATTTTATCAACAGAAGAAAAAATGGTACAAGTACATAGAAGTTGTATTAGTTCCTATCTAGAAGATGAAGTTGTATTATTAGTGCTATCTTGATAATATTGCCGTTATTATAATACCTAATTACATCTATCGAGGCAAGTGTCAATATAATTTGTGTAAAAGAGTTAAAGTTAATTTAAGATAAAACTTTGATTGTTAATAAGACTAATATTTACGTGGTTGTCATGGCAAGAAGCAATTCTTACTTCTCATGAAATGAAATTCTTCAGTTGGTTGTTTCTTCAAGCAAATGGCCAGATATGGTGGTCTATACTTGACCTAGCTCTTGATCCAATCATTAAATGTTAAGACATTTGTAATTGTGTCTCCATGTGGAGAGTTATTTAGTCTCACATTTCCATGTGTCGGGATTTGGTTGAGTTTATGGGGTTATAAATAGGGCTCCACGTTTGTCATTAGGAAACTTAATAGAATATCTGGTCTTAAAGGTTTTCTCCCATGGTTACACCTACGCCTAATGGAGTAGGGTTTCAGGTAAAGTCATGTTTCTTCATGTTTCTGATTACATATTTATTATTTATATAATTACACGATATCAGAGCAAGTTGGTCTTGGATTCATATCATCTTCGATGTTCAGTTTTATGTTACCATAAGAAGAAATCATCCCTCCCAAGAACCCTACTTGAAATTTGTAATGTAGTTTTGTCATTTTTGTTGAAAGGTGATATATAGTATCAATATGCTTTGCAATGATTGCATCCTCCAGTAACTAACATTAATGTTGTGTTTCCCTCCATGAATTCCTAGATCTTTCAACGAGGAAATGTATAGAACTGTCAAGATGCAACATAAACCAAGTCAACTTCAAAGGTCATCCCATGAATGTGCAAACGAGCGAGGGGAGTAGCACCATGGAGGTTCAAGATATGCACACACAAATATCGATCCTACTTCCAAGATCAACCCATCGCATACACTACTCCATAGGATGGTGTAGAGATCAAGGCCCTGAATGTCGGTTTCGGTCACCATTTCAGTGACCGGCCGAAACAGAATTTCGGTCGAATTTCGACCGAAATTTCGGTCATTTTTTGTACTGGGGACCCCATATTTTGATCATTTCAGCCATTTCAGTCAAATTTCGATTTCAACTGGATATTGATATTCGATAGAAATTCGACCGAATTTCACTGAAATTTGAGGCCACGGCAGAGATATATTTATATTACGTTATTTCCTGTATTGTTTAGAACCCACTTAATGGTCTAGTGGTAGTACAGTGTGTTTACCACACAAAAGACCAGGGTTCAAATCCCACTCTTACAGTGGTTGCGTTAGGTAGTCGACGGCCAGCATAAAAAATAGTCGAATCTTTCAACATGGATTTGAGCAAGAATCCATGTAGCTGACCCTACTTGTAGTGGGAGAAGGCTTAGTACATTTTTATTTCCTGTATTGTTTCTTAATTCTCCTTACTTATGAATGTCTTATGTAATTTACCCATAGTCTACTCTCCTATATAAGAGAGCCTAGGGCTCATGGAATAAAGAAATTATTCTATTTTCCCAACATGGTATCAGAGCCACGGTCCTAGACTGATGCTCCGTACCCTGTAACCCTAACCCTACCCACCCGCCCGCCGCCACCTCTCCCTCTCTCGCCGTACATGGCCTCATCGCCTGCAGCCCTGTTGCACATGGCCTGCAACCCTACGGTCCCATGCTTGTCGTCTTGTCGCAGGCTTCGTGGCCACGCCACCACCCTGCTGTACGTGACGTAACAACCTTTGTGGCGTCGCCACCCGACCAGCCGCAACCCTTGCGGCCCCAGCCACCAATCCTTGTTCCGCCCCAAGCCCTAGGGCCGCCAACCACCTGCCCCTGTTTCGCAGTCTAGCGGCTACTGCTGTCGGCTGTCGACTCCTGTAGTTGCTGGCTATCCATTCATCGGCTCGTTGCTGGACTTCAGCTAGGATAATGATTTGGATGCATAAGTCTACATATGCATTCAAATCCATTCATGTGTGTGTAGACACTCATTCATTGGTCGACATAACCCCTGTATTCTTTCATCGGCATTATGTCAGAAACAAAAGTTGATGTGCCTGCCACATGCACTTTTCGTAGTTTAGCGCCTATCGTCAAGATGGACAGGACGAGTTATGAGCTCTGGGCTACGCAGTTCATGAGTCTCATGAATGAAGACGAATGATAAGAAGCATATTCTTACTGAGGAGGAGTCGGTGGAGAAGATGGGTGAATGCCTCATGGGAGGAAGATGATGCATATGCCAAGGTTTGGCTTTTAGGTACATTGGCGATCGAGATTGCCAATGATGTGTTGCATCAACCCACCGCCAAGGCGATGTGGGACATCCTTACTGCTACTTACTCTCAGGCAAAGAATAAGACGAAGATTCTGCAACTCCAGCATGATATTTTCACTATCAGGCAGAATGGACGGCCTCTTCATTCACTATATACATCCCTACGTGGAATGTTCGAGAAGCTCCATAATTTTATGCCTCTTGTAGCTACTCCGGAACAACACGAGACTTATAGGAACGCAACCCTGGTTGGTGTATTCCTAGCAACCCTAGACCCTGAGTATGAGGCTGCTCGTTCTCAGATTCTGGCCGATGCCACTATTCCTCCCATGGAGGAAGCTTTCCGTCGGCTTAGTAGGATAACATTTCCATCTACTCCTGTTAGTAAGACTTCCTCAACAATGGATGCATCTCGAGGTCGAGGAGGTTCTTCTCAGTTTCATGGACGTGGACCTCGTGGACGAGGAGGTCGTATTCGTCAGCCGTGCGCTTACTGACACCGTCCTGGACATACAGAGGATACATGCTATTCCAAGTATGGATTTCCCGTTTCTGCATGAGTGGCTGAACATGTTGAACTACCTGCTGCTTCCACTTTGGATCAGAGATTTGATGATCTTGTAGCACAACTGAGGGGCATTATACCTCCCTCCAACTCAGTTGCTTCTTCATTGGGCCCTGGGAGCCATTCAGATGTGGTCGCTTTAGCATCTTCTTGTACCTCAGGTAGCACTTTTGCACTTAGTACCTGTAGTAGATATGATGTTACAGAATGGATCGTGGATTCCGGTGCTACACATTACCTTTGTGGAGACATGGGTCAACTTACAGCTTACAGACAGATTCACCCGGGGACGAGCTGTGATTATAGCTGATGGAACTCATTCTCTGATCACAGGACAGGGGGAGATCAGCCTAACTCCATCCATGCGTCTCCAGAATGTGCTTCATGCCCCTGACTTTTCTATGAACTTGCTATCTATTAGTCAGATTACGAAAGATCTAAATTGTCGAGCTATTTTTGACCCATCTTCTCTTGTATTTTAGGACATCCTCACGGACAAGGTGATTGGCTGTGGCCGTGAGCAGGGCGGTCTCTATCATTTGGTTCGCACACCTTATGCTGTCACTATCTCTCATTCTGCTGGACTTATCTCCCCCTTTACCTAGCACTTGCGTTTTGGTCATATTCCACTTCAGAAGTTGTCGTGTTCTACCTCAGATTTATCCTCACTCATCATTTCAATGTGAGGCATGTCAGTTGGGAAAGCATCATAGGGCTACTTTCCCTAGTCATCAGAATCGAAGCAGTAGCTCCATTTTTGAGTTATTTCATATAGACATTTGGGATCGTGGTCGTGTTCCTGATCATCAGGGACATGTTTTATCTTGTTGCTGTTGATGATTTTTCTCGCTTGTCTTGGGTCTTTTTATTAAAGAATAAATCAGATGTTGGGGATGTTATCAAGAATTTTATCAATGAAGTGCAGAATTTCTTCTCTTCGTCTGTAAAATTTGTGCATACTGATAATGCTTTGGAATTTTGTACTTAGACTCTTTCTAAATATTTTTTTGTCCATGGTATTTTCATCAAACGTCATACGCTTATACTTCCCAGCAAAATGGTGTAGCAGAAAGAAAGCATCGCAACCTACTTGATATTACCAGAACTCTGCTTATTCAGAGTCATGCCCCACATTGGGGTGATGATGTTCTTACGACATGTTATCTTGTCAATCGCATGCCGTCGTCGATCTTGGATGAGAAAATTCCCTTTTCCATTGCATTTTCTAAGAAGGAATTGTTCTCGCTTACTCCTTGTGTGTTTGGCTCGATTTCCTTTGTCCACCAACTATCCCCAGATATTGACAAGCTCTCTCATAGAGATGTCAAGTGTGTCTTTGTTGGGTACTCCAGGACACAGAATGGGTACATGTGGTATGATCCAATGCGCAGAAAGTATTAAGTTAGTGCCGATGTCACTTTTTTCGAGTCCGTGATGTATTTCTCTCCTATAGGTGATCGGTTGACGATCCGACACTGATGATGATATATACATGCCACCACCACCACCATTTCCCAATGCATCTCCACCACCACCACCTCCTTCACCACCATCATTACTACTACCTACGCCATTGCCACCTACAATAGTCCCAGTTCCACCATTGCCACACCACTATACCCGTTGGCCTGCTTCTGCTCATGGACACCGCTCATCATCTAGCACGCATGTGGTATGTTCTGATAATACATTTTCTAATGATGGGTCTAATAGTCTACCTGAGCAGGATCCTTTACATGGGCCAGAGGTGGAGGGTGCCGATTTGGAGCTACCTATTGCGCTTCGGAAGTAGAAGCGTAGCTGTGCATCATATCCTATAGCATCCGTGGTCTCCTTTGATCGCCTGATTGGTGATTTCAGGAATTTCGCAGTGGCATTGTCAGTCGTGGCTGTTCCACGGAATTATTAAGAGGCACTGAAGGACAGTCGGTGACGTTTGGCTATGGAGGAAGAGATGACTGCTCTTCAGTCGAGAGGTACTTGGAGCCTCATTTCTGCTCCTATTGGAGCGTCTACTGTGAGCTGTAAATGGGTGTTTACAGTTATGCAAAATGCAGATGGCAACGTTGACAGATTCAAGGCACATCTAGTTGCACGAGGTTTTACTCAGACATATAGGGTGGACTATCTTGACACTTTTTCACCAGTTGTGAATCATTCCACCTTATGGATTCTTCTCTCTGTTGCCGTGATTCGTGATTGGCTATTGTTTCAGTTAGATGTCAAGAATGCATTTCTGCATGGTGATCTTCAAGAGGAAGTCTACATGCAAAAACCATCTGGATTTGCTGTTGAGGGGGAGTATTCACAGGTGTGTATACTTCATAAGACGATCTATGGCCTTAAGCAGAGTCATAGAGCTTGGTTCCTGAAGCTTTCAGACTTGTTTGGGAAACATGGGTACACGCATTCGAACGCAGACCATTACCTTTTTATACAGAAAACATCCAGAGGTATGATTGCTATCATGGTATATGTTGATGATATTCTTGTTACAGGAGATGACATACAAGGAATCAAGAGGGCAAAAGAGCTTCTGGGTCGTGAATTTGTCACCAAGGATCTTGGAGCTCTTTGATACTTTCTGGGACTAGAATTTGCCAGAAATCAACAAGGGCTTGTGATGATCCGAAGGAATTATGTCACTGATTTGCTAAGTGACACAGGAATGCTTGGATGTCATCCTGCTACCACACCATGGACCCAAGCATGAAACTATATGATGATGATACTGATGAGGTTAATAGGAGGATATACAAAGAGCTTGTAGGGAAGCTTCTGTATTTTACCATTACAAGACTCGATATTTCATATGTTGTTAGTTGGCTGAGCCAGTTCATGGAGCAACCGCGTCAGGTTCATATTGATGCTATACAGATGATACTCAAGTATCTTAAATCATCTCCATGTGCAGGTCTACTGTTTAGAAAAGGCAAGGAGGTCACAATCTCAGCATGCGTAGTTGCGGACTACGCATTGTGTCCAAAGGATAGAAAGTCTACAACTGGATTTGATGTATATGTTGGAGACTCTCTTGTCTCATGGAGTAAGAAGCAAACAGTTGTAGCCAGATCTAGTGCTGAGTCTGAATATATGGTTATGGCCCAGGTTAGTACAGAAATGATGTGGGTTCGAGCTGTACTTACAGACCTATATATAGAGGTTCCCCTTCCTACGGCATTGGAATGTGACAATCAGGCCGCCTTATTTATTGCAAATAATCCAGCATTTCATGAACGCACCAAGCACATCGAGGTTGATTGCCACTATATATGTGATATGATTCAGAAGGGTTTTATTTCCACATCTCATGTCAGCTCAGGGGATCAGACTGCAGATATCTTCACCAAGGCCTTTACTCCGAGGACTTTTTCAGAAGTGCTCGTCCAAGCTGAGCATGATCGACATCTATGCTCCATCTTGAGGGGGAGTGTAGAGATATATTTATATTACGCTATTTCTTGTAATGTTTCTTAATTCTCCTTACTTATGAATGTCTTACGTAATTTACCCATAGGCTACTCTCCTATATAAGAGAGCCTAGGGTTCATGGAATAAAGAACTTATTCTATTTTCCCAACAGATGGTGATGAGCCAAGAAGGCACAAGGAGAAGAGCTGGTTGCTCTGGACACGAGATACATCATTGACGCATGGTGTCTGCATGATGAGTCAGCAACATCGTGAGAGAGAAGACAAGGCGACAATGACATCTTGAAATACTAGTTGTTGCGATGGATTTTCCAATTGGGAACCCTAAATGCTGAAGGAAGTGGGATCAATACATCTTTAGAAAGGAAGAGCCCAAATCTGCATTTAAATTATTAGCCCGACAAGGAGTTTGAAAAAATGTTGCTTCATGGAGTGAAGCCCCATTGTTTTTCTAGGATCTAAAAGAGAAAATGAGCAATTTTTTGTTTGCAATCCGAAAAAATGTCGGTTGAAAATAAATTCTTGAGAAGAAAGAAATTGAGCCTAACATAGCTACACCGACTTAGCTGTTTGTAACAAAAGAATAATGTTGAGTGGCTTTAAAAAAAGGAAAAGGACAACCCATAAGAAAAAAGTGAAGGGCTATTGAAAAATGAGACCGGGCCAAGAGAAAAAAAGGATGATGGTTAGAAAAAAAAGGAAGAAGGGGAAGAGAAATTTGATGAATTTCAGCTCCTACATGGATATGTGAGATGGGGGGGGGGGTTAGATAACATCCCCTTTTTTTGTTTGAGATTGTTGGAAAACGTGACTTCGATGTTTATTCAGAAAACCCTAGGCTCTCTTATATAGGGAGAGACCTTAGGGTAAATTACAGAGAGGTCTATAGAAAAGAAAGAAATAACAACAAACTCCATAAATAAATAATAACACTACTAACTATTTCTACACTCCCCCTCAAGGTGGAGCATAGATATCTATCATGCTCAACTTGGACGAACATCTCTGAAATGGTCCTCTGAGCAGTGGCTTGGTAAATATATCTGCAGTCTGATCTCCTGAGCTCACATGTGCAGTAGATATCAATCCTCTCTGGATCAAGTCCCTAGTATAATGGCAGTCAACTTCAATATGTTTGGTCCTTTCATGAAAAGCTGGATTGTTGGCAATGAACAATGCTGCCTGATTGTCACACTGAAGCTTCATAGGTAGAGGTACCGCTACATATAGATCTTCGAGTACTGAGCGAACCCACATCATTTCCGTACTGGCTTGAGCCATGGCCCTATACTCGGATTCGGCACTGGACCTTGCCACAACGGTTTGTTTCTTGCTTTTCCAAGAAACCAAAGAGCCTCCAACAAACACTGCAAACCCTGAGGTTGATTTTCGGTCCTTAGGACATCCTGCATAATCTGCATCTGCACATGCTGAGACAGATAAGTCCGTGCCCTTTCTGAATAGCAGCCCTGAACCTGGAGAAGACTTTAGATACCTCAGTACAAGGCCTTAAATGTCGGTTTCGGTCACCATTTCGGTATCGACCAAAACAGAATTTCGATGGAATTTCGGTGGAATTTCGACCGAAATTTCGGTCATTTCGGTCATTTTTTGTACTAGGACCCCCATATTTCGGTCATTTCGGTCGAATTTTATTTCGACTGGATATCGATATTCGACAGAAATTCGATCGAATTTCGCTGAAATTTGAGGCCATGCCTCAGTATCATGTGTATAGCGTCCATGTGAACCTGTCTTGGCTGCTCCATAAATTGACTCACCCTGCTAACTGCAAATTGAATGTCTGGGCGAGTTATGGTGATGTAGAGGAGTTTGCCCACCATCTCTCTATATCTCCTCTTATCTACTTCATCAGTATCACCATCATACAGCCTCACGCTGGGATCCATAGGAATACTTGATGGTTTGCAACCATCCATGCCCGTCTCAGTCAGGAAGTCTGTAATATACTTCCGTTGGGTCATTACCAAACCCTGTGCATTCCTCGCAAATTCTAACCCCAGGAAGTATCTCAGGGTGCCAAGATCTTTTGTGACAAATTGACGGCCAAGGAATGCCTTCGCCTTTTCTATGCCCTGTGCATCATCTCCTGTAACAAGAATATCATCCACATAGACCATAATAACAACCGTACCTGCCGATGACTTCTGAACAAACAATGAGTGATCGGCATTTGACCTCTTGAATCCTTGTTGCTCAATCAGGTTGGACAACTTCTGAAACCATGCTCTGGGGCTCTGTTTGAGGCCATATATCGCTTTGTGAAGTCTACAGACCATCTGCTTCTCCCCCTCAGCAGTAAACCCAGGTGGCTGCTGCATGTAGACTTCCTCCTGCAAGTCTCCATACAGAAATGCATTCTTGATATCTAGTTGAGATATACTCCAATCACGGACTACAGCAACAGATAAGAGTGTAGAATGTCTCGCCACTGGAGAAAAAGTATCCATGTAATCCACACCGTAGGTTTGCGTAAACCCACGAGCGACCAAGCGTGCTTTATACCTATCCAGGGTTCCATCTGCATGGTATTTGACTGTAAAGACCCATTTGCAGCTCACAACGGATGCATCAGAAGGTGCAGGGACCAAAGACCATGTGCCACGAGACTGCAGGGCCCTCATTTCTTCTTCCATTGCTAATCGCCAGCATTCATTCTGCAAAGCTTCCTGGTATGTCCGTGGTATCTCCACGGAAGACAAAGCTGTGGCAAATCTCTGAAAATCACCTGTGAGACGGTGAAAAGAAACCTGTGAAGCAAACGGATAAGCGGCACATTGCCGCTTTTGTTTCCGAAGAGCAATCGGAACATCAAGACTGTCATCTGTTGTACGAGGTGGGCTAGTGTCAGCCTGAACTGAAGGACCCTGCACATGTACCAAACCTGACCCGTCAGTAGTAGTGCCATCTGAACATACCTGAGGCGGGATGATCGGCTGCTGTGTGGTCTGAGCAGGACCTGACCGGCGCGTATAGAATTTCGGTAACGGTGATATGATAGGCCGTGGATTGGGTGGAGGTGGAGGAGGTGGTGGGGGTGGTGGAGGTGGTGCTGGCGTGGAGACAGACAGAGGGGAAGACTCAGATGTACTCAATGTAGGTGGTGGAGGAACATAGATCTCATCAGTGGTAGTGGATGGAACCATTCGGTCACCTGCAGGAGAGAAATACATGACAGACTCAAAGAAAGTGACATCGGCACTCACAAAGTATCTCTTAGTTGTGGGATCATAACACCGGTAGCCCTTCTGAGTTCTGGAGTAACCAACAAAGACGCACTTGACTGCTCTAGGAGAGAGTTTGTCAAGTCCGGGAGATAGACGATGCACAAAAGCAACAGTGCCAAAGACACGTGGAGTTAGTGAGAATAACTCCCTGTCTGGAAAAATAATGGACATAGGTATCTTTTCACCAAGGACTGAGGATGGCATACGGTTGACTAGATAACAAGCAGTAAGGACAGCATCACCCCAGAAAGAAATAGGGGCACAACTCTGAATCAACAATGTACGAGTAATATCTAAGAGATGGCGATGCTTCCTTTCCGCGACACCATTTTGTTGGGAGGTATATGCACAAGTGGTTTGGTGAATAATGCCCTTTGATGACAGGAATTGTGACAGTAAGCGTGTACAAAATTCAAGGGCATTATCAGTCCGAACATATTTGACATTTGCAGAAAAGACATTGAACACTTCATTAATCAAGTTTTTGATCACATTTCCTGCTTCGGATTTATTTTTCAAAAGAAAGACCCACGACACACGAGGGAAATCATCCACTACCACAAGATAAAACCTGTGTCCCTGATGATCGGGAACACGACTTGGACCCCATATATCTATATGTAACAACTCAAAAGGGGAGCTACTGCTCCGACTCAGACGACTTGGGAAGCTCGACCTGTGATGCTTTCCCAACTGACACGCTTCACATTGAAACGAAGAACTAGGAGAGATCTGAGGCAGAAGATGGCGCATTTTCTGAAGCGGAAGGTGACCAAATCGGAGGTGCCAAATGTACGGAGAGACTGGTCCAGCCGAATGAGAGGAGACACTAGCATATGAATCCCAGACCAGTCTATATAAACCATTCTGCTCAGAGCCACAGCCAATCACCTTGCCCGTGAGTATGTCCTGAAAAATGAGAGAAGACGGGTCAAATATGGCACGACAGTTCAAATCCTTCGTAATCTGACTAATAGATAGCAAATTCATTGAGAACTCAGGAGCATGCAGAACATTCTGTAAATGCAAAGTGGAGGACAGGACAACCTCCCCCTGTCCAATAAGGGGCGAATGGGTACCATCTGCTATCTGTACTGAACGTCCGGGAGGAATGTCCCTGTACGCCTGTAATCTACCTCTATCTCGGCAGAGATGATGTGTGGCTCCAGAATCAATAATCCAGTCGGATATATCATGAGATGTAGTAGATCTACCTGAGGAGCTTGCGGCTGCGGAAGAACTGGCAGAGGCAGTGGCAGCAATGTCTGAGGAACCACCGGGCGAATCACCAGAAGCATGTGGCATAATCTCTCGGAGACGGGCGACAAGTTCGTCAAATCGACTATCTGCAGTAGAGGTCAGTGGAGACTGAGAGTGCTCTGCAATGCGGGCTGATGCTGGAAATCCATGCTTCGAATAGCATGTCTCCTCCGAGTGTCCTGTGCGACGACAATAGGAGCATGTCTGACTAAAGCGACCACCCCTCCCCTGGGGTCCACGGCCACGTCCACGACCACGGCCAGATGGTGGTCCACCTCTCCCACGCGAGACTGCCATCGCTGAAGGAGGTGGAGTAGAAGAGCTGGAGGAGACTGGAATGCGGCTAAGCCGTCTGTAAACATCCTCAACTGGAGGAATAACTGCATCTGCGAGAATCTGAGATCGAGCTGCATCGTACTCTGGGTCAAGGGCCGCAAGAAGAACACCAACCATGGTGGCGTTTCGAAACGCCTTCTGCTGCTCAGGAGTTGCAGTCAGAGGGATGATACTATATAACTTCTCGAACATCCCTCTTAGGGATGTATAAAGAGAATGGAGAGGTCTGCCGCTCTGCTTCATTGTGAATATGTCGTGCTGAAGCTGCAACATCTTCGTCTCATTTCGCACTTGCGAATATGTGGCGGCAAGAATTTCCCACATTGCCTTAGCAGTGGGCTGATGGAGGACGTCGTTGGCAATCTCCATCGTTAAGGTGCCGGACAACCAGACCTTTGCATAGGAATCATCAGCCTCCCATGAGGCATAGATCCCAGTCTTCTCCGCGGGCTCATCCTCGGTAAGAATATGTTTCTTACCATTCGACTTCATAAGGCTCATGAACTGCATAGCCCAGAGCTCGTAATTAGACCCGTCCATCTTGACTATTGGCGCAGGACCTTTGAATGCGCTGGTGGAGGGCATATCAACTTTTGATTCTGACATACTGCCGCTTGGAGAAGAACTAGGATATGTAGACGTAATGCTGGATGTCTACAAAAACTGCATCGGATTTGAGTGCGTATGTAGACGTTACGCACTCAAATCCATAGAATGGATGTGGAAGAAACTAGGGCACGCCTAAGAAGAGGCTTACAGCCCTTGAACCGGCCTGTTGGGTGCCGCCTCGGGTCGCGTATATGTCTTCGCGACTGGCTGGGACTGGCGGCGACTGGAGCTGGCTGGCTGGATGCCTACAGCAGCTTTATGGGGCTGGAGGCGATGCTTGGGATGACGTGAGGCCGCTGGATGCAGGCTGGATGCCGCTGGCGTTGACTAGCGGCGCTAACAGTGGCCGCTGGTTGCTGTTGGCAGCGGCCTGGATGCCGCTAGCGGCACTGGCGGATGGCTGGGCCTAGGCGCGGGGGCGCTAGACGATGGAGAGAGAGAGGCGGCGGCGAAAGACACGCCGAGGAGAGGAGAGAGAGAGAGAGGGCGGCGGGTGGGGAGAGGGAGGCGGTGGGTGGAGAGCCCTAGGGCGGCTCTGATACCATGTTGGAAAACGTGACTTCGATGTTTATTCAGAAAACCCTAGGCTCTCTTATATAGGGAGAGACCTTAGGGTAAATTACAGAGAGGTCTATAGAAAAGAAAGAAATAACAACAAACTCCATAAATAAATAATAACACTACTAACTATTTCTACAGAGATGCATAAATGTGATAGTTTGTTCAAAAGATCTCCATATCCTTTTGTTGGACTTTGAGTTTTAATGTGGACCATGTATGATAGAGATCTATGATGTACACTACGAAGAGATCCGTAGCGATAGATTTTTTTCAGTCTTCCATATCTAGAGAATTCATGAGCCCGTCAAAGTTGCAAAATTCCTCATATCACAAGGGCGAGATGATGCAGCTGATAATTTGAGAGTTGTATATGATTTATGTTCTCAGCTTATGTGTGTTGAGTTTTGTATTATCCAAGTTGTGATATTTGTAATTGGGCCGCTATGCACGGAGAGTTGTTTAGCCTCTCATTGCTAAGTGAGTAGACGTGATTGAGTTGGTGGGTCTATAAATAGGACATTTGGGAAACTTAATAGAGTATCTAGTCTTGGTGGTTTTCTCTCGTGGTTTCATCCCGCTTCTAGGATTTTAGGATTCCACATGAAGTAATGTTTCTTCGTGTTTCTAATTCCGTATTTATAATCTTTATATTTTCACATTGGACATCTTACGTGGACCTTGAGAAAATTTAAGTACCCATTTAGAGCCTGGTTATATAACACTACCGCTACGTTATACTAAACGAAATTTACTGAAAATGGATTTATTGACATTATATATGTTGGAATTTGACTTTATTTTAATGTGATATGTTTTACTTTTTTTAGTCTTTGATTAGAGTTTGGTATGAACAAGAATTGTAGCGACTTATATATATGTTACGTTTTACTGTTTTCTAATTTCTATTTATATTTTGTAAGACTCTGTAATTTACCCAAGGGTTTTCTCCCTATATAAGAGACCCGAGGGCTCTATGGAATAAACACATCGAAGTATTCTAACATGGTATCAGAGCCATAACCCTAACCTAGGGTTCTCCACCGCCCCCCCCTCTTCTTTCCCGCCGCCGCCGCCGACTCTAGGGTTTCGACCCCTCCCTCCCCGGGCTCGCCGCCTCCCAGCCGGCCTTCCCAGCTCCCAGCGCCCCTCCCCACTGGGCTCCCAAGCCCCCAGCGGGCTTCCCAGCCCCTCGCGCCCCTCCGATAACCGCCGCCCAGCCCCATCCACCGCCGCCCAACCCCCCGGTCTCCAGCCCCCGGCCTCCTGCACGCCGCCAACAGCCCTCCAGCCGCCATCCTCCTGTAGTAGGGGCTCCCAAAGCCTCTACTCGTGGCCGGGGTACCGCTTCCTCGCTAGGACTCGGCGTGATGTTTGATTCAAGTGCGTAATCGTCTACCTATGCACTTGAATCTTACAAGGTCTCGGTAGATAATACTTTCTTGGTCTATCAGTACTTGTTCTTCTCCGGCGTTATGTCAGAACAGAAGCTCGATATGCCCGCCATAGGTGCCTTCAAAGGTTCGGCACCAATCGTCAAAATGGACGGGACTAACTATGTGCTGTGGGCGATGCAGTTCCTCAGTCTCATGAAGTCGTGTGGTAAGAAGCATATTCTTACCGAGGATGAACCGCCGGAGAAGACAGGGATCTATGCCTCATGGGAGGCTGACGATGCGTACGCCAAGGTGTGGCTCTCAGGTACGCTTACGACGGAGATAGCGAATGATGTCCTTCACCAGCCCACCGCTAAGGCGATGTGGGATATTTTGGCTGTGACGTACTCTCAAGTACGCAACGAGACGAAGATGCTCCAGTTGCAGCATGATATATTTACCACGAAGCAGAATGGGAGGCCTCTCCATTCACTGTACACGTCGCTTGTGGCATGTTCGAGAAGCTCTATAGCACCATTCCGCTTACAGCCACACCGGAACAGCAGAAGACGTTCCGCAACGCCACTATGGTTGGCGTATTACTCGCTGCCCTAGACCCAGAGTATGAGGCCGCACGGTCTCAGATCCTAGCAGATGCCACTATCCCGCCGATGGAAGAGGAATACAGGAGGCTCAGTCGTGTACCTGTTCCGTCCAATACAGCGTCTGCGACTCCGTCAGCAATGGCAGTCTCCAGAGGACGTGGTGGTTCGTCCTCATTTCGTGGAAGAGGAAGTGGTGGACGTGGTCGCGGAGGTCGCATACGTTCCACATGTTCATTCTGCCGCCGTACTGGTCACTCAGAGGATACGTGCTATTCCAAGCACGGCTTCCCTCCTTCTGCACGTGTCGCGGATCATGTTCAGGGTCCTTCAACTCCTGCTACAGACCACATGTTCGAGGAGCTAGTGGCACGGCTTCGTGATATCATGCCACAGTCATCGTCAGAGGGTGCTGGCACCTCTGAGATTGCCGCTTCGGCATCTGCCAGTACTTCTGCCTCTGCTACTGCCTCAGGTAGTCCTCCGGTCTCATATCATAATCATGATCTCACAGGTTTGATTGTTGATTCTGGAGCCACCCATCATCTATGTCATGATAGAGATATCCTGCAGTCCTATAGAGCTGTTCAGCCTGGTCGCTCTGTACTCATTGCTGATGGTACTCATTCCCCGATCGTCGGTCAGGGGGAGACGGATTTGCTTCCCTCTATGCACTTACAGAATGTTTTGCATGCACCAGAATTCTCTATGAATCTATTATCCATTAGTCAAATTACTAGAGATTTGCATTGTCGTGCTATATTTGATCCATCTTCTGTCATTTTTCAGGACATACTAACGGGCAGGGTGATTGGTTGTGGTTCTGAGCACAATGGCCTCTATCGTCTTGTACGGACCTCGTATGCTGGAGTCTCACTACATTCTCAGGGCTCCGTCTCACCATATACCTGGCATCTACGATTTGGTCACCTGCCACTACAGAAAATGCGCCACCTCCTGCCTCAGATATCTCCGGGTTCGTCTTTTCGTTGTGAAGCATGTCAGTTAGGGAAGCACCATCGGTCCAGCTTCCCCAGTCGTCAGGGTCGGAGCAGTCGCTCCCCATTTGAGTTATTTCACATAGATATTTGGGGTCCCAGTCGTGTCCCAGATCATCAGGGGCACATGTTTTATTTAGTTGTTGTTGATGATTTTTCTAGAGTGTCCTGGACTTTTCTTCTCAAAAATAAATCAGAAGCAGGAAGTGTTATTCAAAATCTTATCAATGAGGTTCAAAATGTTTTTTCGTCTACTGTTAAGTATGTGCGTACTAACAATGCCTTGGAATTTTGCACTCGTTCTCTTGCTCGCTTTCTTTCTTCTAAAGGCATTATTCATCAAACCACATGTGCATACACGTCTCAACAAAATGGTGTTGCAGAACGAAAGCATAGACACTTTCTTGACATTGCTCGCACATTACTTATTCAAAGTTCCACACCCTTATCTTTTTGGGGGGATGCTATCCTTACAGCATGCTATCTGGTCAACCGCATGCCTACAACTGTACTTGGCGAAAAGTCTCCTTTCTCTCTTCTATTTCCTGACAAAGATTTGTTTACACTTACACCTCGGGTCTTTGGTACTGTTGCGTTTGTCCACCGGTTATCTCCAGGACTTGATAAGCTCTCTCCTAGAGCTATCAAGTGTGTTTTTGTGGGCTACTCCAGGACACAGAAAGGATATCGTTGTTATGATCCCATTCATAACAAATACTATGTGAGTGCTGACGTTACCTTTTTCGAACCAGTCATGTACTTCTCCCCTGCAGGTGACAGACTGATCTCCTCCACATCCACGGACTCTCATGTCTATGTGCCTCCACCTCCAAGTCTGAGTCAATCATCTAATCCACCTCCACCACCTCCGCCACCTCCAATTATACCATTTCCTAAGTTCTATACAAGGCGAACAGGGCCAGCTCAAGCTACATGCCAACCATCCAGCACGCCTCAGGTATGTTCTGATGTTACCACTAATGATGGATTAGCCGATGCACCGGTGCAGGAGTCTTTACAACAGGAGGAGGATCCGCCAGTCATAGACGATCTTGATCGGCCTATAGCTCAAAGGAAGCCAAGGCGACAATGTGCTTCGTACCCGCTTGCTTCTCATGTCTCATTTCATCGTCTCAATGGGGACTTCCAGAAGTTTGTAGCTGCTGTCTCGTCCGTTGAGATTCCACGGACCTATCAAGATGCCATGAAGATTGATTGCTGGCGTCTAGCCATGGAAGAGGAGATGCGTGCTCTGCAGTCTCGAGGGACTTGGTCTCTTGTTCCCATTCCTTCAGGTGCACCTGTGGTGAGTTGCAAGTGGATCTTTACGGTGAAATATCATGCGGATGGACGTCTTGATAGGTACAAGGCAAGACTTGTAGCACGGGGATTTACCCAGACGTATGGGGTAGATTACATGGATACTTTCTCACCGGTGGCTAGACACTCCACTCTTCGCATCCTCCTCTCTGTTGCTGTGGTACGTAACTGGACCATTTTTCAGCTTGACGTCAAGAATGCCTTTTTGTATGGAGACCTACAGGAGGAAGTCTACATGCAGCAGCCACCAGGATTTGCTGCTGAGGGGGAGACTCAGATGGTGTGCAGACTTCATAAGGCTATCTATGGCCTTAAACAAAGTCCCCGAGCATGGTTCCAGAAGCTGTCTCAGCTAATTGCAAAACAGGGGTTCAGGAGATCAAATGCGGACCATTCATTGTTCATCCAGAAGACCCCAAGAGGTACAGTTGTTGTCATGATATATGTTGATGACATCTTGGTCACAGGAGATGATGCTCAGGGGATTGAGATAACCAAGTCCCTGTTGGGAAACCAGTTCATTACGAAGGATCTGGGCACGATACAATATTTTCTGGGGATAGAGTTTGCACGAAATGCACAAGGAATGGTGATGACTCAAAGAAAATATGTCACGGACTTGCTAGCTGAAGCAGGAATGACTGGATGCAGACCTTCAAGTACACCTATGGACCCAAGCATGAAGCCGTACGATGATGATACCATGGCCTTAAATTTCGCCGAAATTCGGCCGAATTTCGGTCGAATTTCGGTTTCGGTAGGTGACCGAAATTCGGCCGAAATGGCTATATCGGTCGAGATTTGGGGGTGTCTAGTTCAAAAAACCACCGAAATGACCGAAATTTCGGTAGAATTTCGACCGAAATTCGACCGAAATTTCGTTTCGGTCCCTCACCGAAACGAAACCGAAATCCGACTTTTAAGGCCTTGGATGATACCGAGGAGGTGGACAAAAGAAGGTACAGAGAGATGGTGGGTAAGCTCTTATATATTACTATAACTCGACCGGATATTGCCTTTGCAGTAAACCGGGTGAGTCAATTTGTGGAGCAGCCAAGGCAAGTTCATATGGATGCCTTGTATATGATATTGAGATATCTGAAGTCTTCCCCAGGCACAGGGTTGCTATTTAGGAAAGATACGGATTTATCTATTTCAGCTTGTGCAAATGCAGATTATGCAGGATGTCCAAGGGATCGTAAATCCACTTCTGGATTTGCTATCTTCATAGGAAGCTCTTTAGTTTCTTGGAAAAGCAAGAAACAGACTGTTGTGGCGAGGTCCAGTGCGGAATCCGAGTACAGAGCCATGGCACAAGCAACTGCAGAAATGATGTGGGTTAGAGCAGTCTTAGAAGATCTGACTGTAGATGTCCCCTTGCCTATGAACCTCCAATGTGACAATCAGGCAGCATTATTTATTGCCAATAATCCAGCTTTTCACGAGAGAACAAAGCACATCGAGGTGGATTGTCATTTTACTAGAGACATGATTCAGAAGGGCTTCATCTCCACCTCTCATGTCAGTTCAGAGGATCAGACGGCTGACATATTCACCGAACCACTACTCAGAGGACCTTTCCAGAGATGTTCTTCCAAGCTGAGCATGATAGATATCTATGCTCCATCTTGAGGGGGAGTGTAGAGACTTATATATATGTTACGTTTTACTGTTTTCTAATTTCTATTTATATTTTGTAAGACTTTGTAATTTACCCAAGGGTTTTCTCCCTATATAAGAGACCCGAGGGCTCTATGGAATAAACACATCGAAGTATTCTAACAAGAATGCTTAGGTATCCATGAATATAACAAGCTTGCATGCTTACATCCATCCATCCATGCATATATATATATATATATATATGCATGCTCTCTCAGTATCCAAGATTGTGAAAACCTGATGTTGATAAATACGATCAAGCAACGGACATTTTGTTCTTTGGCTCAAGATTTGATTTTTGTTTTGCTTCTTCCTTTTATAATTTCGCAGTTCATGCTGGTGTTGCCTTGCCTTTCCTAGCCATGTAATGGATGCCCTTTTTGGGGGAAATCTCCTTCTATAACTTTGAGCACCTTTCGGCAACCTCGACCTCTCTGATAATTGCTACTCTTTAGCAATGCATCTTCGGATCTCTGTAGATCTCTAGGTTCGAGTACCCTAATCGAGCTTTTGCTAATTGAGGTAATGGTGCATTGATCGGATTCTAACCATAGTGCAAGTCTAGAGTTGACTCACCATCATCTCACCTTTCTCCCTTCATCGCCTAGCAGTTGGGCACAAAAAAGGGTGATGCTGACAACTCCAAGCATATAGTAACACATATGTCTCCTGTCAGAGGATGTATGCCTATATCGTAACTGTATAAGACATAGGTCTTGGTTATGTCGCTCTTGTTAAGTCAACTCTTTGTCCTAACTTATCTAACACCTCCGAATCTCTATTTCTATGAAGAGGACCTGCATCAAGAGGTCGATTAGATATCAATCTCTAGAGAAGAATTGCCATCTTCCTCTTAGGCTGGAGATCCTCTCTTAACAATCACTTGATGATGCTTGATAAGTCCTCAATCCAACTCTTTAGATATCATCAACGCACAAGCCTCTATGATTCAACATTTGAATCAATAACTTTTTGATCATTAAGATGGTCATGGTATATAATCCTAATTGTACAAAGGGACCTATTATGCAAATTAGTTATTCTTCATTTCAGATCAAGGAATGATTTACAATAACATTTATTGCATAATTGCTCGTCGTGGGCTCCCATCTCCAACAGAGGAACCTCTATATGTAGATCTATAACAACTATTCGAACCCACATCATTTCCGTGCATGCTTGTGCCATAGCCCTATACTCAGATTCTGCACTAGATCTAGCAACAACAATTTGCTTCTTGCTTTTCCACGAGACAAGTGAATCTCCAACGAATATAGCAGACCATGTAGTGGACTTCCTGTCCTTTAGGTACCCTGCATAATCTGTATCTGCATATGTAACATCCGGAATCCAATCAAACCCGAAGTCGTCCGATTTTGGGTCTAATGAACTCAAAAACGTTGTCGGTCAATACTAAACAACCTAAAACGATCAATCAATAATGAATCAAAAGTCGTTCGGACGAAATCGACCAAAAATCGGTCACTTCGTAATGCGCGCCGTGAAAAGCCGAGACGCGAATTCAGAAACCGCAAAACGAACCGAGACCGTCATTAGATCCGATTCGACGATACAAGACCAACGGAATCGACCGTTCGTCAATCGGAGGTCGTTTGATATTTTTAAATCGTAAAAATTTAACCTTAAACAAAACCGTATCCGAAAATTTCGGGGGTTCAAAACCCAACCGAAAGTATATCAATATTATACTCATATTGATCGTCGTTCCGTAACGATCAAATCGAGATTTTGTGCGTCGAAATCCGATGTTCGAGGCGCGAATACGGTCATGTTTTAACATTTCAAAATATATATATATATATATAAAATAATAAATTCAGTAGCAGGCTACAGTTCAGCCGTAAATACTTGTCTTTTTCTTTTTCTATTCTCTTAATTCCAACAGATAGCAGTCGACAGTTGGCCCTTATTTGCAACCACTTGTCTAGACATTAAGACTCCCCCTCCTTATATATATATCAACACACTTCCTCCCTCTTTTCTTTCAATCCCAAATTCTCTTTATTTCTCCCCATCGAGGAGCCGTTCCTCTCTCCAAAATTTCCATTGGAGATGTTCCAGCAGCCCCCTTGCAACTGACGTTGTTAGAAGCATTGCCAACAGCCAATCAAGTTGGGAGTCTTCCTCTCTTGCATGCAGTCGTCAACTGCTGCTCCCAAAATCTCATAGAAGTCCCCGGCTGCTGCATGTAAAATAAGCTCAGATCTTCTTCTAAAACAAAAGGATTCAAGAGGTACAATCCCTTCCTCTCCTCATTGCTGCCATGCATGGCATTTTCACCATTTTAAATCCTCGAATTAATAATTTTCTTGATTTGTTATGATGAGAGAAATTGAGGCTTGAATATATATTCTGAAATATAGTAAATTCTGCTTACAAAAAAAAAAAAATAATAATTTTTTTAAAACTCCCATTTCCTCGACAATACTGGATACTATAAGCAGACCTTACAGTTTTCAAAAAAAAAAAAAAGACTACAAAAAAAAAACATAGTACACAAACTTGAACATGTACCGTAGAGCATCTTTTTCATGTCCTTCCTAATATGCTCTGTCCAGTAAGCAAACATTTCAAATTTATGAAGCAACTACAAGCATTTATTATTGAAACTATGATTCTGGTTCCCTGGATTTGTTCCTTCGGCTTTGGCAAAATGTTATAATTGAAGGAGAGTAATTTTATAAATAACATTAGATGTGTGTCAACTAGGTAGATGAGGTTTCAACATAAAGTCATTGCCAAAATAATGACTATCCTAGAAAAGCTGATTGCTTAAAATTGAGCTATCACACCTTAGGTAAATAACAACTTACATTCTAAACTAATCATGTTGTTATTAATAAATCATAGCCTATGTTGATGAGGTTAGTGTTAGAAAAATCATTGCAGGCTAACCTACAAGTCATCTTAATGGACAACAAACACTTAAATGCCATACAAGTAACACCATAAATCAATTTATACTCCAAAGCTTATCATGTTTATCTTAAACACAGAACTAATCGGGACCTAGAAATATGGGAATTCAAAACTATATCTATGATCCCAAGCCTTACTCTAATTATCATTGTATCTTCGACCAACTGCTAAGTTAACAAAGCCTGTGACAACTCAGATTTTGAGGAAAGAAGCAAGAAATACAACTAGTGGCATCATAATAAAAAAAAAAAAACTCAAATAATAAGAGACTGAAAACAGTACATCACACTGAAATGAACACCTTGAAAATTCTTCATAAATTTCTTCAAAAAGAAATAATAAATAACACTTGATAATTTCAACCTAAAGTAGATCGATGCCAATATATATATATATATCATTAGTGTTAAGAAGTGATAAATTACTTGGAGATTATTGAGAAAGATCAATAAAATCGTTGACCAAGAGGTCTAGATCTGCAAAACTGATCACAGAAAGAATGAGGAAAGAAATAGTCAAGCAAGTGAAAGGATCGGTGAATTATAATGACTGATAATAAATTATGCCAGTCACGGTGAACCTTACACCTTACTGTGCGAGGGCGCGGTGACCCTCAACTGGGCGGAGGAAAGGAAGCCCAGTTAGGGCAGCGGCCGCTTAATGCGCGGGTCTAGGATCCCAGTCTTTTATACGGTTTTTACGCGAGCTCGCAGTGTTTTACGCCTCGTTGGGATCCAGACTTTAGACCAGTTCCGCTGACCCTGTCTTTTAGGATACCCAGGCGGGGGATCCTTGGTTTTCAGTTTTTCGTACGAGCTCGTTCGCCTGTACTAGTCAGGCAGGTTTCTAAAGAGACTTTTCTAGGGAGTCCCTCTCACCCGTCTCAGTGGCGTAGTTTGGGAGTAGACCTATCCCTCTATTGGACCGCGCTTCCAATTAGAGGGCGAGACGGAAGAGCCATTTGTAGGCTTCTTCACCGCTTGAGTTACATCGCCAAACAGACTTGGCGATTCTATATCTAGATCATCCATATCTACATCTACAACATCTGGAGTTATATCTGAAACATTGAAGATTGAGGAATTGAGAAGTTAAGATCAAAAGACCATTCTCTCTACCCAAGAATTTAAATAAATTAATAGACTTCTACAATCTCAACTTTTCCATTCTTTCACTAACCCACATGATCTCTAAGGAAAATGATATATGCATTCCCCCTCACACACTCATGATTACGCAACTGCTATCGAAATAATGTTACATATGGGAAATGCCGGGTTCAGGGGAAAGTCATTAGAAATGCATTACGAACTTTTGAGATGCTTACAAGTAACCTGAAAAACCGTTTTCATTTGCAAGTAGAATTTAATCTTAATTTGAGTTGCTCTCGCCTTTCTGCTTGTTTCTTTTGTAAACAATAAATGCCCGTTATTTTATATAAGTTTTTGGGAGGTACCAGCAACCGCTGACGCCTTTTCTTCCTATTGTGTGTGGCAGGCAAACAGCCTGCAGTTTAGTAGCCGCTCAGTATATACATGCTTCCAGGAGATATAGTGTACACCCGACGGTATGATTTACTTTGTCTTAGTTTTTGTACAGATGATGATGTAAATGCTATCTCTTTTATCACATTTTGGGATATATGTTGTAACATGGAATATGCTTGTACATGTTGTAAATGGATATGAATATTAATGAAAAGAAATTTTGGTGATGTCTGTCTCTTTTACTTGTGGTCATGTGTGATGGAAATGAATGTCAAATTTGCACGAAAAATTTTCCCTGTATTTTTACATCTTGTGCGATATAATTGTGAATGATATCTTGCGAATTGCGCGTAAACGGGTACCCGGATCCTGAGGGGTTCACAGTTTGGTATCAGAGCAGTGTTACCCCGATACGCACATTCGCAGTATTTCAATTCCGATCGCATTAAGTTCTCGAATAGCGACAGTCTTCCGACTTGTCGT